>WOVY01015117.1:252500-624103 GCA_013436015.1 Rhipicephalus annulatus
TGTGTATGCGTGCACTTGTACATACCCTTAGCGCCACTTTGTCATGTATCACCCAATAAAAAATTTTCAACGCAATCATCTTCCACCCGCATGCTTCGCATAACATCGATTGCCAAAGTACGTGGGATCTGCAGATTTTTGTTTCCTTTGGAGAGTGAGCGCATGCAGGATATAAGTCGGCATATATAATCCACACCTATCATTTGTTCTTCTTTACGCGTATGACGTGCTGGAGGCACCACTTTTCTTGGGTGAATTATGTTCGATGGTGTTGCTGATTGATTGATATGTGGGGTTTAACGTCCCAAAACCACCATATGATTATGAGAGACGCCGTAGTGGAGGGCTTCGGAAATTTCGACCACCTGGGGTTCTTTATAACATGCACCCAAATATGACCACACGGGCCTACAACATTTCCGCCTCCATCGGAAATGCAGGCGCCAAAGCCGAGATTCGATCCCGTGACCTGCAGGTCCGCGATGGCATTGTTGTAATAATTCATCAGTAAAAAAATATCGTATTTTACGCACCAGAACGACAGCAAAATTATGAGTGCTTCCATGATGGGGAAGTCCGGGTCGGTATTGATAACCTGAAAACGAGCTGCACAGGTTTTGTGTATTTCGCCTGGGGCGAAGAGCGGCATGCCGCAGCAGGAAACGGAACCCGCGGCTAATTCGCGTTTGACAGCGTCAGATCTGAAAGACGTCGTGATGGGGCAACATTACCATCGTTCGTGCTGCAAACTGTTGCTGGTAAGACTAATTCATATCAGTGAATAGGTGTTAGATAATACAAAAAAATGCGTTATAGGCAGCTTTCATTCCAGTCTCCATGGTTGTCATTTTTGAGAACTAGTGGACCGAGGGACTACGCTTACAAAAAAACACGACATTGTAACAAACGCAACTTCAGCGATGCGAATACTAGGTATTCGGAATACCTTAGTGACAATCCATGGTTCAGTCAGAAATTTCTCGCTCTCCACAACTGTAAAACAATTCGCGCGCAGTGTGAAGCACTGACGTCACCATGGTCGTCATGTTTGGATACTAGATCAGTGAGATGCCGCGTCTGTGATACGACATAAAAGGTATCTGTTGCAGCGAAATGGCAGCGGTAAGATCAAGCTGCGCAATCAATCTAAAGCGGTTAGCTACAGCTTTGAAGTCTCGTTAACTACATGAAGGAACCTATAAAATAGAGTAAATACAGAACCAGACGTCATGGATTCTAGAGACGGGCATACTTAGAGAGAGAAGGAATGTAGGAAAGGTAGGGAGGTTAACTATAGACTATGCGTCCAGTTTGCTACCCTACACATGGGGAGGGGGAGGGAGGAGTAAAAGAGAGAGAGAAAGATAGACACATGTCTATCCTTAAGTAAATCAAACAGTAGCGGTGTGTATTTCAGATGGTTAACGTGCAATCCTCTCTTTACGAGTTACCTAACATTCTATAAGCGCTACGAGTTCAGTGGCCGACCCAAAGGGGGAGGTGGTGGGGGCGATACTTCCCCTCCTCCACACCGTAGCCTGTGTCAGCACCCCCCCCCCCCCTTTCACTTCAGTGCTCGTACAGTCCACCTCCAATCACCAATTAGGACAAATGAGTGAAACCACTCCGAGCACGCATTAACAGTATTTATACTATGAAGGGATTTTTCTGCTATCGTAAAAACAAACAAAAGTCATGTCCACCCTCCATCTCCAATGTTACTTTAGGCACGACACTCCCCCTTCCCCTTCCTAGAATGAGTGGCAGGATTCGCTTCTGTCTAAGTTATACATGTTATAGACAGAGCATGTTCGGGGGATGATGGGGGGGGGGAGGTCATGTGGTGATTTAACTATATGACTCACGTGGCACAAAATGATTAGACTTGAAAGCTCATGCCGCTATACCGTCAGCCACCGCAAGAATTAGCTACAGCCTGTGTTTACCGTCCCCGCGTCCATTGCTGTACGGTTAAAGATGAAGGCAGGTTTGATAAAACTGATACTCGGGCTTGTGCGCACGTCCTTTCATTTCATTCGCATAATAAAACATTTGGTTACGTCGCCGGACTGTCGCGCTTTCGGAATCTAATGGACCGTGGCGAGGCTATAGGAGGATTTCTGAAGCAGATATGATGTAGTGCTGCAAATATGATATGATGCAGTGAACTTTCATATGATAACGTATTTTGTTGCCGGGTGCGCACTACGAAGATAGTAGGCTAGTGTATATAACGTTTAATTTGCGAGGGTAATCAGAATATCTGGGATTTTACGTCCAAATGCCAGAGTATGATTACGAGAGATGCCATAGTGGAGGACTCCGAAAATTTCAACCATCTGATGTTCTTTAACGCGTACACGAACCTTTAGCATTTCGCCTTTATCGAAGTGCGACCGCCGCGGCTGGCATCGAACCCGCGACCTTTCAGTCGGCAGCGTAGCGCTGTAACCAATTAGCAACGGCATAGCTTGGGTAACGAGATGACGGAATCGGTCGTAATACACACTAACTCAATTTCGTTCTGAGCATTCCGTTCACGAACAGTCGATTGTGCAGGACGATGTACAGTGAGTTAACAAAAAACGGTGGGGTGGAGGGAGAGGATTTGGATAGATTGCCACCACGAGGGAGCATGAACATGAGTCTATAAATTCAGGATTGCGTCTGCATTTCACTCCTGTCGAAACATGGTCATAAAACCAGGAGGAGAAACCACTACCTCGTTACAACTGTGTGTATCACAGAAACTGAGCTAACTGAGAGTCCGCAGCTGGTCAGCTGCATCAAAGATTTATTTATGAATGGTCAATTTTCTTCTTTATTTTATTTCTTTGGATAAATGAAAGTCTAGCGTCCGATCTCGGCCACGGCGGACGTGTCTTGATTTGGGGAAAGTAATAAAGAAAGTGCCCGTGCACTCGCGTTTACGTGCACGTTAAACATCCCCATACAGCTGGTCAAAATTAATCTTGCTTCCTCTACTACGGCATGCGTAATAATCGTATCGTGCAAGGGAAACCCAAGAACTTCATTAGGAAGGGCCGTTTAAAAGGCGCTTACTGAGGCAAGAAACGAACGGGAAATGTTTTGTGCTCTGATACTGCGTGGCGGGGAATTCGTTCAAGTTTCCACACATTTGTAATCTGATATCGGCCGCGCAAAGACAACATTGGATCAACTGCATGGCTGTACGATGGGATGAGTGAAGAGAGCACACCGCTCGTCAGTGCTTTATCTTTTCTTATCCGTTTGATTTTAGTCGTTTATTGCCACCACTCGCTGTGGATGGGATTCACAAACTGCATAGCGGAGAACGCTGCAATGAACTCCGTGGCTCTTTTCTTTTCAAACCTTGTTTTATTTTCAATAATATATGGGGCTTTGCGTCCTAAACCCGTGATATGATTATCAGGGACGCCATGGCGGATGGCTCCGGAAATTTCGACCTCCTGGGGTTCCTATCGTTCACCAATGTCTAAACAAATATGCCTCTGGAATATCGCCCCTGTTGAATGCGACAGCCACGTGCGGGGTTCGATCCCCCACGTTCGGGTTCAGCACTCGATCTCCATAAACGTTTGATCACGTACCGCAGCGGTTATAATCAGCGAAGCAAGCGACATTACCGCAGCGACCATTGCATTAGCCGTTTCAGTGTGCTTGATCATTCATTACATTTTATTGGTCACACTGATAACATTCAAATTGATCAATAACATTTAAGACAGTCGTGCCAACAAAGACGCACTTTTTTAGGGGCGAAGCTGCTTAAAGCGGCACCCGTTCGCCCCTCGTAGTAGTAGTAGTAGTAGAAGTCG
The DNA here is from genome assembly GCA_013436015.1 of Rhipicephalus annulatus. NCBI lineage: Eukaryota > Metazoa > Arthropoda > Arachnida > Ixodida > Ixodidae > Rhipicephalus > Rhipicephalus annulatus. The sequence continues at coordinate 256,322 of WOVY01015117.1, forward strand.
TAGTGTGTAACCAGTCTTAGATTTTGACCTCAAAGATGGTGCCGATGAAAGATTTCTTCTGTGCGTTGTTGAACAATAAAAAAAATCGCAGCGTACACGTTAACTAAAAGCCGAATTCTCCTGTCTCTCATTACCCCTTAGCAGCCATTGTCATGTACATTGAGCACTATCTGACTAGCACTATCTATGGACATTGCGCACTATCTATGGACGAACAAACGGATGGACGCATGGACGGACTCAGGAGTGGATGCATGGATGAATGCAGGGACGGACGCACAGATGGACGTGCGGACGCACGAACAGACGCATGCACGGACGGGCGGGTGGACGCACGGGCGGCCACACAGACGCAGGCATGGACGGACGCAAGCAAGAACGAATGGACGGACGGCTGCTTCGCTCCACTCTCCATCATTCACTCTGCGGATATGTTGCCATTTTTTTTTTCAAGAGGATGAAGAAAAGAAAGAATGTCTCTTTTTTGTATATGCGCACGTTTATCTTGGACAATGAGCCTTCTGACCCCGTTTTGTATGCACTTTATCAGATCAGGTCTCGCTAAACTGATTGATATATAGCGGACATTTATCTTCTGATTTCCTAGACAGAGTCAGTGTTTAAACAGGCTAACTGTGATAGTTTCTGATTTGCCGCGCGGGAACGGGCAGAGTTATATACGTCATTGCAGGTATTTAGCGCTCTGAGGAACGGCTGAGGATGCGGATTTTGAGTTTCCATGAAAGCTGCATGCGCTAAAGCTATTTGTTCATTCCGAAACTAGAAGGCCACTTAAAAAATAGTACTTGACTCGAAGTCATTCTACAATATGCCAATAATTGTTTGGCAGGTAGCACCAGGGCCTTTTATTAGTTCATAATTTTATCCCATCTCGATGACAAAGGTAATCGAACAATGTGGGCTGAAAATGCGCACCAAGTGAAATCTTGGTAGCCCAAATACGTTCGTACAAAGTGAAACTGCGAATGGGAATGCGTGCGTGGCTTGAGACGTGCAGAACGCTCGTCAAATCGCTCATCAAGACTAACATCAGTTTGGTTCAAAGGGCAAAACGTGGAAAGAGATAACTTTCGCGCGATATAGCACGTATAGCAAAATCCACAACATCTCACTCTGTATCGTATAGGGCGATTATCAGCATATAGTAGCTCATGAGCTACTATAGCTATACTATACTGTAGCTATACTATACATGAGGAACTCTACTTTTTTCTATGTTTGTTGGGGGGTGGGGGGCTTTCATAGCTTAAGAGGGACCCTCTCCCATTCACCGCCATACCTGTGATCCTGTCACCACCTTTGGCAGCGGTCACAAATGACATCATAAATTAAACAACTTTCACGAAGTGCATGGTTTATTTCCAGTAAACGCAAATTACACGTTTACCGTAGCTGCAGTAGGTTGTGCATAAGCACTGAAGTCAAGCGCTTTTCAATATTGTTAACTAACGGGTTTGTGCGTACGCAGTCAACGTTCACAGGTTGCCCCGCCGCGGTGGTCTATGTGGCTAAGGTACTCTGCTGCTGACCCGCAGGTCGCGGGTTCGAATCCCGGCTGCGGCAGCTGCGTTTCCGATGGAGGCGGAAATGTTGTAGGCCCGTGTGCTCAGATTTGGGTGCACGTTAAAGAACCCCAGGTGGTCGAAATTTCCGGAGCCCTCCACTACGGCGTCTCTCATAATCATATGGTGGTTTTGGGACGTTAAACCCCACATGTCAATCAATCAATCAACGTTCACGGGCTCTCCTGTCGTGTGCTCGACCTAGTCGCGGGATCGAATCTCGGCCGGAGCCCTCAACTAGGGCGTCACCGTCGTAATGATATCACAGTTTTAGGTCGTAAAACCTCATTATTTGCTGTTAATAGTGGGTTGTGCTGATGTTCGCTGTGCTGCTTTGAACAATAATTAAAGTTGCGAGGCAGACATTGCGCGCCTTCTCCTCCGACTTATTCCAGGCGGCAATGACCTCCCTAACAACCTTATACGGCGCGTGTTCTGATTGCAACCGGAATTTCCTTCCGCCAACCCCCCAGCATTTCCTACGTCGTGAATGTACCTCCGCTATGCCTCGCTTCACTTTGTCATGCACATACTTGCTAAGATATTGTCGCGTTGTGCAAGAACAGGTTAACCCTGCACCTCCCGTTACTAACAGCTGCGCACTAGCGCAGGCAGAATCCGTCGATATGTCACTGTTTTGCAGAAATAAGAATTAACAAGTGGTGGAGAACCACTACAGTCACTGTTCGCATAGCTCGCCAATAGCGTGACTGTGCTTTTCAGCTTTTAAAACCAAGTTCCCTATGTGTACCAAAAAAAAAAAGAAAGACTGGTTTGCTCAATTAGCCTCTATTATTTATTATCATTCTTATTATCATGTTTTGCAATGAAGAGGACCAAATGACAGAAGCTGCGATGTTGAAGACAATAAATACAAAAGTATTATTTTATTCATATTATTGCGCATGATGCATCTGATAGATTGTTCCAGAACATGAAAAACTGGTAACGTGAGAGCTGTCAGAAAATGATAAAATTATTCCGGCCACGAGCACAATAAGAATTCAAATCTCAAATAAAAATAAGTAAGTCGCTTTTGCGCTCATTCGTTCACCAGGAAAGTAATGTTGAACAGGAACTATGAACTCAACAGGACCTCTTTTGAATAGTGAATTTTAGATGATACACCAGAGTAAATTCCCAGAGCACTCCACTACAGCATCTCTCATAATCATATGGTGGTTTTGGGACGTTAGACCCCACATATCAATCAAATAGATTAGACACGAGAAAGAAAATATTTAACCGCCTTGCCACAAACGATCTTTTTGATGATTTGATTGATTTGTGGGGTTTAACGTCCGAAAACAAACGATATTTTTCCAATAAAAGAAGTATCTTATCTGGTTTCTTTGAACTTATGATAGAGTTTCTCATAATCGTATCATAGTTTTGTGGCATTAAACCCGATCAATTATTTTTAATTGTTCGTTCGATCTTGAGTATTGTTGTATTTCCATCTTTGGCTCTTCCATTACTGTCATCCGTATTTTAGACAATGCATGCACATAGACGCCTTGGGATATTTGCATGAATCACCACATTATCTCTTAGTCATCTTGAAATGGCAGTGGTAATGACTGAGAAAACCAGTACGCGTAATATGAGTCAACGCATATCAAGCACGCGTGAAACGAAACCGACACTCACAAAGTGGCTACGGCTTGGCTTCTGAACCAATCATTGACCTGGCGCTTTTTTATTTTTTATTTTTGGTTCGTGCATTGGAGTATGTTCAAGCGCAACTTAGCAGTTTATGTGTTAAGCACTGCGCCGTGTCGCCTATAGGCAGACAGAAATTAGGTGCATTCTTCCTTTTCCTTACGAACCACTAACCAACAAGTTTAGGTGGATTAACACATTTGATTTGGCCTGCGGCGTCTCATCTTGTGTCTCGTCGTGTCCTGTAAGCAAGCTGCTGCTGCATTTCTTATGGTGTTTGCCGGTTTGCGTCAGAACATAACCCAAGTGTAACAGTTGCATTGTTCTGTGCGCGCGATCTTTCTGGCGCCACAAATTAAGCAGTCCGCGCGTTCCCCCAGCCGGCCGGCCTGCGCGGGCTTTTTCAATGCTATCTCTTCTCGCAGGCCATACTGCGCACGGGTGCGTCAGCAGCATCTACGCAAACAAACACGGTTCCTGCCTGTCTGGGGAGAGAGTGCAGGCTCCCCGCCCCTTCGGCCATGGATCCGATAAGGCAGCAGCGACGTACTACAAGCCGAGCATCCACAACCCGGCCTTCCGCTCGAACATGCCGCACATGCTGTCCGCCCAGCCTGGGACTCTCGAAGGGCGAGCGAAACGTCAACGCCGGCCGAGCTGTGCGCTTACACGAGCAAACATGAGCGCCCAACTTCAGACAGCGTACGTAAAGTAGTACTGCCTCCCACGAAAGCGACTGTTGCATTAAACCTGTGCAATGCGGGGAGCAACCGCGAGTTGATGCTAATTCGACATTTCGTTCGTTTTCTGCGCAGGGACCTGAAAGTGATTATCCTGGGAGAGTCGAATGTCGGCAAAACGTGCCTCCTCGTTCGATACCTCGAGAAGCGGTTTGAAGAGTTTCCCAAAGTAAGTGCTGGATCGTACTTTTCGTTTGTACGCGAGTGACATGTCCCCGTGCTTGGCGCCTCTGTTACCGCTTGCCACTTTTCACTGCTACCTTCCCGCTTAGCTTTGCCCGAATTTTAAAACTTGTACGCATTACAGCGCGCTCCGTTACGAGGCCAGTATGCGGGTCACGGCCTGCCGCCTTATCTCCGGCTTTACGTTCGTCAACACAAACCCAGGTTTCGGGATGTGCAGCCTGCTTAATGCTTGCTCATTTGCGGCCACTCTGATAACCCAAGTGTTATTGCCGGTCTCGCGCAATAATGTCCCAAAGATGCGCATTTTAAGTGCAATATATTGGGCGTGTGAACATTCAGGATTTTATTTATCTTACATTTACCTGCACAAGTGTTTTATTAAGCTTATGTACTAGGCTATAGCAAGCCAAATATACGTGCCCACTCTAATTTCTTTTATCACATGGCTAAAAGAAATAAATGTCACATAAATGCTTACAGGTTACAGAGTGAATTTATTCAAATGAAACCCTTTTCATGGAACAAAATCTGCCTTTTCCCCATGTTCTGTAGACTACTGCTAGATTTTTCCTTTCAGTAGAGCTTGTACATTGCAGTAAATGTAGCTGCCAGTTTATTGTCAGAGCTGGCTGGGAATCCAGCAGTCTGAATTGTGAGGGTCCATTGCTGGGCCATTTCTAAACGTGTAAGAGTTGGTCAGTTTGAGCAGCTTGAACTGGTGTGAGCGCAATTTCATCAGCTGTCACACTAATCATTTGCACACTCTGTTTGTACAGGCTACCCTCGGTGCGGCATTCACGTTGAAAATGAGGGGGAAACACAATATTGCAATATGGGTAAGGATTCCTCTTTTATACTGTTTTTTTTTTTCAGCATAAATTCATTGCTTTTGTTTTCACATAGGATTCACAGCTTGAGAGTAAGCGCTGTCACGGTGAATGCTATACACATCTTGCATATTGTTGTTGCAAACTTCATTTGCCGGTAATCTCTGAGAACATTTGTTTTCCTTTTGGCTACAAAGACGAGGCAGCTGAAGTGCTATCTAAAGAATAGATAGCATGAGATAAGGATTGTGCTAGTCGATACAGGGTTAGTCGCATTTGTGCTACATGCTTAAGGCTGGTCTGCCCTGGGTGCCCAGTTCTTGTTTATTACCATGTGCACATTTCATTTTCACCCCAGGATACAGCGGGGCAAGAACGCTATCTTGGCCTGAGCATTTTCTACTGCAGAAATGCGGACGTCGCAATCATGGCCTATGACGTCACAAGTCGAGAAAGCTTCAAGGCATTAATGTAAGTGCAGTGCTCATCAGCATTTATTCATTAGGTGGGAAGAGTTAAAGAGGGCAGCAATTATTAAATGTTAGCTTAATGTGATGTACTTTCAATTCCAAAGTGAATGGTAAATAGTGTATCGATTGTTTCTGAAAAAAAAAATAATAATATTTGAGAACTGTTTAGTGCATGATCACAGGTTCTATTATTAAAGATGGAACTTCTATCAACTTCATGATGAATGTTCAAAGCTGTAACATCATATTGCTGAATTGTAATAATTCCCACCATCATTGCCACCACCAATATCACTTTGTGAATTTTGTGGCTTATGCAATGTCTTCTCAGCAAGAGTGCCATTCTCGGTATATTGTGGAATACAAGTGAAGTCATTTTTCTGATTAATATACATTCAATCTTTAGGGCTGTGTTCTCTTTTGCTGCACTTCAAGATTTAAGCATTTTCAGTCGTCACAGTCACTTGGCATCTACAATATTCTACTGCTTGGTATGTAGTAGAAGTCTTCAGCAAAGAGCTCTGACAACTTCATTGGGAACAACTGATACTATATTTACTGGAATTCAACACAAGTTTTATTGTCAGAATCCAGAGACCTGTAGCCGACCCTTGCATTACAACTTAATAGCAAAATCCGAGCAGTATAGGGAGTGGAGTGATGCTCACAACAATTTTTTTTTTCTTTCTGGACACAATAGTCACCTCTCATGTTACAATTGTGGTTACAGTTGAGTAAATACAGTGTGTTGTTTTTTAATTTAAATTTAAATTTACACCTATTTAAACATTGCCTCACAGAAGCAATTGGAATGCATTCAAAGCAAATTAACATTAGTCCTTAGTTGGGTGACAGTGTCTGTGCAAGTTCAGTGTGGTGTTCACTAGGGTAGTCGTTCTGGCTTTTTGGTTTAGCATGACACAGGGTGAAAGTGAATAAGATGAGGACATAGGAGTGGGTCAAGTCTTTTCCCTGTCCTCGTCTTATATGCTTTCACCCTGTTTCACTGCTATGGCTGATGTAACATGGCACTGCTTGCAGATTAGATCCACAGCACTAAAGATGGTTAAGAAAACACAATGAGTGCAAACTCTCAACTACTTCATTTAAAAACAAAAGTGCACCTCAGTACTTCATTGTCACAAGTGCACCTGGCAATGACATTGAACAAATAAACATGTAGGAAAATGGACGGCATGAGCTCGCTGCCATACTTATTAGGGGTGTCTGATTATTCCAAATTTCGAATATTTTATAAGAGTGCCTGCTATTCGATTGGATTTACATTAGACTTTTGAGTATTGAACTTGCTGAAGACAAGTACGGTTAATGTCAGATTGGCAGTGGCCCCTTTCAATTTTCAATGTGGTTCACCCGATCGTGCAATTATAGTGCAGCATAGTCGCTTCATTTGCAGCTGACAAAGGAGCAACGCTTTTTCCTTGTGTTGCTCATGTCGAGAGCGAAGCACGTGCCTGCAGGTGCTGTGCTAAGCTGTAGCTGAGCAAGGAATGCACATGCGACAACTGCCAGGCCAAAACTGTATCACCGCAGTGCCAAGAAACAAGGGGCAGTTTCGTAGGTGTGAGGTGGAATAGAAGCTGACGTGGACTTCAATACTGTTTGTTGAGACCCGATTTAGACCAATCGATGAGCTGCATCAAGTCGCCAATTGCAGATTTTGTGTCGCTGCACGTGGAAGGTGGATTGGTCAGGCGCAGGAAAGGTGCACGGTAATTGTTCTTCGAAATGGAGATTCTGCGCGGCATGCAGCGTTGTAATAATCGGAAAACCTTATCGCTGCAGTGCACTCTACGGATTGCCGAGCTTGTTTCATGGGTGTAAGAAAAATTCAAAGCCTGTTGATTGGCCCTTTAATAACCACAGGTTGCTGTACTACATTTTAATCTGGTAGCCCATGTGATACGTGTTACGAATTGACGCTTCAAAGAGGTGAACTTTATAGGAGCAGAGAGACTTGGTGAAAGTGTCACTGCATGAGACTGTTGCACCTTAAATGTGGTGCTGTCTCGTGCAGTGTGTACAGGGCAGCGAAGCACACAGTTTGAGCATGCATTTCCTGTGCACACTTCTTTTTTTTTTGTGAACCAGTCACTTATCATATTATACCCAGCCTCTTATAGCCACGCATACTTGAAGCTCAAAATGCAGGATAGGAGCACATAGCCTTCAATGCAGAAGCACTTTCATTTGAATATGGTACTGACGACTGGCTGCTCCAGTCGTCAGTACCATATTTTTAAAATCGTGCAGTGAGCATGAAGTGTTCACTTTCCTGAGTAATTTAGATAAAGGTACTGCTGCAGGAGCAGATGAAATCAAGGCTGAACCAATTATTGCTGTTGCCAATTTATTCAGTGCCCCACTACAGCACATATGTAATGATACTTTAGATCAGGGTGTTTTTCCAGACAGTATGAAAATTGCAAGAGTGGTTGTTTTGCACAAAGGTGGGTCTTATGACATCTCTAATTACAGACCTATATATGTCCTACCTTTGTTTTCTAAACTGTTAGAACACTTGATAAAAGATACTGTGTAAATTTTTTTATAGTAGACAAGTACTTGTGAAACAGCAGTTTGGGTTTCGTCAAGGGAAGTCAACGGAGATGGCACTACTCAGCGTAACAGAAAAAATACTTTCTAATATAGATGAAAAGCGATTCACTGTTGGGCTTTTTTTAGATTTCAAAAAGCATTTGATTCTATTAAACACGATATTTTATTTTATAAGCTACCATTTTATGGCATTCGAGGAGTAGCCTTAAAATTAATTTGCAGTTATTTTTCGCATAAAGTGCAGTACACGTGTTATAACGGCTACCCATCACAGTTGAAAGAATTATATGGCGTACCGCAAGGATATATATTAGGTCCAATATTCTTTATTATCTATATTAGTGATATTATAGCCATCCCAAGAACCCCTGCAATCACTCTAAACGCAGATGATACTAGTGTTTTTCTCTGGCATGCAACTCGATAAAATAGGTGTTCAAGCTAATGCATGGTTAAAAGAATTAGCATTATGGTTACATACAAATAAACTTAACCTGAATGTTAGTAAAACAACAGTTATTGTATTGTAGCATGTAACAAACCAGATAATTTTGAACTTCAGCTTGCATTTGAATATAGTGTAATTGAACGTGTTTCTTCCTACAAGTTTTTAGGTCTCTTTTTTGAAGAACACTTAAATTAGTCCCATCACATTGATAAAATTCATGCCAACATATCAAGGTCCCTCGCTGTACTCCACAAGCTTAGAGACCTTGTTCCAAAATCTTTAAAGTGGCAGCTATATTACACCCTAATTCATTCACACCATCACTACTGTATAATGATTTCGGGGTCTACATCTAAAACTAATCTTGTTAGGCTAATAAGATTGTAGAAGAAAGCAATACGATATCTAGAAAACCGATCATATAAGGTTCACACAGGTTCATACTTTTTAGAACACTGTGTTCTAAAGGTGAATCAACTATATGAGTTTCATTTACTCTGTTATGTTTTTAATAAAATTAAGCTTAATCCTTCTAGATATATTGAGGTGCAATCTAGTAGCAATGTGCCTTATGAATTAAGATACGACCATTATAGAATTCCACTTGTTCGAACCACCTATGGAACGCAAGTGCTTTAATATTTAATTCCCAGTCTTCTCAACAAACATACTCAGGTTATAGAAATCGCGCAGAAATCTTTGTCTCTGAAGTCTTTCAAAAAATATATCAAAGCTTGCCTTCTATCCTGTCCTCAAGATTGATAAGTTCTGTATATAGCAGTCATACGTTTCTCTCGTTTCGTTATTTGTAGTGCTACGACTGTTTCTTTATTACTGTACAAGTATGTACTCCTTTTACTCTGTACAAAAACTATGTTACGCATGCATTATTAGTGTGTTATATTGTATTTCTTTGACCATGCTCTGAGTGGTGCTTTCGGGTACTTGGGTCCCGTCAGGCAGAGGACATCTGCCTTTTGCCCTTGTATCCGAGACATACATTTGTCTGAAATAAATAAACAACAACATAGCTCTGACTGCACGCACAGTCCTCAACAGTTGGAATAGAGCGCAATCAATGTTTCCCATTCAGGCGAGAGCATGCAGATGTTGAAAGGTTGAGTATACCACTGATGGATTTTAAAAAATAGTTCGCCCAAATTAAGGCACCGAGATTCTTTGCGTGTTTTCACGGTGCAAAGGATTAGCAGTCAGTTTCTTCTGGCAGTTATGCAATTCAAGTGAATAACCTGAACCACCTCTGGTGACGTAGTTAATTACTTCTGTATTGGAGCACTGCTCGTCATTGCTTGAATACATCATAGTAGAGAATGGGAACTTCTACCAGCTTCATAATTAAGCATTTTCGCAGCGTACGGTTGGTCAAGGACAGTGTGTGCCTCATGAAGTGGCTATGTATATGCGAACTTCAATCAGCTGCATGCCATAAAAGGTTTGCACATTCATATACAGCCACAATATCTTGGTCCTGTTATGGCAAGTACTGTCGACGTATTGTAGCATTCATCTCTCCCCACTGCCTCAAGACATTTGCGCTCGTTCTCGGATACCAATATTATATTGGACTGTGAACTAAGCTTTGAACATTGCAGCACAGTCAGCAGGCCTGGTACCCTCGGCTTCTACTTGCGTTGCAGCACTTGTTGCACATTTGAACAATGAGACATAAAACACCTCTCGATCTTCTTTTATTCCACTCTTTGTGGGGTCAACTCTAATCCGATGTGAATCGATCCGGAAAACACTACCGGCATTCATATACCAATGCATTTCCTATCTTAAAGGCATTGTACTGAATTTCCGTTGGTCATTTTTTGCAGGACAAGGTACGTTCAGTTACTCAGCATGGTGGACGACTTCGCATTGAAGGTGGTCGTCGGGACCAAGATTGACCTGCTAGGCACAAAGAAACGACAGGTGAGAATGCCTTTTATATATATTTTTAAGGCATAGCTGGCTATTGGTGCATGTCAGGAAACACCAGTGGTTAGGAAGCATTTCTATATTTTTGTGAAAATACAGTTGATCCTGGATATATCGAACTCGAAGGGTATCGCGAAATAGTTGATATATCGAAAATTCAAAATACAAAATATTAATATTTAAGGCCTAAATTGAAGAATTTCAGGCCACTGAAATCATTATGAGAGCTAAGATAACGATTCGCTCATAAACAAGGTGCGTACTGCAGGTTACCGCACTTTATTCAGTCCGTAAACTTGTCTTGCTTCTTGTGTGCTGTCAAGTTCCAGTCATCCTTAACATCATTGAAGCTTTTCAAGTGATTGAACTTTCCTCCTTCGACCACAATATTGGTTGATATAAAACGCCGATGCAAGCTTTGTAGCGCGTCAGAAGCTTGGTTAGCGGCGGCAGCGAAGGCGTTTGCATATTCATCATACATGCACGAGTACACTTCCGCGGCACCTGAAGCCAAAATGTCAGCATTTATGCAGTCAGAAACAGCAACATCGTCATCTGTATCGATGAAGTCTCTTCTGTCCGAGGTGGTCCCCGGAAGCGCTGATAAGCCACAGAATTCACTGAGGCACCGTATGCTGTTGTTAGCGGTCATGACGCACCCGAAGTCATCACCGGGCCCACAAGGAAAGTTTACAACACAGTGTTTTACTTGACATCGCTCCAAGCGCCAGTCATAATTTTTATCGCTGCGTTCTGCGGGTCAACGTTCAGTTCAACTCCCGAATGAGGATTTACCAAGAACGAGGCAAGAAGTGCACAAAATCGCAAGGCGCAAAAGACGCTACGCCGAATTCGTCAAAATTCTCAACGTCGACATGCTGGTATACATGACAAGGTAGCACATCTCGAAGGCCATGCTTTTCAGGCTTGCATGCCATTGTGCACTAACAACAAGAAAGGGAATGCAAACCACATGCCAACATTGCACCGAGATCAGTCGCTTCCCATTCTCATTTCAATACCGTCAGCAATCAGTCTTTAGGAAAACTTTATGTCCGCGCGCTAAAATCTGCAGATCGCGCATCAAACGTACAGATGTAGCAAGTGCCGCACTACGAACCAGATCAGCGCGATAGAATAACACCCGTTTTCTTTCGTCGCCTGCACGCGAAAAAGGATCGGAAATCATTAGAACACAGCCTAAAATTGATCAATATTTGCTAGGGAAAATGAACTTGCTGGGCTGCGGCACGTCGCAGCGTTCGATATAGCAAATGTTCCTCTATGCGGGAATTCGATATATGGGTCGACCGGTCTCGTACTTTTGCATCGGAAGTTCAAGGGGATTTTTCTACTTTTGATATTTCCAATAATTCGATATATCCGAGTTTGATATATCTGGGGTCGACTGTAGTTCATTGAAACACTGAACATCTACATACATTTTCAAAAAATTTTTTAAAAGAATACAGCACGGTGGACCAACTAATAAAATTGTGGTTCGATTTGAAACATTTTCATCTTATGCAATTGCAAGTGATTGTTCTATCTCTCAAGGCACTTTTTAGCCAAACCTGTCCCATATGCCACTGGAAGTCACATAGCATTATCATAAAGTTATCAATAAGCTGAGAGAATGAAATCTCCTGGGACAAAATGACCTGCGTTTGAAGGTGTACTTTTAATTTGACTTAATCCACCATTTGATCACTCTTCATAGTAACTGTCTTCTGATAACAATGACACTGGCCGATATGTGCTCTGTTTGTTACTAGTGTGCTTTTAGTTTGGTTTGTATTGGCGTACACTGCCGCAGTAATTTTCGGGCTAATATTATCGAGACCAGGAAGTAGAGGAGGCACTTATATAAAAGCGAATGTTGCTACGATTTGTTGAAAAATACAGTTTTTGTGTTATAACTTTCTTGGGGCAAGATTGAAAAAGGGCATTTTCAATGGTAGAATGTGTGTGTGACTTTTTTAGTCTACTCTAAGCATCATAGATAAGCAGTGCCGCTGCTAATGGAACTGCCACTTCTGTCTCTAGTCAATGGCACACTCCAGTGGAGAAACTGCAGCCCACTTGACTTTATGAGTGCCATTAGAGACCTTTGACAGAAGCTTACCTAATTGATGGTTTGAATTAACTTGGGTCAAATTAATGTAAGTATGGTGTAGCTTGTCGTTATCCGCTACGGTGTTGCTTGTAATTTCTTGAAATACTGCATGCATCAGTGCCACTGCTCTTCGAAGTTGTATGTTGCGCCTGCTCACCCAACTTTTTTTGTGCAAGTGTCTCGCAATGACTCAGTAGTCGGGGCGTGTGCACATAGGGACTAGGGGCAAGTTGCAATGCCCAGAAGTATTAGTTAGGTTCTATTGTATTCAGCTGTTGGTGAAACTAGAGGTGAATGCTTGCTTAACAGCTGTGACATAGGTCGGCAACCTAGTCACAGCAATGGTATAGTGCACAGGATAAATAAAGGGACAGGACGGAAAAGCGTAGTGTGTGTTCATATGTATTTAATTCTTGACTGAGATCAAAGCATCCCTGTTTATATGAAATTGAAATCGTTACTTAAGGGGACCCCTGACATTCCAATTCGAATCTCGAGATGCTTGTGTTGTACAAGAGTCCTGCGTTGGGGGCACTTCTGGGCAATTATTAGTGACGAGTGTTTCCTAATTGCAACGCTCGCCAATGCACTCACCTTTACCAAACTAAGGCAACTAGCGTTGCATTTAATTTCGTGAAAGTGAGTGCGCCTCGTGAAAGTGAGTTTCGTGAAAGTGAGTTATCGGCACCAATTGTCATTTTCTCTGGTTTGATGTAGACAGAGGCCCTGCGCGACGTTCCATGAGTAAGGCGAGTGTTGCCGACATCTGAGAACATTTGTGGGGCGCACACAATACCCATACTGGCGCCCAGCAAAGATTATCGTGCATCAACCTTCTCGCTCTGCTGTCGGGCTGTTCAACGGGGTTTTGGCTGCTTATGCCAGTAAGTTTCTTTTACAGTGAAAGCTGTCATGAGATCACAACACAGGCCACGTAGTTGTCCACCCCCAGTGTCCGTATTCACTGTCGTGCAGAATAAGAAAAAAAACTAAGTAAAGAACACCAAGCACACAATGGTATTCGAGACCGGGTCCCCTGCGTGCCAGCCCAGTGTTCTACCACCGAGCCACGCCGGTCTTAAAAATTCGTTACTGACTGACCCAAGGCAGGCTCATTTCGGGAAAGGAATAGCGTTATTATGAGTAATAAAGCAGTTTTAGAACAGCAAAAGAACGACCAGACGTCGCAGAATGCGAATTGCGTCGCGAGTGGGTCATCGAAAGCTTCAACCCAATTCAATAGTTTTAAGCATAATTCTTCATTGTTGTCAGCCACAGCATAAAAAAGTTGCACAAAATCTTTGCATGTGTGTAGCGGGTAATACGTTTCTCCGAAAAAATTGATAGCATAGTGTAGCCTCTCCACTACACAAATTATGATTCGTGGTGTAGTGGCTACCCCACAAGTGTGCTTGTAGCAGTTATCCAAAGAGTGTTTAAAAATGCTCTGAAAGGCTGCTCTTCCCGCTTCCACTGTGACTGCACTAAGCACTTCACACAGGCCTGGCAGTCTATTTTTTCAGGGGGGACATGCACAAAGTTACCACATCGTTTCGTTCACCGCCTGCGGTTCTCCCCTATTTGAAAACTGTGTTCAGTGTCAATGAAGTTTGAGTGCACGTAGTCTCGGGCGCTCCCACACTGTATTTAGGCAGGCATTTCGAACTGACAAAAGATTGTTCTGAACTAACGATGCTAGCCTTCATTATAAGGTGCAACAGAGCATTTACGACTCAATTGTGGGATTATCAGATGCAAAACGGCAAATTACCTTCTGTACAAAACACACAAACAATACTTTTTCTGTTAAGGTCCTTTAAGTTATTGCTGCAGTGAGTAATATGCCAGTTAATTTCGTTGCTTTGTAACTTAACAAGCACATTGTTTATCGTTATGGTTGTGGAGAATTCACATTTTATCTTTGCCATTCAGGAATGCTTTCAGAAAGCTTCCTACATGAATTCGTTGGCGTTGATATTTAAACTTCTGCTACATATATTTTGTGCACAGTATATTGATCTACATGCAACATATATTGACGCACATTCTAACGCACCTCACCCTTCTAGTAGTTGTACCTGCCTGATAACTTAGTGGCATTGCGAAGCTTGACGAGGCGATTTCTTCGCCTGGCCATGTTGGTATGGTGGATTATGACGCATGGCTGCTTTAGGCATGGGCAGTGTGGTTATCGGCAGGCATACATTTTCGTATCAAGCGTGCTCTGGTCAGTTGCCAGTGCCAGCCTGTTTCATCATGTTCTTCCTCGGTTTTTGCGTTTCCCGTTTACTTGTTATTTATTTTGGAAAGTAGAGTTGAGCAGTGCTTATGCTTGGCCATGCTTGTGCATGAAGTGCAAGCAGAGGTTGAAACGAACCCGTAGTCTGCCACTGTGTGCCTCATTATATCATGGTTCGGGCCCATAAAAGCCCAGAATTCTTTATAAATCTATGTTTATTTGACAGTACTGCAGGCTTGTGTGCTCCAAGCAGGAGTTGAATTTAATGACACAAGCAGGGCATTCATAGTATTTGTCTCTGCTGAGACTTTCATTCAATGTATCCTTGTTTAGTTAAGCAGGCTTTATTTAACTTGATTCACTATGATACATTGAACTCGGACAGCCTCAAGGCTTAACGAATCCTGCTTAGTGTAGTTTCACTAGCGCGAGTCGTGCATGGATAAATAGAACAGGGTCAATTACTTCCTGCAAACACCCTTGGTACATTGGAAAACATATGCAAGTATTGCCGTGCTTCACATTAGTGCTTTTTCTGGTCTTGGTATTAGTTTGCGTATTTCGCGGTATCGCACTGCTTAACTTGAAATCACGAGTTTGATCCTCGCTACTCCTCGCCCATGAGGGTGTAATAGAAAAATTGCCATGTTCTTGGATCAAAACGCACCTTGAAGAACCACCAGGTCATAGAAATTAGTTTGGGGCGCATCATAGGTGCTTTATGATGCTTTATTTTCAGATTGTCGTTATATTTGAAAATACGGGAGAATTTAATTTTCATCAACTATCACAAACCAAAGCTAGCTGCTCTTAGCATGCTGCATAAACTGCTTTGTTAAGGAGTGTACCCCAGTTTCACATGTTGTCTCAAGAAAAATATGCAAGTATATCATGCATATCTCTTTGTGCACCAAATGTGAGACGCACAAATTGCGTGACTCCATTAAAATAAGTCAAAATGTCTCTGAGTGAAGGTGCTAACATCGAAGCCATGAATACTGCTATTCTTGTTTCTCTATTGTTTGACAGTTCTATATATGCCACCGTGGTCACAGGTACGCAACTTTCTCTTTGCAGGTTTCTGTTGCCGAAGCGGAAGTATTCGCAAAGAGCTTAAATCCTGGCTGGACGGCAGAGAAGGCTCCCTACTTCGAGACGTCGAGTGCAACGGGCGAAAACATTGACCAGGTCTTCGACTACATCTTCGAGTACTGCACCCGTGAGCACGGTCTGCTGTCTTGCTGTCTTAAAAACGTACATGAAAAAGACCTGAAGACCGTCACTCTCGCACCAAGAACTCTACAGTTGGGCAAGACCGTAGCAAATTGTTGCCTTTGACAATAATGTGTTAAGTGTAAGTGTCCTCTCATTCGAGGTCACTGACTTGCTAAAATGCATTTATGTAAATATTTACCTTGCCTGACTCCAGGAGACAATCGCCGTGCTACGCAGATGTACTCGAGTACTACATTACTGTGGACGTTTCATCTCGAACTCGTACTTTTCGCTGTCTCGACTCTGCACAAATTGCTGTGATATATTGCAATGAACTCTTACTCGGACTCTCCTGGTCTCCGAATGACCAGGCTATTTTCATTGTACACACATCATATGTGCATATGTAACATATTTGGTGCAGGCACCACCATGTCTGTGCATTTTTAATCTGTATATACGCTAAATTTATTATACATGACGAAACCGTGACAACTGAGAATGCATGAGGCAATAAAATAAATGTGGCATGTGTAAGCTGTCCAGTGTGTTCTGAAATTTTTCTTATCATGCGTTTGCTTTCTTCTGGGCATTAAGTAGCAGAGGGCCTTTTGGCTTTTATCTGGGGAGTATTCAGAACATTATCACGCAGGCCTTGACGACAGGTTGAGTGGCAGATATTTTCATTTTAGTTTCAACAAACAACCCAAATGTGGTTTATTTTTGGGCCATACATGGTCTCTTTTTAAATTCTTTGTTGGCAGAAATCTGGTCACATTGTCCTTTTATCATTCACTGTGTCGGCTTCAGGAAACTAAAAATGTGGCTCACTTTTGAGATTACTGTCAAGGAGCCTTGGCTTCGATTATTTACTGTGCAGTGCTTATCAGCAAGCTGTGGAGGTTATCTTCCATGTGCTAGTACTGTTATGAGCTTTTACTTACTTTTTCAACCTCGGGCACCCTGCTGCTTAGTTGTCGGAGTATAAGATGCGTGTATCCGTCTTGCTGTTTTGAACATTTTATTGCAACATTTTCATTTTACTTGCTAAAAGCATGGAGTCTGTAAGGTATCGACAGCAATTTATTACTGTTGCAATTTACTTGAGACGAAACTTCAAATACAAAAGTAGTTCATACTACAAATTAGCTGAGGATAAAAAAATGCACTATATATAAAGTGGGGAAAGTTTTCCTTGTTTCACTAATGAGTTATTGATTTTGATACGCCCTTCATTCCTGCCTTTCAGTGATGGCTTTAGTGGTTTTCAGTGAAGGCACAACTCCGGTAAAGGAAGCTTTAATAGTTCTTCTTTGCCTGTCGAATAGCTAGTACTGTTTTGGTGCGCACGCAAAACAAAAAACACCAGGCCTGCGTAGAACACACAGCACAGTCGCAGCGAAACCTGGGAGAGCGGCCTTTCAGAGCCTTTTCTAAACACTCTTCAAGACCTCATGGAAGACTCCATATACCCAAATGTAACCCAGAACATTTTCGTCGTGTGTACCCTAAGCGAACGAAACGCACGAACCTATATCACGGTACAGCAAATCTGTCTGTGAAACGCCATGTACCGAGTTGTTGTATATCTGGCTCTACCTGATGACACCTGCAAAGGCGTCATCCGAGGCATCGACCTCAACGATGCCCAGCTCCGAGAACTGATCGTCGCAAAGCGCAACCCCAGTGCCCTGGAAGTGAAACGCATCCAAAACACCACAGCAGTGACCATCCCATTCCAAGGAATGCAAGTTCCCAATTATGTATACTGCATCGTTCGGTGCACGCTTTTCCACAGACACACGGAAGTTTGTTACAACTGCAGCAGACTCTGCCACTGTGCAGACGTTTGCCCTCATCCTAACACAATGTGGTGCCGGAAGTGCGGACTCAAAATGACACCTGAGAACCGCCAATGTAGGCCCCACTGCACCCTCTGCAGTGGACTGCACCCAACCACTGACAAGGACTGCAAACGTAAATTTTAAGTTCCGTACATCACATGCCAACGACGACGCCGTAAATGCGGTCGTAGCTGCTCCCGAGGACAGAGTGGAGCCAGCTTTCGCGACTCCAGTGCCACCTCGTACATCTCCGCGACATCCAGGCGAAGCCGCTGCCTCACACTGGCAGCGAGACATTGGAGCGCCCAGCGCAGCCACTCCCACTCCAGGAGACACTCCTCATCTCGCCAGGCTGAGCTGACATGGGCGGATCGAGTCCAAGAGAAGCAACAACCGCAACGAAGCACGCCACCAATCAAACGGGTAACATGGGCCTCATCGCTAGAACAGGAAAGCGAGATAATCGCAACACTACGAGAACTAGCAGGCCTTCTGGTAACAATACAACAGCTCACCACGTAGTTAAATGAAATGAGACAATAAATTCAAACTCTCACAGCTCCTACAGCTCCACTCTCGACCTCTGTAGATGTTAGCAAGCCTAAACGCAGAGCCCCACCACTCTGCGAAACGGACAATGGTGAGAGCGACTCACCAGAAGACACTCTAATCGAAATCTTGCGACTCGCACGAGAAAACCATGATAATAACGACAGCCTGTCACGCTGGGTAGAAGTACTAGAGGGAAAAATTAATATCCCAAATATAGTGGTAATCGATGATATGCGAAGGACGTGTGAGAAGGGTTGGTTGATATGTCATTCTAAAGTGAGCACAACGTTACGAGGTGGTGATAAATGATGCTGTACATGACTTCCGTGTCATGATTATTAGGTTTGGGTGTGTCTTTTACCTTCATCTATTCACGTCATCTGATACCAAATTTCGAATATGTGGAGCTAGCGAAATGACCACGAGCCCGCTATGAGCGTGGTATGTTGTCATTTTCTTACATGACACGCGTGTCAGGATTATCATGTTTGCACCAGTCATATATTTCACCATTCATTGACGTCACGTAACACCAAATTTGGTATGTGTAGAGCTAGCAGAACGGCCGCGAGCGCATCATGAAGGGCACAATATACTCCAATGTAGCGTTGGCATGCATGCACGCTGGGCCCAGCGCGAGCACTTATAGCAAGACGCCAGGCGCGACCAGCGTCCGTCGGCGCGTCCCGACGAACACCAGTGCAAAATGCGACATGCTGCATTTAGCGCCGATGCCATAGAGAAACATCACTCTATGCCGATGCGTTACCCAGACAACACTGCGTCTCCCTCCTTTCGTGACGGAGAGACGCCAGACGCGCTGAAACGGGCATGCGTCAAAGCAACGCAGCGCGGCGCGCGCCTGCAAGTATATGGTTGGACCGACGCCTGGCGTGGCAACGCCGGCGTGACGCGACGAAATGAATGCCGGCGAGCAGGCGCACCGCGTCATGTTGAAACGTATTGGCTCCTTGACTGTGGCACGTAGTCATGTTCTCACATGACACGCATCTCATGATTATTATGTTTGCACCAGACACATACCTTCGTCATGCGTTGGCGTCCCGTAATACTAATTTTGGTATATGCGAAGCTAGCGAAACGGCCACGAGCGCATCATGAGTGTGGCATGTTGTCAAGTTGTTACATGACATGCATGTCGTGATTATGATTTCGGATGTGTCATTTATCTATGGCGTTCGTGTAGCGTAATACCGTGTTTGGTACATGTGAACCTAGCAAAACGGCCGCAAGCGCATCATGAGCGTAGCATGTGGTCATGTTGTTACATGACACGCATCTCATGTTTATCATGTTAGCACCAGTATCATACCTTCGTCATCCATTCACGTCCCGTAATACCAAATTTGATATAAGTGAAGCTAGCGAAACAGCCGCCACCGCATCATGAGGGTGGCATGTATTCATGTTGTTACATGACACACATCTGATGATTATCATGTTAGCACCAGTCACATACCTTCGTCATCCATTCACAAACCGTAATACCAAATTTGGTATATGTAACACTAGCGATACGGCCGGGAGCGCATCATGAGCGTGGCATGTACGCATGTCATGATTTTCATGTTAGGGTCTGTCGCTTGTGTTCGCCATGCGATCGTGTCATACCATACAAGTTTCGCAACATGCCATGTGAACGAAACCACCGCAAGAGATGTGGGACCATGCAATGTAGATCATGACATAATGTCATGATGTTCATGTTATGACTAGTCAAATACGTTCTTCATGAGGTCATTTTATGCCATACCAAATTTGGTATCCATACCATTATCCAAACGGCCAGGAGAGCTAAAAGACGTAGGCGGCTAGACAGACAGACAGACAGACAGACAAATAGATAGATAGATAGATAGATAGATAGATAGATAGATAGATAGATAGATAGATACGCTCAAAGTCGCCAAAGTTGGCTAAGAAATGCTTCGCATTAAGAAGGCAGTGTGGCTTTTCAGTCTGTTAGTGCCGTATAACCAACTTACTCGAATCGAACGTTTGCTGCATCCACGCTCCTTTTTTTTGTTTTGTTTTTATCAGTCATACGCACCGTTAGTCTCTAGAACCATGCTAGAGTCTGGGCCTCAATTAATTGTCTTTTTAATTCCACAGCACGACATGAGCAAGGAGGCTTCAGAAAGCATTGACACTTGTGAAGTGCTATACATTGTTTTCAACCTACGCAATCTCTCCTTCGTTATCATGTGTGTGTCGCTAGTGGGCTCAAAAGACGGCATTTACGTCAGCAGTGACGATGCACCGGGCCTTGTTTACTTGCCCCATGTTTTGTTTACTATTTGTGGTAGACTGGACGTCACTGAGCTGTGCAAACATTTGTAGCACGTGCACTTCCTCAGCCAGGTGAATTTACATTCTATAACATTTCGACCGCTTGTGGTCCATGGAGATGTAAGGATAAAAAAAGGTGTCCGTTGGTATAAAAGTAGTGCAGCTTGTATTGGCTTGTAAATCAAAGAGCTTGTATATGTACAAGCTCACTTTTTTTTATAATTATAAGTACAGTTATGCAAAGAACGCGACGATATAGTACAAAAAATAATGCTCATATATTCGTTTTCCGAGTCTTCAGTTTGTGTCGCATTGGCATAATTCACTGGCATCAAAACCACGATCACCTTTAGGGACCTGAGTTGTAGTGAAACGGTATGATTATCTGGAGCGATTGCACATATTGGCAGTCGTACTTAAAGTTATGTAGGCTGATTTTGTTCTTAACCGCTGTAGAGCATCTTTCACAAAATCCTGTGAATATATCATTTTATAGTAATGGATAGAGTAACGTTGCATTAATACTGTGGGACAGAAATAAACCTTTGTCAACTTGCAAATTGCCATTTTCTCAAAACTTGTGTTAAATCGCCCTGAGTTCTGCTTTGTGGCTAGAGAGGTGTTGTGTTCAGCCATTTGCTCAGTTGATACTATTGCTGTGTGATTTAATTGACATTCCCTCCCACTGAACTTCAGAAGTGCCGGACTCCCTAACAAGGTCAGAACTGATCGAGCGGATCGTTGGGACAGGGACGGACGGTGAGGACGTCGCAGAGTATGCCAAAGACATTGAGCAGGCCGAAGCCGAAAGGAAGCACGAGCTTGATCTGAAGCGCCCAGAGCTAGAGATTATGCATAATTCTAGAACAGGAGGCAGCGATATAGCAGTGTGTGTCAAGTTTAAAATGACGGACCTGATGAGGTCTAACAAGCTACAGGGGAGGACATTGGCTAGTTTCTCGTCAAGGTTTCGACCAGGAGTCACGTCGCTATGCATTTTTTGTCTCTACTTCCAGCGTAGGTCTCGGAAGTAATCACGCGCATGACAAAGCAAGAGGCTGACGAGTAGACTACGATTAAGTTGAGTCCCGCCCTCCGCACGCATTGCGACCCATTTACGTGTGCGCAAACATGACACAATACGACCGCGGCGCATTATTTTGAACTATTGACCAATAAAAAACCTTTTTCGTATCTGCTTCTTCAGTTGGCATCAGTAATACGCGATGCCGTCACTATGATATCCAGATTATAACACAATACCGACGCATATGTGACGTCCCCGCCAACACGAACTGAACCCCGGTCTTTTCAAGATTTTTTTCGCTCGTTTCTTAAACCCACGCAAAAAAAAAGGAAAAGAAAACCTTCGGTGTAACGAATGGGCATTCCGGAGTGGAGTACCTCGAAGGATTACTTCTACTATTCTCGCGGGCTCCCCCGCGCAAACACGAGGACCGGGCGGCGCCTTGTCGTCTACAGACAGTGTGACAGTGTACGGTAGAGATAATCCGCGCGCACCCTTCAGATATGTGGCATGGGGGAGCAGCAGAGCACCTTTTGTTGGTTCGGGGAATGCGACCCTGCCGCAGCGCCTGTGCCGGGTCCGAGCTGACTTTTCGTCAGCCTCCGTGGCTCCAGGGCTCATTACTGCGTTCTGCGTGGATCGCCACCCGCGGCGTTGAATGACGAAGAAGCGGTGGCTACGGAGAATTTCGCGGGAGACACCGAGCTGCATGGAAACGTTGAGACTTGGTCTGGACATCGGCTCATCAAGTACCGGAAGCATCGGGACCATCGTTCACCCGTAATTAAAGTGTCTTGGGACAGCTCGCCCATCTTTCTCTCTGAGGCTTGAGTTTGTACATTGTTACTTGCTCGGCTTTGTTTGGGAGAGGGTTTTCTACTGCTGTGGGCCGCGGGGGCGGCCGTCGAAGATGATACACTCTGACTGACAAGAAAATATGCCGCGTCGATCGTTAGTGGCGATTGGTTTGGTGCCCGGTAAGGCGGAGTCGGGTCCCACAAAAATGGACTACGAGACGATACAAGAGAGGTCAGAGAGATACGATGCGAAAAGAAGTCAGAGATATACGATGCGATGAGCTCGAGATGGTAGAGAGGCACGGACGGTATGATGAGGAATGAAAGTTAGGGATAGGAGGCGAGTGAATAGAGCGTTACGAAAGAGGGCTAAGATGGAAATCACTGAGAGGCACGACGTAGGCGACGATGACGAAGGCGATGAAGACGCTGACGAATTGGACAGATCAGACCTCGACGCCAAGAACCAACCTTCGGCTCGGATTCGAGCAGCCAACTCCAAGGCCCCGACTACATGGACATTCTCTGAGACGAACTTCACCTCCCTTACTTAAATGAGCTTTGCGGGTAGGGATGTGGCATATGGAGACATTGCGCGGTTTTATTAATTGATAACTTTATCATTTGTGTTGTCCTGTGTTTACTTTGTATTGAGGCAACCTTATATTGTCACCGTTACTTCGCTTATGTATCTGTTTCGCGTGTCGCGAGTATTTCCTGATGTGTTACAATTTCGTCTAACAGAGATGTCGTTCACGGACAGTATGTGTGTACGCCAGTTGCACTTGCTATTAAATTAAATGAATCAGTAAACAGAAACAGGTCGTAGCGTCTCTTACTTCCCGGCCCCAGCACGAATCCCTGTATGCGAGAAGTGATTGAGATACATAGCCAAGAGGGAACCGGATAGACAAGGGGTTGAGTGGTCTTCCTTCTTTTTGGTAATTGGTGGCGTAGCAGGGGACGTCTCACATATTATCTACCAACACTTTATCACGATATCACTTTATATTCAAATGAGCTCCCTTCACTATCGTAGTCAGTCATGATAATCTTGCGTGGATGCTCTCGATTATAATCGCAGTTGCGCCAACAAAGGTGGGCAAAACACCCTGCAACTGATAACGGTAGCATCACTGCTTGCTCCACCTTTTCTCTATAGATAGATCTTGGCACTCCGCAACGCATGCACGAATCTTCATTTCTTGCTCATTTTTCTTCGAAAACCATACCAGTATTCTAATAGGTGCGTTCTTCCCAGTGGAAAACAGGCTGCCCAAGGTTTCTGTACTGCATCGCGGATTGGAACAACAGCCTGAATCAACGAACTACGACGTGACCGGCCATATACCCAACTCGTGGTGACGAAATGGATTTTGACTTCTGACAGACTATTAAATGTTATCACGGTCATCAACACCTACTCCATCTTTCACGCCACCGGGTGGCATCCATCTTGCTGTCAAGTTCGGACTTTCACACGTACAAAAGCAACGCATATTAAACGCAGACACATACACACGCACGCACACGTACACACAGATGATGCGAGAAGGGCTAGTGTGCCCACCTGCACCAATAATGTATCTCACGTACACACGCGCGCGCACGCACGCGCACATGCCCCAAACGCTGAACTTGGGGAAACACACCACCGATGCATTTCGATCTGCTCTTTCCGGAGAACTTTACAGGCTCGCATTCAAATGTCACGCTCATTAGTTTTGTTTTCCTGTTTTTTAACACGAAAGTGTTTTATGCCGAGGTCCACCACGGCTCCCTGACGTACTTTAGTCACGGAAGTGATGTTGAAGAATACTATATTTAGAAATTGTAAAAGAATTGGAAGGCAAATATCTGTCGCGCGGAATCGAACCAACAATTTCTCGATTCTCAGCGCGCGGCGCTAACTACTAGGCCACAAATCGTACTTTGACTGGAGTGCTAATGGCAAGCCATTTATATACACTGTGAAGTCCCGACTTTTCTACCCATCTGCATCGGCTTTGACGGGTTCTGGCGGGTTTAACCGCCCCCTGGGCTCCAACTGAGCCTGAAAAAGTGCCGCTTCGCCACGCGAGAGCTGTTCATCTTAGGGCACATCGTGTCCAAGCAAGGTGTTCTACCCCACCCTGCAAACTTCGTGCTGTCGCCGTGTTCCCGAAACCTGCGGCGCTCAAACTACTGTGCAGTTTCGTCGGACTATGCTCTTGCTTCCGGTGCTTCGATGGAAATTTCGTGTTGATCATGTCTACACTGACCAACCTCCTACGCAGTGACGCAGACCTTTCCTCCTGATCTCCTGACTGCGGCGTACGTCGCGTTTGCCACGCTCCGTCGTTTACTCACCTCTCCTCCCATTATTCGGTATTTTGACCCAACAGCTGCAGCTGAAGTTCACACAGACGCTAGCGAGGTTGGTGCTCGCGCTGTCCTCGCCCAAGGTAAGTCGGGCTACTCCGAATACGTCATCGCTTATGCGAGTCTCACACTCACTAAAGCTGAGGCCGATTACAGCGTCACTGAAAAGGAATGCTTAGCTGTATAGTGTGGGTGCTTCGCAAGTTCTGTTCTTACTTGTATAAAGTCGCCCATTCGACCTGGTAATGTATCACCATGCACTCTGTTGGCACATTGAAATACCCTTCTGGCCACCTAACCCGCTGGGCACTGCGAATTCAGGAGTATGACATTCGCGTCATCTGTCTCAGTGGACGCAAGCACTCTGACGCAGACGCCCTGTCCCGTTCTCCTTTATCTTCCCACTCGGCATGTGGAACGAAATGCACCAACTCCATCTCATCTCTCGATCCGGACTCCTTAGCCAGCGGACAACACCAGAACCTGTGAATTGCTTCACTTTTTTTCGATTGTCTCTCTGGATCGTCGTCCACTGTGGTATCGCACTCTCTCCGACGTCAAGCTGCTCATATCGTCATTCGTGATCGGCTGCTACATCGACGCAACTTCGCCCCTGAAGGTCGTAAGTGGCTCTTGGTTGTCCTCCGCAGCTTGCGATCAGAAATATGCACCTCCTTTCGATCTACAATGTGGTCATGCCGGAGTTTTCAAAACTTACGAACGCACTCGCCGTCACTTCTACTGGCGCGGAATGTATAATTTTGTTCGCTAATTTGTTTTGCTCTGCGCTGACTGTCAGCGCCGTAAATCGCCGCCTTTTCACTCGCCCGGTGCGCTTCAGCCACTTCCGTGCCCTGCCAAACCTTTCGATCGGGTCGGAACTTTATTTGTATGGCCCACTATGCCGATAACAATAGATAGCGATTGGTAGATCATAGTCGCTGTGGACCTTTAACATGCTACACTGAAACCGCCGCCCTTCCAAGTGCCACTGGTAGCGTCTTTCGTCCTCCTGCACTTCATACCTCGACATGGTGCACCTCGAGAACTACTCGTGACCGAGGTCGAGCCTTTATATCAGAAGTCGTCGCAGCCCTAGTTTCCAAATGCCACGCTGTTCATCGCAAGACCACGGCATACCACCCATTAACGAGCTCACAGTATATAGATTTAACTGCACCCTCGGTGATATGTTCGCGATGTATGTGGCATATGATTATGCTAACTGGGACCACATTCTTCCATTAATCACGCTCGCATACAAGACCGTAGCACAGTCCACCACCGGATTTTCACCATTTTTCCTTCTCTATGAACGCGAACCTTCCCACATCATCGACACTCTCTTTCCATACCGTCCTGACGCATTCGAATGCCCACCTGTGTCCGAAGTTACCCGACAAGCAGAAAAGTGCCTCGAACTGGCGTGCATCTTGACGTCACAAGAACAACAGCGCCAGAAGGAAAACAATGCCGGTTCTCTACGAAGTCACAGCTATTCCGCGGGATCTCTTGCAGGCCTGGTTGTTCCTTACCAAACCCCTGGCTTTTCCTCAAAACTCGTCCCAAAGCACGAGGGCCCTTACTGCGTTTTGGAGCAGACCTCCCCGGTGAATTTTATAATTGAGCCAGTTTTTCCATCTGATGGCACGCGCCGGCGAGGACGTGACATCATCCACGTGCACATGGTCCGTCTCAAGCCGTGTCAAAGATAGCCATTTGCCTCCAGACTCTTACAGGTCACCAGAATGACTTTTTTTTTCAGCGGGAGCAAATTGTTAAAAAGAAGATGCATCGTTATAGGCAAGCAGCATCGCCAACGCTCGGGTATCGGGTTCTTGGCTCCTCTCACTCGCCTTGCGCTGATCGTCGCTGGCATCTGCCTAGACGCTGCTCTGTTCCGATTGCGTTTTGTTCGTGGAGCCGCCGTCGCAGCACGCGTCATTAAACCCCTTTTCCGCACCATACACCATTTGGCAGTCCTCAGAGCTTCGAAACTTTAGCGCGTTCTCGTTATCAGTGGCGAGATGGCGCGATGGCCTCGCGTTCGACCGTGTTCTCAAAGTCGCCGTTTCCAAGAAGCGCCGCCCACATGGTCCCATGGTAGAGTGTACTGTACCCATGGAGTGTGGTCTCTCCGGCACGTGCGCTTACCAGTCTTCTAATTCGGGAGAGGACGAAGGTCACTTCGCACGCTGCCACGGCCGCGATTATGAAAGGAGCGTGCTGCTGACACACGACGCAGGAAGAATTGTGACAGTTGTTAGTCCGCGCTCATCCTGTGTATGCTAATTTCGTGCGTGCTTTCTGCTTGAGTTGTGCGCAGCAAATTTTGAGCTGCTTGCCGTTCCTAAGGTGACTTTGTAATTTGTTGCTATTGCAGAAACAATGCACAATAAACGCTCAACTACCTCGGTAAAGGCACGTTTCACTTTCGTATTTTGCCGATTCCTATTTAGGAAATCAGCCACGGTTTTTTAAACAAATTAGATCATTTCAAATAAACTACTCAGGGATATTTACCCTATTCATATATGTTCAATAGGGCCTTGCAAACACTTTTTCAAGTAGCCATGGAATGAACTCACTAATGGAGCTTGTGGTTTCACAAATTTACCGCCGCAATTTTTTTTCAAAATAACCCGTCCAATACCAGCAAAGTTACAAAGATTTGCCGCATGCTGCGATTGGATTCTCTTTTCTATGATCCTGACGGCAGCGCTGGAAGCAAAGCAGGGTGGAATGGCACGGGGGAAGGAGGTACGTCATGCGCGCTTTGTGACCTTAATCATTTTCTCTCTCTCTTTTTTCCTTTGAATACGGGGCTCTTCAGCGCGATCGCGCACGTATGCGTGCGCAAGTAATGGCCTGCCGAGGCGGCCCTAATAACGAACGAGCGTGACATGCCAAAATGAGCCAATGACTGACACAATGGCTGTGACGAGTGATTTTTGAGATAGTAGCGCAATTTATCGAGCGAATTAAGAGGGAGCAATTTTTAGCTGATTTTGAGAATTTATTGGGAATTCGAAGCTGCGTGCTGCGCTATAATGCTTCGTTCGCGTGTTCTCGGAGGCTTCGACTACCGATCGACAGCGTTTTCTGACCATTCTCAAAAAGTGTTGCAGGGCCTCTTTAGATTGGTTTGAGCCCGTTTTACCTCCTGCTGATGTTGGCCACCCGCATTTTTCTTTTAGTTATTTTCATTTATAGGTCAACAACTTTAAAAAATTTGGTCAAAGGACCCAATTACACGATGGATCGGTCTCGGCAGACAGCTCCACAGGTGATGTTGCCATTCCGGCGTACCAAGCCACCATAAAGTTCAAAGTGTCTCACAGGACATCACCATGCAGCAGCGGAGCTTGTCGCCTTATCGGCTGCGCTACTTTATATCGCGGAAGCCCGGCCTCAAAAATGGGCTGTGTTCTGTGACACTAAGGCACCCCTTCAAAACTTGCAATCAGCTTTACGACGAAGGGTGCATAAACAACTAATACATGAAATGATAGAAGTGCTTAACGAAGCTCTATCGAAAGGACATGACGTCCATGGTGTTCCAGTGGTTACCGGGCGGGACATTGTGGCATTGTCGGTAACGACCTCATTGATGCTGCTCGTTCCACCCACGAGGACGCCCAGACAACCCCTATACCCTTCTCGAGAAGCGACGCGACGAGCGAAGAGTCCTTCGCTCGTCGCAAACGTGGCTGAGTGACCCCAGTGCAGGAACCATCCCCTACATAAATTGACCTCATCAAGAAAGCTTCAAGTTCCATCGGACCTCTCCCAGTTTTATGCAACTTTAATGTGCCACCTGTGGTTAAGAGTAGCTTTCATGAAGGCGTAATCTTTTATAGGAATGGCAAATATCTGGAGATGTGAGTCGTGCGATAGGGACGAGACAATAGAACATCTACTGAGTTAATGGGATCGTTTTGCGCAACTGAAAAAGAGAGATTTAAAAGGGCAGAAATGGAAAGATTGAGAGAAAAGTAAAAGATTGGGGGCCAGTTAGAGAAGTCCGTGGACGGGGCCCCAATCGGCGAGCGCGGTATTTATTTGTAGCTGCTCACTTGACTTGCGTGTGCGCCAACCAAAGAAATCTGTAGTGTGGTTGCCCTAATTGCTTAATACCAGCTGTGAATTTCGCTGTCTTCTCTCTGTGTGGACTGTGTATTTCTGCATTGGCGGTTGCAAGAGCAACACAGCAAATGCTGAAGCACGTTTGAAGTGAGTGGCTCGGGGCAAGTGAGTTTCCGGGTTTTTTTTTTTTTGCCGTGTTTATTGACATTTGGTCACAACTCATACAGGTCGTGTTTCGGTTGGTTCGCTATCCCGATTCACAATTTAAACGATAGGGATTGCTGAAGATAAGACAACCATGGTACAAAGAGACAGAAACAGAGAAGCTGTTAGGAAAACACACGACAATGTTAAAGCGAGGAATAAAAAAACAGCTTATATAAATATCGTAGAACAGATTACGCACCTAGATTAATAAAAAAAACATTCCAGTACACACGTAATCGGACGCACGGCCATGCATGTACACACATCACGCACACAAACGCACGAGTTCGCATACAAACGAAAAACAAAACTTACGCATACAACCACAGAAATTCAACGGGAAACACCGATGACAAAATAATAAACTAAAAAAGACAAGCGGTGGATCTTCACCACCTGTGTTTTTATTTCCGAGGCTTCCACGAATAACTTGGCAGCCGAACTTCATGAATGTTTAGCCCCTAGAATCGAGTTGCTGTTAGGAGAGGGAGATGGACCCAATGCATGCGGGCTTTCTGTGACTATGCACGTGCGATCGATTTAATGAAAGCAGCGTCAACTGACGCTATCCAGTGCAATGTTCTCTGCAACCGCAACCAATATTCGTATCCATACATGTGCACCCCCTCTCACTTCCCATCTATTAAGTTGTTCTTGCGCTGCGTTGTAATTGTAAGGGCCTCACTGGAAGTGTGTTGAGGGGGTGGGTGCAGTGCCATGAATTTTCGCTAACATTGCCAGCCTCCTTCCTAATGGTGGAGAGTGTAACAGCCTGCGTTAGCATAAATGACGTCACTTCGAAGGGTCACACGTTCTTAATGGAGGTGCCTGGCTGCTACGATCGACCGCACCACTTCTGAAGGTTACACTACACCCGTCCTTTCGCTGTGCCGATCCCGATTTTGACCTTACGTTGTTTATTTGCAAGTGATTTTCAATCATAATCTTCTGGGTTGCCTAGAATGCACTGGAAAGATGTGTTTCCGCCAGTATACCTCAGAAGAGATTAGTTCAGAACTATAACGACATATGTATGCGGGCCTAGAATTTTTCATTTGCTTCAGACCAAGTGATGCTTCTCGAAAAATGAGTACGCATATAATAGGCGTGCCGAAGTTTGCGAAACAAAGCTGTGGAGAAAATGGGTTTATATATATATATATATATGTTACAAAAAATGTGTTTTCTCGAAGGACAGCAGCCAAGACATGCACCGCATGCGGCATTCTTCTTAAACACACTAGATCATGTCGCAGCAATAAAAAAAAATCTAAACACACTTCCTCTTCTGTTCTAGCACGTACACACGTGGAAAAAAGGCTAAAATAAAGAAAAGTTACAGTCCTTGGTTTCACTAACGTTTCGCACTTGAAAGTCCAGCAAAGCGTGTCAACTATTCACACAACTACTGAGCAATTATAAACATTAAAGCACTCACAGACACAGAGATGCGTGCATTGAAATAAACACGCGCACTTTTCATGACTGACCAATAACAAAAAAAAAGCGGTCACAATCGCAACGAAATAAAAACACGTAAGAAAAATACCAGAAGAAATGGAAGAAATAGGTGCGGCGATTGTTTAAACTAGGAAAAAAAAACAAACAGAATTGTGGGGCACCCCTTCGGAAGGGCCACATTTCCCACTTGGAAGACCATACATGGGACTGCCGAAAGAGAAGTCACAAGTGAATACAGCACGCTCGCCATCAAAATAAAGTACATAGCTACGGTGGCGCATACAAGCGTAATGATTGTTCTCTACTGTGACCTATTAACATATAAGCACAACCAACCACACAGACTCCGCTGGAGTAGACATTGGCACCCGGTGAAGCTATAGAGAAAAGAAATATACAGGGCTAGAAATCAGAATCACGGAGAAAATGTGACGGTCAAATACAAAAGCAATGTACAAACACAGTCCCGTTCGCTGACGCCTAAAGGCACACACTGCGCGCATGCGCACTTGTGTCGTCAAAATGCACGCAAGCAGCCTTTACCGCACCTATATAGAATCGCGCGCGCGCACCTTATTACATAACACAAATGACGCGGCTAATACGTTCGTCGCCCCGCTAGACCACAAACACACACACACGCACACACCACAGTGGCACGAGCACATTTTGTTGGCTTCCGTTGGACCCCCTGCTTGGCAACTGCGTCTCGTCGTCCTTTCTGTGTTCATAGCTCCTCTTGTGTGTTGTATTACGCTGCGGCGTTTGAAGCCCGCCACTTTGACTCGCAAATTTTTTTTTCATTTTTTCTCCGATGCACGTCTTGTAACGCTGGCACGGCGGTTGAAATTCATAGTGTCCACGCGCACAGACTGGGAAGGGAAAAAATGAGGAGGAGGAAGGAAGGGAGTACTGGAGAACGGTGTCCCATGTTTTGTTGTATCACAGTGTTCCTCTCGTGCGCGGTCGGGAGGTGTATCTAAGAAGCAGATGACGCGTACGCAACGACGATGTCACCGAGACGTACGCGATTCTGCTTGTTGATAATGATCCTCATCAGTTGACTGCCAGGCCGTGACCGACGATGTCGAGGACCCAGTGCTTCGCGTGTAGGATGCTGCTGCCATCTAACGCGTGCAGCGCTGCCGTAGCATTGCCATCGCCTCGTTCCGAGCATAGCCTCTGAATCGTCGACTGCGGGACCCAGCCGCGTAGCTCCCATTGGCTGCGATGACTGGTGCACATCAGGGCTGCCGATGTGGCATGCTGCAAAGAGAGCGAGGAAAACACGAGCGAGGTTGGCATTAGGAAGTCTCCCGCAGCATCTCAGATGTTTAATTGGTGTTGCGCTTAATTTCCGGCGCAACAACCAGAATTTAATGGGAACAATATGCAGTAACTGTCTTATCTGGATACACATTTAAGAAAAATTCATATGCTAATGTCACCATGTCTTCTCGGCCTACATGTGACCAAAGCTGAGGATACCAGGGTATACTGTAGGGTGTGATGGGGGAGCTATGTTTTCTAGCTCGAACAAGAGCATGGATCAGCACCACCAAAGATGGAGTAGGGTAATGACAAAATGGAATACAAAGGATGTAAAAGGTTTGAACCAAAGCACGAAAAGTTAAACTAATGAAAATAGCTCTTGTTTTGCCTTACACCTCGTATCCGTCCAATCGCATCTGTCGACTGGCTACAGTTACTGCGATAAACCTGCCATGGTCCATCTCACGGCCTGTGTTACTATAATAACATCCAGAATGCGCAGAAGGAATTTCTAAGCATATTACCTGACATAAAGGCATTGTATGGTTCAATCCCTGTATGCATAGTGTGTTGCCATCATGTTCAGCGTGGTCGATGTGACAATGTGAAGTCTTCATGATGTGGACAGGTGCAACGACCAGCCGATGTGCATGATCTGGAAGAAAATAATTTAATATCATGTAACGGCATTACCAGCAGCCTAATTTCTAAGATATAAACTTCCATAACATATTCCAGTGAGTCTTGGACATGGTACCACTGAAGTTAGTCAGGCGCCTTTGTAACAAAGTGATAGGAATTTCGAACATGCTTCGCTATACCGTCCAATTGTTTGTAATTATAGCATTGCGGGACGTTCCCAGTGTGATTGATTGATATGAGGGGTTTAACGTTTCAAAACAACCATATGATTATGAGAGACGCCGTAGTGGAGGGCTCCGGAAATTTCGACCACCTGGGGTTCTTTAACGTGCACCCAAATCTGAGCGCACGGGCCTACAACATTTACGCCTTCATCAAAAATGCAGACGCCGCAGCCGGGATTCGATCCCACGAGCGGTGGGACAGCAGCCGAGTACCTTAGCCACTAGACCACCACGGTCGGGCCGCTCCCACTGTGGCTGGTACATAAGACATATAGTAATCAGTTGCTACTTTGCCGTAGCAGCATTCGCTGCAGAGGTGTTTGTGTGTGCCGACTTTACTCTATGAAATCGCTGCGATATGGAGTGCTTTGACGAACTTGCCACTGTGGTTGGGGCACAGAGTGCTATTGTGACATCGCTTGACATATAGTACTGACACGAACAAGCTTATTTTGAAAAACACACGCACTTGAAAATACATATAAAGGCTACGTGGCGTAACTTACGAAACAGCTACAACTGGCATCGAAACTTTTGAAGCAATCTACGTGTCCGTATAGAAGCCTTCTTGTCTCTTCTTGCTTCCGTTGAAATATTAGTTGCACCTGTACTGACACTTTATTGCATTGATAGTCGCACAGAATTTTAAGAGAGTGTCAAGGCATTTAGTATTTACCCGCTGAACCCATCACCATATAGCTAAGACACAACCGATCGTGAGTTTTGCACCTGAGTGTTGTAATATATTCAAAGAAACTAAGTGACTTACTAGACGTTGTGTAATACTGTTGGCCACAATGTTCGAGAGCAACTAAGGCGGCACTACCCAACACGGTGGTGTTCTAGTGTTTAAGGCGCAAAACTGCTGACCAGAAGGTCACGGGATGGGATCCTGGCCGCGGCGGCCGCGTTTTTGATGAAGGCGAGACCGCTTGGGGCCCGTGTGCTCAGATTTAGGTGCAAGTTAAATAACCTCATGTAGTCTAAATTTCCGGATCCCTCCACAATGATGCCCCTCGCAATCACATTGTGAGTTTGGGATGTTAAACCCCAACAGTTATTGCAAGGCGACTCACCTGCTGTGGATGTTACCATTCCAGCGATTACGCAGCTCTTCGGCTCGGCTTTCCTATCTGGAAGGCATATGGGAGCAGCCTGGTCGGAGACCTGTACGGTGCGATTCAGGCGGACTAGGGCCACGTCCGTTTGCCGAGACATGTTCTGTCCGTGGTTGAACAGAATGACGCTGATGGAGTAATGCGGTGTGGATGATGCGTTGTGCGACAGCAGGAACCGGAACGTCCAGGAGCCAGCGTCACTGCGACGTGCAAGAGTTCAAGATAGAAGGACGTTTCGAGTTTCTTCTCGGGTTTGCCATGCATCACGTTTATAGCGCCTTCTCATATATGGTGTTTCGATTTAGATAGATGTTACGAATAAATTTATAACAGAGAGTGTAACTTTTTTTCTTTCTGTGTGATGCGTCCTTGTAGTTGCCCTTATGGTTAAATATAGTCTTGCACCCTCACAGCCCCTCATCACTGATGGGTGAGCACAGAGTCCTGCCCTATACTGTCACTCATTCAGACTTGTTTCATTATTGTTTTAAGGGCAAGATTATGAGGACGAAAGTTATTGAGAATATTGGCGGACGAGGGCCCATGATGCTGCACTTTAGGAACTGCTTGCTCCTCAGTTTTACTCCTGGAAAACCAGAAACCAGAGACCCAGGTTGATTATTATTAAACTGAAGCAGAAATTGAAAGGCCGTTCATTGCCAGAGGCACGTCACCACTTCCTTTTCATTGTTTGGTCCATTGTACACCTGAGAAAGAGAGACGGGGATGGCTCTACGATAAAACTAGCCTCCCCCCCTCAACAATGGAGAACTCTACACAAGCCTAAGCGGGCCGCACACAGACAGTGATGCGTTGGTTTACCTTTCATTCAAGCAAGGTGCGGAAGCCAGGAGCCAGCGATTTGAAATCAGGTGGGCAGAGCAGTGTCGGTCTTTTGAGGACAGCACACCGATGAACGGCCACTGTCCGGAATGACCAGCATCCGTTATACCGGACTCGGAGAAATTGCCGGAAGAGGCCACTAGCGTTGCGTTCCAGTGCCCGCACTCTGAAACCAAAAGAAAAAAAAAATGAATCGAACGAATGATATTCCAGTTTGTCTATGTTGCAACAAAAAGACGTGGGCTTGTATTCACCGGAAAAACATTCTATAAATAAATATGTGAGAGTATATTTTAGTGAATCAAGATGTGGGACATTAGAGAAATCGGCTTTCCAATGGGAAAAAAAAACGCTTATGAGGGAAAGGTTTTGTGAATTTGGCCATGGGTATCGTGTTTCATGTGTTAAGGCAATAAATATACATTAAATGACATTCATCTCTTACACGAAATCACGGTCTACTCTAAGGGAAGTCTCTCTTACAATAAGATAAGCCGAAACCTCTTCACAAGTTAAAGCGAGTGAATTATGACTCAAAACTGTTGGTTTATATGACCATTCGGTAAAGCTTAAAGGGACACTAAAGTCAAATAACTGTGTATGTCCGAGTGAAAACTCAATGTATAACAACATCTAAAACAATAATATTATCAACAACAGTGTCCCACTTTCCTAGAAATTAATGTAAATGCACAAGAACACAAGTGCCACAGTAGCACATTCGCAAAATGATCACGATGACGCTACAGTTACAGCCTACAATCAATCACTAGTAATCAAACTAGCTGCACTAAACAAAAAAGCTTTCGTGCATCAAGGGACGCAATAAAATGCTGCTTGGTCGTTTCTGTTTGATTCATGGAAAAAAAAGAGCCGCAAGACGCTACTATGCGGAATGGTGCGACTGGTTCAAAAGTTCAATTTTCGCCTGCTAAACCGGACAGGTCGTGCCATCTTAGCAGGGCCCAGTTGAACAAAGCCCACCTACCATCTCGGAGGCCATGGCAGGAAATTTTTCAATGGCCGTTGCTGCGGCTCCTGCTACTAGTAATGTCGGCGGATGAGCAGTAAAGCCGGGCAGCATTGTGCATGGCAACAATGACGTAAAAGGTTCCACTTGAGGCGGGTAGTTTGAAGCGTGCTGATGGGATGTGGACCACTAAAACATGATTTTATTTAAAATATGCGATTTCTTTGCACAAAAATAGCCTGGTGAGGCTTCCGGACCCCTATTTCTGCAATAAACATCGACCTAATATTTGCTTTTAGTGTCCGTTTATTCTCGACATCTATGATACGCTTTAAAGAGAGTGTTTCTTTTTGTAACTTTATATACAACGGAAATGCGTTCGGC
This sequence comes from Rhipicephalus annulatus, assembly GCA_013436015.1. NCBI lineage: Eukaryota > Metazoa > Arthropoda > Arachnida > Ixodida > Ixodidae > Rhipicephalus > Rhipicephalus annulatus. Next base: position 292,430 of record WOVY01015117.1, read on the forward strand.
AAAAAGTTTCTCACGATCTATGGTGCGTATGTAGCGAATCGCAGCAGATCAGGCAAATATTATCACCACCGTTATGATGAAAATTCAAACTGCCTGCACAAAGGAGTCACTTCATACTCAAGAAAAATAGTTGGGATTTGCCACAAGAACATACTGAGCTGACGAGTAAATTTGGTTGCCGTACTCATGTTGGCCGTTCTCAAGAAAAAGGAAAGTGAGCTAAAGTAAACATTCTAGAATATGGCATATGTATGCTACCCTACGAACAAGGACACAAACAAAACAGTAATTGTTCATCTATCCATGTTATTTAATATTTTGCGTTGGTGTCCTCAAGATCATGTAGATAAGGTCGCTTGAGAGTGAGAGGTTACGACAGATTTTTCCTGATGAAACTATCGACCAGTCCCGGTTGCTGCATTTTCACGTATTCAGCATTCAACAGCACACACTTATCAGGTACAAACGTTCTTTTCTTGTCAGCAATGAGCAGTTTATTCAAGTGATCCTCCTTAATACACACTGAAGATGTATTTAGTAGTCAACTAAAGGTTACGACGTGTATTAGCTATGCTGGTAAATTAATTTCTGCAACGCATTGAAAACAATTGTACACTGTGTTTGCGGTTTTGAAAAAGAAAATACCGGTACACACACACTAATTCAGAGACGGCAAAGCTTCATTGAAATAACCCTACCGCAAAGATGAACTCTGATTATCATAATATGGCAATATTGCTTCAAAGAGCGATATATGAATGCCAACTTTAATAAACCATAACGATAATAATCTATTATAAACAATATATGCTTCAACTTGTGAGCTATTTCAGACTGAGCTATAGGGAGAAAGTGACCCATAGGGTACTAAAATATTTTGGAAATATTTTGACCTCCCTGCCTTTCATTTCTTCCCTTCCTCCTCCTCCTCTTCCTAGGCATTGGTGATGGCTACTCCCAGACGCAAATGGCAACACTTTACCTTCCACCCTGGAAAGACCAGAGGGTAGCCGCAGTCGTAGAGATAGGTCAAGAGAATACAATCAATGATGTGATGGCACATTGATGTTGCCATGAAGGTTCAGGCACGAAAGTAAGGAATTGGTCCCTAATGTCCTTCTCAAGTAACCAATGTCTACCAGCCAAGTAGAACATCTTTAGCTGATCGCGGCCCAACAAAATCCTTTGAAGTATGCACCGTAAATATTTTAGCGCATGAATTTGAGGAAAGGCCTGAGCATTGTGAAGCTCAGATAATAAAGCTTCAGTTCAAACCTTCTCGTGGTCCTCAGTTTGGAATGTTTCCGCCACTCTGAAGCAGTTTCAAAACAGGATATGATTTTTGCCATATCGCAAAACGCCCAAAGCTTAATGCCCAAAAAAAGAGAGACATAGAAAATAAGGAGAAAGGCGGGGAGGTTAACCAGGGCTGAGCCCCGGTAGGCTACCTTGCACTGGGAAAGGGAGAGGGGGAAGGAAAGCTATAAAGGAGGAGAGGAAAGCCACTGACTGGGTTGACGTGTAACAGTTCCACATCACAAGCGATGAAACAGGCCGGTGTCCTTGAGAAAACGCAACAAAGCTTTCGTTGCCTTTCGGAATTGGGATGAGCAGTGCCATGGCCCCAATACTTTCTCGACCGTGAAGTCACTTCTGTCCAATTGATTTAAACACTGCGCAGGTGAAGCCTTTCGTTTGTGTACGCCGGGCAGAAACATAAGAGGTGTTCAATAGTCTCATCGACGGCGCAGGCGTTGCACTCCGCGCTGTCAGCCAACCCAATCCCTTCTCCCAGTGCAGGGTAGCAAACCGGACATGCGTCTGGTTGACCTCCCTGCCTTTCATTTCTTCCCTTCTTCCTCCTCCTCTTCCTCCTCCTCCTAGGCATTGGTGACGGCTACTCCCAGACGCAAATGGCACAACACTTTACCTTCCACCCTGGAAAGACCAGAGGGTAGCCGCAGTCGTAGAGATAGGTCGAGAGAATACAATCAATGATGTGCGAACTAAGATGACTGCCACTTCTGGAGTGTCATGTTCTGCGCCCGCTTACTTGTGTATCTAGCCGCTTCAATCCTAAATCAAGGTATGGAAACAGGGTTTGTTTGTATGTGTGCATTTCTGGCTGCTTCATCGGCGAGGTCGCTGTGGGAGATACCGCAATGACTTGGTATCCACTGGAACACAACGTTGTGTGCTTGTTCAGTCGCATAGTGCAGCATTTCTCTGATCTCCTATACCAGTTGTTCGTACGACCCGCGACGAAGTGCAGACAAAAGACATTGTAGAGATGCCTTGGAGTCGCAGAATACTGCCCATCCATTAGCCGGTTGTTGCTTGATATAATAGATGGCACCTCGCAAGGCAACCATTTCCGAATCAGTCGATGTGCTCACGTGACAAAGTTTGTAAGTGATGTTGATGTGTCGCGATGGAACGACGGTGGCGCCGGTTGAGCTAGTCTGGGTGGTAGATCCATCTGTGTATACGTGGATTCTGTCAACATAGAAGGTATGCAAACAGTCCAGAGTTGCTTGTTTCAAGGCCAAGGTAGAAAGAAATTTGCTATTTCTTATTCCTGGGACGGAAAGGCGCACGTCGGGTTGTCGTCTATAGGCTCCACAAGGGGGACGGCGAACGCGCCGAAGGTATAAAACCGCATGGTAGCAAATCGCGGTGGGAGCTGACGACCTTAGAGAACGACGCCTGCGGTCGTTGTTCTGGCATAAATGCCAAATGGCTCGATACCATCCGTGAAATGTGCCAAATATGTGCTCTCAGCACGTCGGTTGCGTAGGAGGTTGTAACCGGATGATCCCGAGCCACTATAACTGTTTGAGCCGTTGAGGTAGTTCGTGGTAGGCCGTGACAAACACGTAGTACCTGTGCTTGCACGCCCTAAAGTGCTCGAATGTTTAACTTGCAAGTTTAGTAAGCAGAGAAGAACTGGCGGAAGCTCTCCCAGAAACAGTCAGTGTTTCAATATACGCTGATGACATCCGAGTCTGGGCATCAGCATTGACACGCCTACAAGTTCGAGCAAGAATACAGGGCGCAGCGTTGCAAGCATCTGACTATCTTCGCACGCAAGGTCTAACGATTTCATCAGAAGAAAAAAAAAAGGTGCACTAGTGGCCTTCACGCGTAAGGCGATGACAAGTTACCCGGTAAGCATTAATGGCCAGCCCATCTCTTACAAGCGTAACCATCGTTTTCTAGGTGTCAATGTTGACCGCGACCTCTCCTGGAGCCTTCACGTGACTAGCCTGATAGTGAAACTGGTATATATTGCTCACGTCCTGAAAGTCATCGCTGAAAAAAGATGGGGACCGTCATTGAGTTCCATGCTATGGTTATACCAAGCAATTTTTGTAATTCCCAAAAGTATACAGTCGTGTGGACAGTAACAGAACTAAACCATTTTTAAGCAGTGAAGCTGGTTAAGCTAGCTACAACGTGTTCGACCATATCTAGAAAAACAGTCACAGTTTTGCCGCGAAGGCGGAGCAGTGAATGCGGTAGCAACAAGTTGGAATGTCACGCGAAGAATGGCAAGCTGATCGAAACGTGACCCACGTTGCTCACGCACAAATAGACAGACTTAGTTGCGCATCCACAGCAGCCGAACCGACGCAGCCTTCTATGCAGCAGTACGCAGCCTCTTATTGCAAATGGCTGACAGGCTGCGTCGGTACGGCTGCTTCGGACGCGGAACTAAATCGCCGTGTCTGAGAAGCGCGCCTTTTTTTGCAAACGGAGACTGTGCAGCTGGAACAGTGACCTTTGTGCACCCGGTAATTACAACAGAATTGTTCCGGCAAAAGCCCAAGGCATACGATTTCCCCCCTCCGCGTGTTGAAGTACGCATGGGAGATGAACGCATAAGCGCGCGCCGCCGCGTCGTGACGATCTGGGAACACACGCTCATCGCGCCATCTCGCCGGTAATGCTGACAACACAATAGTTCGTCCGAGATAGCCATCACCAGCGGTAGGTGGTAGACACGGAGGAAGGAAAGGTAGGAGAGGCCCTGACGTCACTCGTTGTGAAGCCGGGATGAAGCCGGAAGTCGGCCATATTGACTAGGCAAATTCTCCTCGCTTGTTTACATCCGAATGTAAAGCAGAAGGCACGACTCTCTCTCCAGCTCGGAAAGCACGTGGGCTGCGCAGCGCGCGTGTCGTGACGATCCGAAACTAATGGAACGAGGCTCATCACTCTGAGCCTGCGGGACACTTTCAGCGAAATCGCTTCGTCCGAGTAATAACAGGGAGTAACAGCTCGTCGACAACGAAGCAACTACGAGAGAACGCGCGCTAGATGCACTGACAACGGCAAGTGCTTTCACGTCATTAATTCAGCAACTGTACAGACAACACGATCGGTCGTGCGCCTTCTACGGTTGCATTCCGCAACGCGGCCGACGCAGCGTCCTGCCACTGTGTCTGTATTCCACGTGAAACTCACCGGCGTCAGCATTCTGCGACCGTGGTGACTTTGAGCACGGTGCTAGTGACAGTTGAACGCGGTTGCTGTTATGTTGAGATTACATGTAATGCTGGTGGAGAGTGTACCAAGCGGAACAGAAAAGGTGTTTTAATACGCACATGCAAGTTGTTACTGTACACACACAACATGAAACTACGTATGTGCACATGGTCCTCATGGCGTCTTGCTGGGCTCAACAGCGTCGTCCGTTGTCACAAGCAGGAGCACTGCTCAACCATCACTGACCTGCAAGGCGTTCGTCATCATTCAGCTTCGTCATGGTGCCCAACGCAATTTCGCTGAACACTAACTGCTTCATCTGCGTCATCCACCGCACGACACATGGATATGCACTGTTGAAACCCCGTGATGGACAAAGGAATTTGTAAACGTTGCTAAGAGTAATGTAACTGCCAGGAGAACACTGCGTAACCAATAACGCGGTGCAGAGCACAGCATTGTCCGCCACGGCTCAGCACGAGACCTGGGGAGGCACACGTTCCGCCGCCAGCGGCGGCCGCTCACTGCGAGACCAGCTCCACTGCGCAACACGTAACCATAACAACGCCACCATTGTGCCTAGTGAATATGGCCGCCATGATGTCATTTCCGCCGCACTTTTCACGCCCCACGCCGGCTGGGCATGCCCTCTCCTATCTTTCCTTCCTCCGTGGTGGTAGATGTGAATAGCTTGCCGTTTCAGTGTTTAAGGAGGTGTTCCTTCGTGGCTCAGTGGCTAACGCCATGCACCCAAAATTCAGTGGTCGGTTGTTCGATTCTGCACGCCGGATTTGTGTTGTGGACTTTTTTTTGTTTTTTTGCGTTTTATATACACAGATACATATACATATATGGTGAATCTCGACTGACGCCGACCCCGGCGGTAAAATCTTGTCGATAGTGTCCATACAGTCGCTATCGCAATAAAAAAACCGATGGACCATTGCGTAGCAACCGTTTACCTCACACAGCTGGTGTGAGCAATATGAATCCGCGGGAGAGCTCGGGGCTGCGCACCGACTGCGCCGTTGTATTTGTACATAGTCGAACATCGCTACGCCGCATCTGTAGTGACGCCATGTGAAGTTCCACATGCACCGGACTGCAACTGTGCAGCGTCCACGCACGAGCTTAGTAAGAAAAAATTGGCCCCGGATCTGCATGTTTCACTGCAAATATAATCGAAAGACGATAGTCTTGCGCGTAGAGAGAGTGAACAAAATGTCCATTTGATGTTCTGCATGAGAAAATCGGTCAATTGTATTCTGGGAGCACTGCGTTAGAGAGTCTCGATCCGTGCAGCGAAGGCGAACGAGCGCATCGAGGCACGTTAGACGCGAGTGCCATGTGGCAGTTATCTTCAAAAGCGAAGGAAGGCGTGAGCACCCACAGAGAAAGATGAGCGCCTGTCTCGGAAGCGATAAGGAGTAAAACGAAAAACGACGGGCAGGGCCACCACCATGTCATTTTAGCAAAGCCTTGGAAACACTTGCTTTTTTGAGCATCGCGTTGCACTGTCAGCGCAGTGTGATAAACTCTATGGTCCCTAGCATTTTTTTTGTGTGCCTTCTCTAGTATAAAGGCACACATACAAAACATCGACGTGTTGTTATAGTGCCTCAGATATGCGCAATAATTAATTTTTAATTGACGATTGCACAAGTATGAACGCTGAAACTTCAGCAGTATTGGTGGGTGCGGCGGATGGGGCTGGCCGTTTGAGGTACCGTTAGGTGTTTTTAGAGAGATAGTTACCACGGACAAACAGACAAATGGACAGACAGACAGACGAAAAAACAAACAGACAGACAGACAGACCGACAGATGAACAAACAGACAGACACAGACAGACAGACAGACAGATGAACAAACAGACAGACAGATGAACAAACAAACAGACAGACAGACAGGCAGAGAGACACGGACAGACAGACACAGACGGACAGACCAAACTTTTGGCGTCGAAAGTCCCCAAGAAAGACTATCATCTTTGAAAAAATATGAACTGTGTTGAGACAGTTTCTCCATGGGTCGCCCTAAGGAGGGGGCCGTGTTTCGCGAAGTGAGACTCGCTGCTATGCGGGAGAGACAACGCTAACGACATGCCGATTACAAAAACCCTCGAACAGTTAAGTTAAGCTACGGTACAGCCAAGTATCACGGTGTTACAACCTTGAAGCAGCCATGTTCAACCAGGATATATATACAAACGGGAAATCACGAGATCGAACACATTCGCTTTGCTTTTTGGTCTTGTGTGACATAGAAGAAACTGCGTACTGTTTTTACTTATCATTTCTGATATTTTTCATCGTTTTGAGACTACCTGAGTAAGAAAAGTAAAGAAAAAGCATTCCGCACCACCCTAGCAACGCCAAAATACTATGAAATACCACTAGCGTTACTTAATAAAATGGTTGACTACTTACGGTAATGATGACACTTCATTGTAACCTTGGTATTGCACGTTTCATTGCTGTGAAACGAAACCAAAGATACAGTCAATGTAAACTAAGCGTATTTGCAGACACATAATATTATGAATGAAGTAACATTGCAAAATTGTTTACCTGAGCGCAAGGAACTGCATTACGTTCTCTTGTCCACGTGACTTGTTGCTATGACGTAGAGACATCGCATATGGCGACTCAAGTGCTATGATACTGGTCTCGGAAGCTCTTCTAGAAAAAAAGAATAAAAACAGAACATTTTGGGCGTCATGTTTCATACTAGGATAAGGAGGGTAAAATTCAACAAAAATTAAAAATAGCGAATAATTTTTTATTTTACTCTTGATTGATTAATAAGTGGGATTTAACTTCCCAGAACCACCATATGATTATGAGAGATGCCGTAGTAGAGGGCTCCAGAAATTTTGTTCACCTGGGGTTCTTCAACGTGCTATTTCACGCTTCACCAATAAATGTCAATGTAGAAAGTTTTGTTTCGGTACAATGTAGGTGCTGCATAAATATTACTGTTGCCGCCACAGTTGAGAAGGGTGTTCTAAAGATAAATAATTAATGCACGAGATCTCTCATTTTGATCTGCACGTTGGGGCAAAATGAGACACAGCGTGGGGCAAAATGAGACAGTATGACGGAAATTTCATCCTTCCAGATTTTTCAGTAGAAGCACCTGAAAATTCCCATGTGGGCCCCCACGCAGTCTTCTCAAGCTCACTCCTAGCACTCCACGCAATAAATCCAGACAGAACCGGCGCTGTGTTGCTCAAGCTCCTAGTAAATCAAGCACCCCCAGTCTTTCTTTTTGCTAATGGTGTCTTTTGTTGAACGCTTGCACTTCATTATATTACTTAATGATTGGAGGCTAGATATGTTCAGACGCATCTTCTCGCCTATCTTTGCCGCTTTGATGCAGAACTGCATGGACATTTCGTGGCTTCAGCTTCGTCAGCCGGGCTTTTTGAGGCGATAAATTTCGAATTTTGTGTTGCTTGACATTTTTTTTTAATTTTAATATGAGAAAAATAATATTAAAATCAGATTCCAAGACGTGTTTGGGAATGGCTTGACTTGAAGATTTTTTTCAATGTTTTTATGCGTCTCTTGAGAGCATCCCTGGGAACGTGGAACAGCCGCTATGTAGCGCCAATGGAGTCCTGTCCTCAACAGCAGTCAGCGTTTTTTATGTCGTTTTCAACCCATGAAGCTCCATATAAAAGTTTCTTGTACGTCCTAACCCTCCTGAATGAAAATTATTAATATTTATTTATTAAGAGCAAATGGTTCACTTAACTTAATAAGACACTCTCTAAGGCATTTCGATTACTTTTTGTCACATTTTGTTCCTCTGACAAGCCTGAATTTTAAGGAAATTCCGCTTTAGCACCATTCACCAAATGAACCTATCTTTGGGTGGTATGTGGCTAGTAGTATGAAGTAACAAAATAAAAATGTAAGTTGTACTGACGTCGGAATATCTTCATGCACTGATCCAAAAATTTAGCCTACCAGAGTTTCGCCCCTTTTTGACTGGTCATGAACACACCGACACCAGCTACGAAGTCATTCCCTTGCGAATGCTGTGAGCAATAATAATTGCTTACACATAAGATGGTAGACAACTATTAGCACCTATCGCTGAAATAGAAAAACAAAGAAATATACTTATGGTATTATCCACAAAGGTCCGCAAGTCAAAATGTCGCGTTTTGCGCCTTGTCTCATTTTGCCCCACCCTACCCTGAGACGTGACCTACAATAATAATTTTTCAACAGCAGATTTAACGTGATATGAGAATCACAAAGTTATACTACTTGCCTTCTCGTTTTTATGAGGTTTTATTTGGCTAATGTTTGGAAGTAGGGCGAGCATTGGCGACATTCTGCGAGCGGCGAAGAGTTTCTCCGACATAATAATAACATTGGCAGTTGAGTATTACGCAAAAACTGACATATGTTTTATGCGAGCAAAGGTATATATGAAGGTGTATGTTTTATGCAAGTAGGAGCATTATAAGGTTCACGGAGCCGGCTGATTTTGCATAAATGCATCATTAGTCAATATAGATGATTTCGGTCAAACTAAAACAGTGCTGTATCTCAGGCTAATACGTACTCAAAGCCCATTTCATGACAGACGCTGTCGCTGAGTGCGTCGTCCCAGGTGTCGCCACAGGCAGGCATCCAACTAACTCCTTTCCTCCCGTGAACAACCGCATCTCTTAATTGAACTGCAGAAAAAAGGAAGACCAAATATCGTGTCATCAACTTGCTTAGCTATAACCGTGTCATTGACTTGCCTTGTTCTTAGACATATTATTCTTTCAATAACCTCTTTTGCAGCAAACGAATAAATCTAAATATATTTCATAATTAGGATTCATCTGGTTACATATTTTTTCAAGCTCGATGTGCCAACATTTATTGACCCATAACATTTATCTACAATAAATATATAGCACTGTATGCCAGATGGAAATACAGATAAAGTATGTTTTAATAATGTAACCTCATATCTGCACGATTCAGGGGCAACTATGTGGTGTGGCAACTTTTCGTTTGCAACGCATGAGATGAACCTGACATTTTTTTAGGTCAGACTAGCATTTGGCGCGAAAGAGCTTGAAGTGAACAGATCGAAGCATGTTTACAATATAAATCAGCTCGATAAATATAAGATTACGTGAGACACGAAGACTTACCGCAGTTTATTTCATCACTGGCGTCTTTGCAGTCATAAATGCCGTCACAAACGCCGGAGTGGTCAACGCACATGTCGCCCGAGTTGCAAGTGAAGCCTAGACAGGTCGAACCTGCATTAAGAAAGAAAAGCGTTAAAGGGGCCCTGCAACTCTTTTTCAACATGGTCAGAAAATGCTACCAATTTGTAATCGAGGCTTCACAGAACACGCCAGCTAAACACTATAGCACAGCATGCGGCCCGGAATTTACAGTTAATTCTCAAAGCCAGGTACGAATTTACCGTAAGGCAACGGTAAATGGTCTAGTTGGTTCACTGCTATTCGACATTCTTAAACTGCGCGAAAAGAATAGTACACGAGTAAGAAAACATGGAGAACACCACTAGCGCAAACTTCCAACTGTCTTGACACTCTGCGTTTGTGGTGTTCTCTATGTTTTTTTTACTCGCCTACAAGTCCACAATGTGTCCCAGCTGAAATCTTTTGATGTGCGGCCTTGTAATTCTACAACCTGTCTTTACTGGTTAGTGAAACTTCAGAAAGCTTGCGCAAAATTTACGCCAATTCCCTTGGTGAGTTCAAAGGCTTATGGAACTACCTAAGAGAACGCTTCATTACGGCCAGACACGTTCTGTATTTGCATGACTCACCAACTGGTATTGAAATAAGCACAGATATCGGAAACACACGATAAATAGGATCACAGGACTAGGCACTGAAATAACAACTGACAGGTTTTCATCTTGTGCTCTCGTCTTTTGCGCCGCTCTAAATACAAACGTTACAAGCGCTCCCTGACTTATGACTTTTGGTAAACTTACTATGCGATGCGACGTGCATCGTATCGTTCTTTTCTACAGGAGACGGCGCACCAATCGCAGCCTCAGCAGTGACAATCTGCAAATCTTCGCCGGTAACATTTGCCGCGGCTGCCATTGTGGACGAGCTTTCTGGCGACAGCGTAGTAGTTTGATTGTCTCGAATCATCAGCGCTGCATGGCTCTCGTGCCCATGGCTTGTCAACATTGGCATCGTGGTCGCCTCAGCACTGGAAGTGTTGGTCAACGCAGTTGATGTGGTCGTCCCGCTCTCCCGACTTTCTTCCTCCATGAGTCTCGAATGAGCGTAGTCGTGCGTAGTGGCATGAACGACCTCGTGAGACATTTCCGTCGGAGCTCCCATCGCAGTTCCTGCGACTGCAGTCCTGTTCTCCACAAGCATACCTGGTTCGGTTGTCATTGCCCCCTCGGCGCTGTTGCGCTCTATAAACGCCTGCATCTTGTCGACGACAGTGCGATTGGCGAGTAGTGCCGCTGATCGGCCCCTACTCTCTATTCTCGTGTCGTTCGTGTGCGCAGCATGGTGCTGGCCTTCGTGGTAGTTATGATGATGGTAGTGGTGGTGGTGGTGAGCATGATGTGAAGAGGACGTGGAGGCATCGCGACTGGTCTCACTCGAAGGCGAGAGCTCGCCGGAGTCGACGTCCATGAGCCGCATGGAGGCAATGGTCTCGTGAGGGTCAACCGTCGTGGTGGCGACATCGTGGTGGTGACTGTCATGGTGGTCGCCGCCATGGTGGTGGCCGTCGTCGTGATGGCCGTCGGTAGCATTTGCAGTCGTCATAATCATTGTCGCGGTCGTTGTCGAGTGTACCCCCGCGTGGTCGACCTCGTGAAGCCTAGCTACCACGCCGGCGCCAACGTGTGTCGTCGGAGTCTTCGGAATGGTCGTCGTGACGTTACTCTCTTCGAGGATCGAGTCCTTCGTGTGGTTCACCTTGGGAATGACGCCCTCCAAGTCGAGGAACATGACATCGTGCGCCGTGGTCGCCGACGCCGGCGTCGTCGAAACGCTCGCGTTCTCTCCTTCGTGTTCGCCGTGGATGTTGTCGTGAGAGTAGAGGGCGGCTGCCATGGCGGACGCGTTGTGCTCGAGGCCGGCCATCTTGCCGGCGGCGTGCGAGCGCACCGCGGCCGAGACGTTGCCGTCGTCGGCCTGGGGAAACTCGAGAAGGCTGTACAGTTGCGGGTCATAGGTGACATTGTAGGAGAGCAGGCCGGTCACGTTGTGGATGAAGTCCCGCATCTCGTAGATGTTGGAGAACACGGACGGGTGCTTCTGGTAGGTGCCGCAGTGGCGCTGGTAACTGAGCACGCCGGCCAGGCGCCAGATGCTGTTCGGCGAGAGGCACATCAAAGGAGCTCCAAGATCACCCTGCATGGCAGAGAAAAAAAAAATTACACGGCTTGTAAAGATTCAGTGCTGCTTCAGTTTGGCACAGTTGCGATCTGCTCGCTCGTTTACGTTTGCCATTTCTTTCAACATGCTACATTTCAGCTGCGAATTATATGCGCTGCTCACAAACAGTCAAGTGAGTGATACGGTTTCCGCTCTCAGTGTTTCACTATTCCTGCACTTCAAAGCCACACAGAGGAATCCTGCCAAATACGATAAATTCAACACTGATAGTGGCGACGGCATTGGCGTTCGCGATAGGTCGTCAGGTCGCTGGAAACGCCACGGGTAATGCATCCACATACGGAAATGCAGCCCTTACCTAATCAAAACTTCATAAGCGAATTGTAAGAAACAGTGAATGGGGAACATGTCGACGCGCTATACTCACGTCACACAGCTGACGCTTCATTTGACGCCCATCTCCGCAGATCATCTTCTGGGTGACGCCGTTCTTGTAGTGTTCCTCGTTGTTGCACGTGGTCAGCTCGTTTATGACGATCGGCAGGTGAATGATCGACGAGGCCGTCTTGAACGGAACTGCAAGTGCGGCCAAAAAAAAAACGGTCGGAATAATAATAATAATAATAATATTAAAACTGTTTCGCCAAAAGGGCGAAGCAATGAATGCGATATCAACATATTTGAATGTTCGGCAAAGCAAGTCTAGCATTTTTAGGAGCAATATTAAGTGCAGTAAACATGTGCTTGCTAAGTAACCGAGTTTCCTGCGGCGCGGCCGCAGTAAATGGCCACAACAGGGCTCGTGCATAGTGACGGCATTGATATATGAAGTTAGGCTGGCAGTCAACTCATTTACATTCGATCCCCACGTAACTCTACAAAAAACGCTGGTGTAAGAGAACACGGCCTCTCCAGGTACACTTTTCGCACTATATTTTTGTGTGTGTGTGTGTGTGTTAAGAGCGCAGTGCGTAGAAGCTCCCGCCTACTGTAGGGGCACAGGCCGCGCACTGATCGTTGCCGCGATAGCGCGGCAACCATAAGCACCCCCCCCCCCCCCCTGTTTTCTCACGAGATAAGCTCATGCGCAGACGACCCAGGCCAGGAAGGTGATGTTCGCTCCACATAAAAAAGAGGGCAGCACATCCTTCCCTGTATATATATATATATATATATATATATATATATATATATATATATATATATATATATAAGAATGAGGGTGGTGGTCCCAAAACCTGACGAGAATGCTCATATAATTGCTATCGCAATAATAATCATATAAATAATATTAATATACAGGGTGTTACATCCCAAAACCAGTATATGATTACGAGAGACGCCGTAGTAGAGAGCTCCGGAAATTTTGACCAGCTGGTGTAATATAACAAGCACTGACATTGAAATATACACGGGCCTTTACTATTTAGTTAGAGTAAGTATGAAAACCTTTTTACAATGCGACTCAATGCGTTGGTAACGTGTTGTATTGTCGTGTTGTATATTAGTCACACTAAATATGAATGTTACAGTAAGAGTATGCCTCGAGTGTACCTTCTTCTCACTATACCACCGGGAAAGATCCGGCAATTCAAAAAAAGATGAAACGCGTGAGCTTCCAGCACAAGGCATTGTGCAAGCACTCGTGCCCATCTTGCTACATGGTTGAATGACATCGGAGCAACTGCATGTCAATCCCGATCAGTGTTTATTTCATTATGCCGTCTGTATATCAGTGTTTCATACGAACAAATATTAATAATCACTATATATAGGTTACAAATTTATGAATCGCAACAACTGCGATCTGGATACAAAACCACTCAATGTTACCACGATAAAAATTATTTTAGCCTTGAAGCACAGGAAAAGCACCTTTCACTTCCACGTCTTTCCTAAATCAATCAAAGATTGAAACAACTAACAAATTTCTTGTTGATTGTGTCAGACAATGGTTCAGTTTTCTTGTTACAATGTTTTTCAAGTAGCAATAGTATTTTGTTATATTAGTATTGCATTGCGAAATTCATTTACGCCTTTACACACAAGCACACACACGCACACACGCTCGCAGCCCTTCTTTCCACCTCGTATTTCATGCCTTGATAAAAATGTCGGTGTGCTGACATAAATAAAATAATAAATAAATATATAAATAACCTACCTCTGGGCCTTCCGTCTCCCAGGCTTCCGACGAAGCAGGTGACGCCCGGCCGGGCCACGTCGTCGGGCAGGCAGACGGCCGACGCGACGTGGTTGGCAAACGACAGCGGTTCGGCGAGCCTCACCAGGGCTAGGTCGAAGTCGGGCAGCGTCTTGGAGCGGAACTGCGAGTAGTGCGGGTGCAGCACCACGCGCACCACGCTGTGGTGCTTGCGGGCACTGGCGGGGCGCGTGAATCCCGCCTGCACGTACAGCTGCGAAGCGTTCGGCGGAAGCTGCCTGCGGAAGAGAGAGGGAAGGCAAATGAAGAACAAGCTGGAGAAACACATATCTGCATACCAGCGCGTGCCTCAGGCAGCTACCGCCGATATAGACCGGCGAAGGCATCTGCCGTTTTATATAAGTGGTCCGGTGACCACCTCTCAGCAAATTATACTTTGACATTATATTTCGATTCCATTCTCTCATCGAGTTGAAACACCCTGTATTTACCTCCATGTCGCCCCACCGACGTGGTCGGCCCGTTTCGGGCCAGGTGGCAATGGCATGTGACGACATTTCCAGGTCACGTAATGACGTCGTTGATGACAACCCAAAAGTGACGCCATTGACGACGACATTCTGCTGTTTATGACCTGTTTTGAAGCGTCCTAGTAGACGCCGAACATTGAGGCTCTTGAGACATAAAGGGCTTCGGTTCTTAGAAATCCTGAATCCAGTCGCTTTACATGCATACGTGTATACACCATGACACGGAACAAACGGCAAAAGACGACTCACTGGAGACAGTAGGCGGTGGTGAGGACCCAAAGCGGGCTCACGATCTCTCCGTGGCAGGCGGTCGACGAGTCGTTTCCGTGCAGGAGGGCCAGGTAGGGCCAGACGTCGTTCTGCGTCGACTGCCCCGTTGCCTCGCGCTCGATGCGGAACAGCACTTCCGTCTGATTCTCGCACTCTGCGGTAAGAAATCGCGCGTCGTCATTGCGAGGGACGTACACACCGTGAAAATACACGGACGGCCAGAATAAAAGAGAAAGAAAGGAAGAAATCAATGCAGAACGTGCGAAAGAGCCCGCCTCTACCACCCCTAGAAGGAGAGAGAAATGAAGGGGCAAGGAGGTTAACCAAGGGAAGTGCTTGATTGGCTACTCTGCACTTGAATAGGTTACTGGAAATAATGCACAAACTGCATTACTGGAAATATACGGCAAAAAAAAAGACAGAAGTAAGCACCGCATGTAGTGTCACAAAGTGAATATATTAAGCCGAAACGTTATGACAGAATTATTTGCAAAATTTAATGAGTTTCAGCGAAACGGAAAAGATACAAACAATTAAGAAGTATTTGGAGTTATGAGAACAACTATACACTTTAATTAAGCACTTGTTTTCGGAGAGCGTAATAGCGTGTGCTCGCGCGTAGCAACGGGAGCGTATAGTATTACTGCTTTAATATGCACCATTATATATAGCAGTAAAGTTGGCGGTTCCCCGTCTGAGCTTAGTATACCAAAATGACGCAGCATTTGTGATTATTCATTGGCTGCGCTTGAGGCGCATGTTAAACAAGTCCAGGTGGCAAAAGTTATCAGGGGCCATCAACAAATAACTGGTGATGCAACTACTATCAAAACATGAAAAGTTGAAGTGGAACATTCGCCGGCTACATACGTTACCTCCGCTTGCTATGCTAAGCTGACCCAAATTTCACTGGCGGTGCGTTGCTATGGGTCATTAAGCTCATGGAAATGAAGGTGCGAATCGCCCGCGGACGATTGTCGCTGTACTCACCGAAATAGTCGCACCTGACGGCGAGCGCACCGTGATGGCACGAGTCCACAAAGGTGAGTCCCTTGGACCACATGGTGTCGGCACCGTCGTCGGGCGCGTTCCACGAGCCCCACGTGGTGACATTGGCCTCCACTCTCACCGTTAGTATCGAAAGGGCGCCGCTGTAAGACGCGAAGAGGAAAAAAGAAACTAAATTAAAATAAACAGTGACAATCTTGCAAGAGGTTCCGCAAAAACAAGAGCGACGATGAAGATTAGTTGAGCTTTCAATTCACTTACGTATCTATTTCCTGGAGTGTGCAAGCATTGAACAGACAGAGATCAGAGAAACGGGAAATGTCAATCGACACTGATAGGCAAAGCGAAAAAACCGCGTTAGAGAGAAATCTGTAGTTCATGTGGAATATTGTGGACGTAGTCATGACTACTTCCAGTTTGCTACCCTACAAATGGGAAAGGGCTAGTTACATCATTGGCTTTTGTCATGTTTTAGATACCCGTGTTGTCCAACTATTCTAAACTTGGAATACCAGCTATCGAAAGTCAAATCGAGTTGTTCAATTCGGTATTATTTGAGTCACACTCAAAAGTTCATTCGCACACCCCTATACTTGAAAGTAGAGATTCACAAGCAGACAAATAAATAAAATAAAGAAAACAGCACAGAAGGTAGAAACTTCGATGAGCAGCTTTGTAAATAACTTGACGCAAGGTTCTGCAGCTTTTGCGTGAGACGCGTATGAAGTGTAGACATGCGTCTTCAGTGTCTTTTTAAGTACCGGTATTGTCGAGTATGGAAAGAGCGCATGGCCCTTGTTCAACGCACCTGTATCCCATCTCCTGGCAGAGTTGGTTGCCATGATCAAGCGTCGCGTTGTCCGCACACATGAGCGTCCACGAACCCAGGTCGCCGTCGAACGCCTGTGCCAATCCGTTGTTGTCCACTTGCACTGAAATGACATGCATGCGTTCTATCATAAATACCGCGTTTTCCGTCTTAACCACGGTAATCAACAGGGTGGCAAGGTTGGAATGGACTCTTGTTCATGTACGATATATTTTAGCTACTTCTTTCATATCATGCGTTTTTACAGCGAAAGCTGTAATAAGATAACAACAAGAGTCGCGTTCTCTGCAGCTGTCCGCCGCCGCTGTTGCTAGTAACCGTTGTCACAGAAAATAAGAGAAAAAATAAGTAAATAAAAAAAACGTCAAGGACACGGGGGTTGGAACCAAGGACCCCAGCGTGCCAGCCCAGTAATCTACCACTGAGCCACGTTGGTGCTCAAAAGCTCCGTTGCAAAATGACCCTAGACAGCCCCATTTTCGGGAAAATAATCGCTTCAATATGAGCAATATGAGCAATGAAATGTTTTAGAACAGAAAAGGAATAACCAGGCATCACAGACTGCGAACTGCGTAACGAGTGGGTGCTGAAATCCTCCAACCGCATTACAAAAGCTTCAGGTATAATTTTTCATAGTAGTCCACCCCAGCATTACGCAATTGTACGAAATTATTTGCAAGTGTATAGTGGGTACCACGCTTCTACGAAGAATGACGAAGGATGGCATAATAACTGCCTCGATACAACCCAAAAGTTTATGATAAATTATTGCGTATGGGGTACCTTGCAAGTGTTTTTGTAGCAGTTACCCAAAGAATGTTTAAAGAAGGCTATAGAAAGGCCACTCTTTCAGCTTTTGCTGTGCCTATGCTGCGCGTTCTGCGCAGGCCTGGCGGTTTTTATTTTTTCTGCTAATCTTTCCTACTCTTTCTTCTCTATCATTGCAATGTAGCCAACCAAATAGCTAAATCAATAAATCAATCAATTAATCAATCCATCAATCCACGCAGCTTGCTGCTCTTATGGCGATGTTTTACATTTTACGGAGAAGTATTCCCGAGTTCCCTGCCTATGAAAGAAAGTCTCTTTTGAAGTTGGCCTTGCCACAAAAAGCCTCATATTACGGTGAAGCCACCTTTGACAAGCACTGGTTCGGAACGTGCAAGGATCAAGACTCCAAGGCAACGTGTCTTGACTAAAGCGATACTCATTGCGGTCCTGCAAACTGCTTGAAAGTGTCTTTTAAGTGTGAATACACTTATAAGCGACCCCAAACCATCCACCGCCGTCGGCGGCGTCCGCAGTCTTCTCTCTATCTTTAAAAGAAAGAGGACTTGGCGGGCCGCAGCGCGACGCTGTACCGAATAAGCCACGGACGCGACGCTGATATCGGTGTCAGTAACGCGCCTTATACCCCCTCCCCCTTCGCTCGCTCCTCCGCTCTCCTCGCTCGCTGCAGCTGCGCGCGCACCCCTCTCTCTCGCGCGCCCGCCTTCTCTCTCAGTCTCCCGTCGAGAGCGGGTCGTGAGGGGGAGTAAAGTTAAAATCCGTTGGCATTCGCCAGTGAGTTGACGTAAACTCCCCCGTGTGATCAAATTGCGATTCTCAGGAACCATTACACCATAAAGGCACCATAGTGTGATTAATAAATATAATAGTGCGAATTAATAAATACACCTCATAGCATCACCCCGTGTATTCGCACTTAACCATGTTCACCCTCGGGGAAATGCTTGGGAGTTTTTTCCTTTGCCAGGGTATAATCTATATAACCTATTCGAATTAACCCTTTGTGCGACAGTGGGACATGTACGTCCCGCTTTTCCATCGGCAGAAAGAACGTTCTCCCACATCACTCGTTTCGATTCACGCAACGTTAAGTCATTGAACTCTAGGTAATTTAAAAAAAAATTGTCTTGCCCCGCTTCCGAATGGCGGTCGTAGTGTTACCATGGCGTTGAAATTCGCTCATTTTTTTATGATAGCTTCTGAATTTCTTCTTCTTCGGGTTGATAGAACTTACCAATCAAAAAGACCGCAAATTTTCGCTTTTGTTTTTTTTTGGAAAAGTGACTTTAACTTCCAGTCATCACGCAGTTCATTTCTTGTTTTAAATTCGCGCAATACATCGACTAATAAATGCATCAGAACGATTCCCTATATCACCCCACTCACCTCTCAGCGCAATCGCGGATATTTGTGCATGGAACATTTCTTGATATCGTATACCTCTTGAAAACTCTGCATATATTCAGGGACGACAAGTGTACTCGACTATTTTGACAGTGAAAGCAAAGGCAGCAAAATGAACACAAAATGGTTGGTGCAAGCGGCGAAGTAAGCTTCACAGCAACAGAGAATAGTGTTGTGAAGGCGCACAAGAGGCGCAACTGCAGATGGTGTTGCGGTTAAAAACGTCACAGGATTGCCGCTAAAGCGAAGTAATGAATGCGATAGCAACAAATTGGAAGGTCACGCGCAGAATGGAAAGCAGATCGAAACGTGCCCCACATTTCTCACACACAAATTACACACGAAACATACTTACAGGTACAGATGAACGGGAAAAAGCGCCTCAGTTGTTACTTCGCCGTTTGAAAAGAGCGCCCTTTTCGCAAATGGAGGCTGTGCAACGATTGCAGTGACCTTTGTGCGCCTGGTAATTACTACAGAATCGTTCCGGTGAAAGCCCAAGGCCAGCCAAGACGTATAATCGTCCCCACCGCTAGATAAACGCACGCGTGAGTATCCATCCTACCCCCTCTCCGCGGCGCAAAGTACACGTGCGAGATGAGAGCGCACACCGCCGCGTCGTGACGATGTGGCGATGCGCGCTCATTGCGCCAACTTGCTAATAATGCTGAAAACACGATAGTTTCCCCCGCTATGTCCGTCGCCAGCGGTAAGTGGTAGATATAAAGTGCTTGCCATTGAAACGTTGAAGAAGGTGCTTCTTCGTGGCTCAGTGGCTAACACCTCACACTCAGAATTCAGAGGTCCTGCGTTCGATTCCGCGCACCAGAGTCTTCTTCTGGATTTTTTTTTCTTTCTTGCGTTTTCGTATATATAGACACGTATACATATACGTTGAGTGACGTCGAGGCCGGTGGCAAAATCCAGCTGTGAGTGTCCCTATAATTGCTATCGCTATAATAACTTTCCTCTTCACAACTTGAGAAGTGACACTCAGCAGTGCCACTTTCTTCGACCTCTTCATCCCCAAATACCTGTTGATGGAAATCGCGAGGTGGTGCGTTCATGAGACAGTGGGGCAGTATTTTCCCACTTTTTGAAAACACTCTCACGAGCTTTTTTTGTAAACTAATGGCTTGATTTTGATGAAGTTTAACTGAAACAATTTGTTGTTGTGGATATGACTATACTACCGCCGGTTTTCATATCCTCGGTTCAAAAATATAGGCGAACCTACGAAGGGTTAGAAATGTGAATAAACAGAGCCGAACGCTGTCAGTATTAGCCTGTCAGCGGCAACGATTGATTACTGCCATTATAGTTGCAGGCATGAGTACTTTGTACGGAGCACGTGGTTTAGCTTAGTGGTTGCCCACGTTGCGAGTGGCGTTTTAAAATACAGCGAAGAACCAATTTAGAGAGAGAGAGTAGAAGCACCACTTTGTCGCTGCTAATTAAATGCAAAATAAACAAAATGGGCGGTGCTACTACTTTCGACACAAACGAAGCGCAAACGCCGAGTGTAAATTAAAATAATGTATACAAGTGGGCGCCGAGGTAGACTACTGGATATGGTGCTCGGCTGCTTCTCAGAACGTCGCGGGATCACGTCACGCCGGCGGTGACCGTATTTCGACGGAGGCGAAGTACTTAAAGCCCAATTTCTTAGATTTAGGCGCACCTTAAAGAATCCTATAGAGAGTATAAATTTCCGAAACTCCTCCACTACGTCATCGCGCACAATCACGTCGCGGTTTTGGGACGTAAAACTCCAACAATTCTTTTTATAATGATAGAAACGAATGAATTACGCTGGTCTTAGTTAATAAATATATGCGGTTTACCACTTGTCGACTTCTAACTCTGTCTAGCGACATTTCGACAATCTGGAATTTTCATACGCGCACAAATCACAGGGAATGGAAACCGCGAACTCGCGTTATCAGCGCGATGACGTAGACGCTAAGCCCTATGACGTAGCAGTACTCAGTGATGTCGTTGGTTACGGTCGGAATGGCTGATCGGTAGTTTTACAAGTTTCCCAGTCAAGGAGTCGAGACAAGCTGTATTTAAGTGCAAGCACGTTTACTCACCGCAGCCTCGTTCGTCGCTTCCATCGATGCAATCGGCGACTCCGTTGCAGCGAACCGACCCAGTGACAGATGACACGCAGAATCCGTTCATGCATTGGAACTGGTTCTCACCGCAGGCTAGAAAATAAAAGTAATAAAAGTGGAAGTTAGACGGCCCCGATTTGGCACGTTCTTATTCCGATGTTTGCGTACGTCGCGCGAACTTATATTGTTCCTTACACCTTTTTTTCTTTTATTTAAAAAAAAGAAAGCACGAGACGAGGGTCACTGATAGGAGTATTGAACATAGGTGATTATGTTGCAAAAAAGAAGCATAATTTGGAAGAATGGCGTGAAACTATAAGACACACATGACTATAAGGAAGTTAGGTTTGCTTAATTTACTTTTTCGTTTGCGCGCCTCGTTGTGTAGCCGATGCCGCTGGAGGGTATGAGCCGGTTATTGAGTCAACAACAACACAGGGTGGGCGCTCAAGGCGTTCGTCAACAGGCTGCTGGATAAATAATAATAATAGTTAAAGCAACAGAAAGCACCTGAATCATGCGCTGTGCGCCCGCGATATCACATCGCAGTACGCGTACAGTCACGTCCTGTATATATTTTAGTCAAAACTGCCGAGGAAGTTCATCGCGAAGGTTCTCCCATTAGCTTGCTTATTTGTTCCCGGGCTTGCAACCAACCATTCCTTTTTTTTTTACTTTTGAATCCCGGTGGCTGCATTTTCGGTGGAGGCGATATTGTTCAAGACCTGTGTGCTGAGATTTGGGAGCACGTTAGAGAACCCCAGCTGGTGGAAATTTCCCGAGCCCTTCACTGCGGCGTCTTTCACAATCTTATGGTGGTTTTAGGACGTTAAACCTTATCTATTACTACTATATTATCGTTTTTACTCTTGTTTATATATCCCAGAAATACTGATCCACCAGTGAGTAACGCAACTGGTTCTTGTTTTTCTCGGACGAATAACTTTCCTTAATTTTCTCGGGAACCTGCTGTGTTGTCTACTTGGCAACTGTACGCCTTGGGCTTCGTCAAACTCTGCGTTATAACATTACCAGGCGTGCGCCGACCTTTCGTAGTGTCACGCAATCGTGATGCAGGTGGTATGCAAGCTTCAGACGAAATATGTTTTCCTAACGACCACCGGATCATCAACAAGCTCGTAAAGTTAACCCACGTTCCTGGAAACCGCACGTATATCGCCGGGCTGGCCGGAACATAGTTCGCAGGGTCAATGCTATTTGGTTTCACAAACACTTGTCTTTTTCTTTGTCTAGCTTGCTGACTGACTATCGTTTGCTAACGCGGCAGCGGCTAATCAGGCTGTTGATTGCCGTCAACGGTGGCATGCACGAAGTTATGTTGCTGGCGGATGTTGCAATAACACTCGGGAGCGACGTTCGCAGGAAAATGCAGCGAGACGTAGCTTGCGGGCATCATGGCCACGGACCTGCGCGTAGGTCTATAGGCCGGTGAACGAAGAATGCGGTTGTATAAAGTTGTTAGTGCGCAGCCTGTGGTTAAAGCACATCGTCGGCAACTGACAAGGCCAGCATCTAAAAGAGCTGTCCTGGTCCTAGCCTCGTGAAACTCTTGTATCATGGATCCCGTGACAGCCTGCTAGCGCTACTATAGGTCATCGTGGAATTGGCGACGGAAATTCGATGGCTGTTCAAGGAAACAGTCTCGGTCTTGTGAAAGAAATGGCGATACACGACCTGTTCATATGGCCCATGCCCTGATTAATATGCTCTATAAAAACAAACGCGTACGCCGTGAAGGCATTCGCGCGCATCACAATTCTATACATGTGTGAGGTGCAGGGCCATCTTCATCGGTATCATAATCACTCTATTCGTGTTATTAAATAGTGATAATTACATAAGAATATAAAGTAGCACTAAGAACACGATGCTCCCTTTTCTACAGTGGGTTGCGAAAGGCTGTATACTCAAACTTACGGAAAATTTGAACTGTTTTATTTAGGAACAGAATTGGGTTTTACAAAGCTCTCGAGCGATGTAGCATTGAATTCGGCGATGAAAGCACTCGTTTAAGCTTGAAAACGAGTGAAAGAACTATTTTCTTTTCATCAAATGAAGATACGGCGCAATCTCTTGAGCACCTATTTCTTAAAAGGGTGCAAAATTTTTCTATAAGGGTACATAATTGGACACCGAATGTTATTTATTTATTTACTTACTTCTTTATGTCACTACTGACAGTCTGACTTTCAAACCTTTGGCAAGATTGTGTTACAAGTTATGCGTATACATACAGAAGGGATATACATTAGAAGTATGCAAATATCAGAGCAATATACACGTGAAGGGTTTTCGGTCGCGTGTCAACACTCCTTTAATAGGAAACGAAGCTGAAAATACTTACTGCAGTTGACCTCGTCTTCCCCGTCCTTGCAGTCCTCATGCCCGTCGCACCTCAAAGCGGAGGGAATGCAGAGCTTGTCTCCGCAGTAGAACTTGTTTGATTGCTCACACAGGGTCTTGTCCACTGGAAAGTGTCAAACAACAAGCGCGACCCTGCACTCGGCGACAAAAAGGCGTTCCAAGCGGACTACACGTTCTAGCACGCTTGCGTTACACCAGTCTTCGTGAAAAACATGTGTTGTGTGTTTTAAGAGAGCTTAAAAAGTGTCAACATAACAGGGACAGAGTGGCTCTTTTTGTATTTGTGTTTGTCCCTTTTCTATTCTGTCTGTACGATTGCCGACAGTCACAGCTATAAAATGTCTCCCAGTCCGCTCGGACAAATTTGTCACCACAATCGAAGTTGTTAAGTAATACGAACAGCATGCCTATTTAAGAAGAAAAAGGGACAAATATATACATCGTTGCTCTTGTCTCTTTGCATTTCGTCCCTACAGGCGCTGTTCGCATTGGCCTTGATCGGCTTCCGGGAATAGACCACACCTAAGCTTTCGTCAACCAAGAAGTACAACAGCTCATGCACTCCATATGCGTCTTCACGTGCGCATGCGCAACTACTAGTTTTCCCTCTCGGGCAATTTATTCTCGTCGATCAGTGTGGTTTAGTGAAGGGAACATGCATATTCTCAATAGTCTCTCACACTAAAGCTTCCTTGCCTACTTCATGTTGAACTATTAATGTGCTGCGCATTTCAATTTATGTTTTTTATTTCAGCACTTATTGTGGGTGGCAAGCCTGGTACAGTAGTTTCATTTTGTTGTCCTGTCTTTGCCCATTGTTTCCAAATTCCATCTTTGTTTCATTCTTGGTCAATCATTCAACAGCCAATAAATGAAGCAAGTCAAGTATTTTAATAATCTGTCACACTGACTCCTCCCAATCAATGATATATGTGATATATGACACTGCCTGTACTTATCCGCGCGCACTTTGCAATCAACGCCGGTGATGCAAAACAGTCGGGAGAATGGAATGAAAAAAAAAAAACCTTATTTTAGTCCTGCAGGACATGCTTAGCGCGTAGCGGGCGTCTCCCAGAACTCCGTTTAAAAAGCACAAGGGATAGCAGCAGAGAGAGAGAAGAAGGCGGGGGAGACGGACAGCAGACTCGCAGGACAAACTTACCGCATCCGCTTTCGTCGCTTCGGTCTCTGCAGTTGTAGATGCCGTCGCACAGACTGAGCGGCTTGATGCAGGCGCTGCTGTCGGGGCACATCACTTCGAGGTCGCTGCACGTGGAGTTTACTATGTCTGCAACGCAGAAAGAAGGCGTGCACGCCGGTCACAGCTCGGGCTGCATGGCAATGATTGACGTTCGATCTGACCGCGTGACTAACGGCAAAGCGAGGTCGGATCAATCGAACAGCCTGCCCGATCGATTTGGCCTCTGGTCTGATAAACCGCTTGACCAGAGCCGAGTACCGGGAACTGCGTGGTTCTTTGGTTTGAATTGGTTGCTGATGTAGCCAGCGCATGTTAGAAACAGACACAACGAAGCTTCGTCGCATTCGAACTGATCTTCAAACGCACCAGCCAACACATGAAAGGCTACAAGAAAAAGCGAACACGGGTCCTGAGTGTCAGTATGCTTTAAGGTTATGTTTGAATAAGAGCCTCGACCAAATAAACCAATTCGAAGTCTTGCATCTGGGTCAGCCATGCTACTACCTTTGTCATTGTCTTCGACAAATCTAGCTGTATATTTTACACAAGGCAGTACATTTGATAGTACCACGTGTTGAAAACCTAACGAGTACAATAGGCACTGTCTTTGTGCAACGACGTCTTTCATAACGTAAATAAAAAACGATATGTATTTACCTTTCGGTGACACTGATTTGGCAACAAACTAGCTCACTCAAAAAAAAAGTCAGCTTCTGCAGCCGCATTCCGCATTTCTATAAAACGTTCAGTCTAGATGTTTCTCAAAACTGTAAACCCTGGTAGAACGCACAAAGATCTTAGTCAAAAAAAAGAAGGGGTGGATAATTATTTTGATCGTTCAAGAAGTTTTCACCCCAATGCTTCAAACACACTAGCTGAGTAGTTCTACTGAACCGAGTTCGGCGGTAAACATCTTTGTGACGCAGTTGCATTCAATCTGCTACTTGTCGAACAGATCGTGAATGTGCGGAAACTTCGACAGCATTGTAGAATGTGCGCCTCATGTCTGTTCGACATTCTCTCAAAAGCGAGAACGGCAATAGCTGAGACGAAGACAACAACTCGTGTGCACAGTCTGCAGTTGATTGACAGGCAAGCGCTAGGGAGAAACCGGGTGGGCGTGGCAACCCCACCGGGAGACAATCGTCAGTCTGGGTCTCTTTGTCACAGTCTTTGAAATGTCTGCACGCGTTCGCAATTGCCACCAGCAACAAAGGTGAGCCTTACCGCAGTTGTGCTCATCTTCGCCTTCCGGGCAGTCCCGTATGCCGTCGCACTTCGCCGAGGCCATGACGCACGTCTTGTCGTTGCACTGGAAGTTCATTCCGCAGGTGTCGGTACCTGGCAGGCGGGCGCCGTCCGAGCGGAGAAATAGAAGAAGAAGAACAAGGGCGACACATGATACGCTAAAGGACGCGTCGGGACGTCGCTTGGTTTCCAGCCACGCGTAAGCGGTAGCACTCGTCGACATGGCGCGATATCAAAGGCACGGCGACGGCGCGGCCAATATAGGCTCGTTGCGAACTGGGAGAGGTGGAGGGGCGCTATAAACGCAGGCTACCGTTACCAATTCTCAGTTGCCTCTGACTGGTGCTGCCTGCATTCTCTGCAGCGCTGTAGCGACGTCAAGTAACCAAGGGGTGCCTTGCGAAATGGCTGAGCCGGCACGCGCAGGCACGAGTTTATGAAATGAATCCATCTCCCCAAGCAGGAAGTAAAACCTCGCGGAGGAGAAAAAAAAGAAGATGATGCGCTGCTCAGGCCCTAACTGGACAAACACTGTCGTGCTGAACTGCAATAGCCACGCGCGTAATGGGGAGCCAGTGAACTTGGTTACGTCGGAGCCAGAATGGGAGTAGTGATCGTAAGACTCCCGTAAACAAGTTATTCATCCCGTCTTGAAAGAAAGTCAAGCATGCAGAATTCAATGGAGTAACGCTTATATGCACTCACAATTTTGCTCGTCCAGTGCTCCAGGGCAGTCTTCGAACTGATCGCAGAGGAGGTTGGTCTTCAGACAAGTGTGGCTTCCTTCGGTGGGACAGAAGAACTCCTCTGAAGAAGAATAGTCACAAGTAGCAGTCGGAACTTGTTTTATTTTTGAAAACGCCTGTTATTAACGTGCCCTTTAGTGTGACGCCAGCTGACAAAAGTGGCAACGACAAAGAGCATATAGGGTCACAATGAGTTTGTGTTGCACAATTGTACGTAATGTAGAGGAAGAAGCTTTCTCGTCACTATGGTTTACACAGAGGCAAACAGGCTTAATTCTGCCCTTACAGGTCCGAATTTAGTATGATCTGCTACTGTGGCGGACAAGCGGACAACATGCAACATGAAAGCAGGTGAACAACGGAAAAATATGTGACGCGCTCGTAAGGCACGTTTAAAATTTGTGCTCAGTGTTTACAGAACTGTCCCTATTCAGGAGCCTGGCCAACCAGAATACAGATTATGGTGTGTACTTACAAAGAGCTCTTACTCTGGTGTTGTTCATAGGATTAAATTTCAGGCAACCCAGACACTGGACATTTATGACTTGTAGTAGAGTAGACTCGCCAATGACAAAGCACACTTGTTAAAAATAAACTAACTGTCAGTTCAGCCACGGGATTGTATTCATAAAATGACCTCACGTTAGTTCTGTTAAAAATACTTCAGACAGTTTTTATGCTCGCATGTCATCAGTGAAGACGGCCAGCCCGTGTAAAAGACGTTTACGAACGACTACCCTTACGGATTAGGCACCATGATATATAGCTAAAGTAGCCGGTCTGTTGGAAGCAGTTTTTAAATACTTCTTTGCGAATCGGCTGCACCAGAAAACGAAGCACGTTACACGAGATTCAAATGAACATAGCTTACCGGTGGAACAGTGGACCCCGAACATGTCTTCCGTCGAGTTCGCCATGGTTTCGTTGAAGAATTCAGTGGTCGTCATGTCCACGTTCGTCATGTTGTTGCTGTCGGTCATCATGCTCGTTCCGTCGCCATCTCTTAACGTAATGTTCGCGGCGTTCAGCAGCGTGCCGTCGGCCGTCATGTTCCAAGAATCCATGGTGCTGTTCACTACGTCCAGACCGTCCTCGGACAGGGTGTTGTTGTTCATGAAGGTCAGGTTCCTGCCCATGGCGAAAGTGCGGTTGCTGACGTTCAAGTCTGGGTCCACTTCTTCCGTCGACGAGCCATTGCCGAAGCCGGGATACACCAACGTCGCGTTCATCGATTCGGTATCGTTCATCACACCGGCCAACGTTGTCGTCATCAGGGAGACGTCGGTGGCCGTCTCGACCAGCGAGAGCGTGGTGTTCGGAGAGTCTGTCACGTTGAACGGCAGGGTTTCGTTGACAAAGATCGGATCTGTCGATGTTGTCGTGACGGCGGTTGCGTTGTGCTCGCCGGTGTCGGTGTCGTTCATGGCATCGCCATCAATTTCCCGGAACACGGAAGACATCTGCGTCGTGGTAGTTTCCGCCAAGGTTTCATTTTCAGCTGCCGTTAGCATCCTTTCAGTTTTGTTGTCTACTTCTGTGGCGGGCGTTGCTGAAAAAACCATAACGGACGGAACAGTGACTGAGAACATCATGGTCTCTTCAGTGCTGTTCTCCGAAGACACCGATGAAGTTGGTGCCGTTTCGTTCATAAGCAACACAGTTACCGGTGTTTCGCTTGACGGCACAGGAACGGTCGTTAATATGCCGGCGTCCGTGGTCAGGTGGCGTTCTGTCGTCATACCAGAAGCAGTGGTTTGTTCAAGTACTACGGCAGCGGTAGTTTGTGCCGTGGTCACCGGCGTAGTTACGGCGTTCATCATCATACTGATTGTATCATTAGCGACGTCACTACTTTCAGTGGCAAAGGTCGCAACCGTCGTCTGACTTGCTTCTCGGGTCGATGAACTTTCGACATCGGTCGACGACTGCGGCTCTGTCATCAAGGTCGCGCCGGTCGTGGGCTGTGTAACCTGCTCAATCGCGAGGCTCGGCGTCGTCACTAAGGTTTCCGTTGTTGGAGGTGCTGTGGTGTTGGTCATTGCCATCTCTGGAGAACTAAGTTCGGAGTCGGCGGTCATGGTCGGGGAAGCGGTTGTTGCTAGCAGAATCAAAGTACCCGGGGCTATAGAAATCTTTGGTGTCGTTGTCTCTTCTCCCGGAGTCGCCGGCGTCTCCGTTACAGTAGCGGATGTCGTCGTCAAGGCATCCATTGGCACCTCCGTCTGAGTTGTCGTCGGCGGCGGCGGTGACAGACGAGGGATCATTGGGGTCGTTGTTTTTGACATGTCATCTTGAGAGGTCGCTCGTTCCTTTTCCGTAGGTGTTGTTATCCACTCTGCTGTCATTGGATGCTCTGAAGTGACTTCCGTGGTGTCGCTTATTGGCACAAAGGTTGTTGTACCAGTCTTTTCGTCTACAGTTGTTGCTACTGCTGCAGGAAAGATAGGAAGAAAAGCGAGAAAAAAAAACGCCACATTACAGTCGAGCTGTATAAAATTCCTGTTGAAGTATGTGTGTTATAAAGCCATAAATGCCACAGATTAGGATAGAAAAGCGATGGTGCAGGAGCATTAGTGTTCTGCATGAATCGACGATTGTTGTGAAGAATCTTATAACAATGAACGTTACAAAGGAGATGCAAAACAGCGAGGATAATCGCACTGGCGGTTAGCCTCAGGAAGTGAACCGCCAGATAATCTTTTGTGGCATTTAACGATATCCAAATTACCACTCTCAAGAATGCGTGTTTCATGTCATGCATACTGCAAATGCTATAAAGAAAAATAAATGTGAAAGCTATAGTACAACCTAACTGCCTAATTCACATATTGCTTAGTGAACTACCCCCAATAGTAAATATGAGTTAATAGGCCGCGGACGTCAGAAACAAGTCGATAAATTATAAAAAATTATGCGTTTTAAAAACAAGTGACATCACAAGGTCACTAGTAAAAAAGTAAAAAAAAAGTTGCATCTTTTTAAATTATGTAATCAATCTCCCACCTCCCACCACAGGAGAAATGAAGGTTTTCCAGTTAAAATACATATACAGCGGTTCACGAACTTTATCTTTTAATAAGCTTGGTGATACCGGCGAAGACACAGAAAACGTCTGAGTTTTTGACAAAAAGTAAATGCAGATGCGTATCTGATCGAACGTGCAGTCACTGGAGCGATGGTGAATGATACAGAGCATGCGCATGCACGGTGAACATATGCAGCTGCGGGGGTACGGAGTGCAGGAGAGGAGTACGTTTGCGGCTTATCTGTTCATGATCGAGGTACTGGAAGCAACAAGGCAGAGTGCCCTAAAATAACGAGTATAACCGATATATTTTCGGCAATCATCCAAGATTCGACTGCTCAAACGTAAGAGCTTTTCGTAAAGACAGGAACCGACCAATCGGGTCAGCGATAATGATAATATACAAACAAGCTAGTAAGCATTATTAGCTAAAGTACGATTGTCTCCAATGGTCAAATGATTCAGAGACTACAATGACATATACTCGGTCTGTTTTGTTTGTTGACTTGTTGGTTAGAAGTCAGATTATCATTGTTGTCCTCTGTAAATGTAAGAGAGAAGTGTTATAGGACATCGTACGTGATATTAACCTCTTATTCAGACGTATTCAATTATCAGAAAGAAAAAAAAATACATGAAAACCTCGCTACATCGAGGTACGCTCCATTAGAAAATAAATCTACTTTCTTTGATAACCGATTACAATGAACGAGGAGTTTCAGGATGAATGGTGACGTGACGTGACAACAGCTTTGTCACATCTTGTAGTGTAGTTTGTTATGTTTAAATATTCAGAAGTAATGAAAAAAATAGGCGAGATTCGAGTGATATATTCCAAAATTCACTGCTTCCTATCCGGTGAATTAAGGCTTATATGGAGGATAAAAGCTTTCCCTTCACCATCCATCAAAAAATGCCTACTCAAGGGATAACTAGCACACAAAACTACGTGAAGGGCTACATATGAGTATTTTGACTACAAGAGACAAAAGAGGATTTGATACGAATCAACAAGCTTGTGGAGTTTTTGTTGAAACACACTGCTAACAGAAGTTGGGGCGATGGAGGGGGCCTAATGAAAAGCTCCATATGAGGAAGGGCATGTAAGACTCATTGTCGTATAAAAGCTAACCCTCGTATTCTCGAATGCTTCTTCGCTCGACGACATTCCCCCTGGACGCGCGAAAGCACATCGCAGCGACAGCTTGTCCTAGAGCTAAGTTCTTTTTTTTTCAATTTTAGATTCAACGCTTCAGATACAATGTTGAAGAGCCCATCGGCTCCCTCACTCAAGTTGCCGCACTTCAGTGAACTCATTGACGGAAGCGCCTCGAGTCGAGGGTACTTTGAGGATAAGGGGTATACTGTATGTCCCCTACTCCTTCGCATGTCATCAATCGATAGGTGCAACAGATTACCGGTTACGTGTCATTTTTGTGTGCTCGAAACGAGTACAACAAATAGAAGCGAGCGTTTGAGCTGTGAACGAAGCGAAAAAGGGCATAGGTGGCACACTTAGCTCAAGCACAAGTGACAGCGTGACACAGGCGGCATCATGCGGGGGGTGATGTAGAGAAAGCGGATGCGCGGGCGTTGCTGGCATGACGTAATGTTTTACTGCGTGCAAGCGTGAACGCGGAAATGGGACTCGCAGAAGGGAGAGAGGCAGTGATGAAGACGCAACATGGCGGGGTGTGCATTGCGACCGTGCTTCGTTCGCTCCTCACCGGGTGTTTGAGGCTGCGCGCACGCGGTCTCATTCAGCCTGCTCGCGCCGGCCAGACAGATGCAGGTTTTGGTGCCACCCAGGTAGTCCCACTCGCATTCGCTGCCGAGGCAACCCCCGTTGGCCACCTTGCACCAGTTCGTCACGTCTGCGCACCAGACACCCAACTCAGGCTCGCCGCGCGCACGTGCTGATTCCCGTTTTCCCACATTCGCGATGTTTGGCACCCCTGACCACCACCACTATACTGTAACCACATGCACGAAAACCCATCACCAAAACGTGCCACAAGTCACAAAAAAGACCGTCACCACACCGCCACCACAACCGCAGACAGCCGTTCCAAACGCGTATCAGGAGTCTCAAACAGACGAAGCTTATGACGCAGTGGGGTGCAACCATCGAGATCCTTTCCGGAGTACACACTCTGGTACAAACTTCCTAACAACAATATTTCTACATATAGCTGTGTGTCTATATGCGGTCTGGCAGTGTGAACAGTTTTGCTTAGTTACGCCTTCTATGATTGAAATCATTTTATGTAGTGTCTCTATAAAAATTTGTGACTTATCCAAGAACACATGTTAGTGTATTGGATGTAGTGTTATGTATTGTATAGGAGGAACATGGCTCAGCCATATAATTGTGCTACATAGTTTTGTGTAGCGTCCCTGCAAAGATCCTCTGTGTGGCTCAACCATACAGAGTATTACTCTGCTCAAAAGTATGCACGCAGTCCGACCAACTGGACCAAGTTCACTCAATAGCTGTCCCATTGCCCAACGCATGTTTGAGACCCCTGAGCGTACAAGTCCATGTGACACAAGCCAAACAAATACACGGCGTTTGTCATGATACGTTGTGCTTGTCGCGGGGTGTTGCGGTATATACTGTCGCAATGCACAACGCAAGTGCCATTGTGCGCTAAAAAAAAACAAAACAAGTGCATCCACGCAAAGCGATGTGTGTTCGACCTATCTTGAACTCTACAGCTCAAAGGCACTCGCGTACGCTAAACCTCTCACCTTTAGTGCTATGTACAATCACCTTGGTGTGTCGGAATAAGCCTTAAGCGAACGTGCTTCAGTACTGTCGTTTATAAAATGCCATTTAATAATTACAACTCAAGGTTTGTGTCCCTATTGTATGCTGTATTGATGTTGCATTTCTCCGTCATTTACGTTCATACGAGTACCGAAAACATCCTTCGTATGTACAGTCAGAGTCAGATGCTCAGGGATCACGAAGCTCAAGAGAAAGCCGAATAATCCAACTGCTTCTGCAGACAATCTTCGATTTACATTCCTGGTCCGTTATAAAACGCGCTAATGACATGTACCGTGCCGTTCAATCAAATACAGTCATAAATTCCTGCTAAAGTTAGTTTCCTCTGAGATAGCGGCTCCTAAAGCTGTCACTCCAGCTGTACAGTCCGTGCAAAGTTATCTTGTGGCTTTTGATTGAATATTGGTGGTATCTCCAGCTAATGTTCATTAAGAACATGTCAGCTCTTAACTGTAAATACTTTTGAATAAGACAGAAACAAAACTAAAAAAAAATGTAAGGCATGGGCAATCTGCCGTCGCTACCATGTTTGCCGCAGTGCAGATCAGAACATTTACCAAACATACTTATTTTCCATCTTTTTTTTTTTCGCTGTAGCGTACATTAGTGCCGTGGTTCTTGTTACGTTAATTATTTCTGTTGGTTTTTTTTTTACTGAGCAGCATTTTGTCTTCTTTGGTTTCTCATTGACATCCTTCCAAACCAGTTACAACAGTTCATCGTCACTACTTATGTACATTTGCAGATTTGCATACTTGTGCTTCTTTTACCCCATCACAATCACCAAAGTAACACCCCAACAGTTCTCACCAAGCGTGTAGCTTTTGCCATCATTCTCTGAAAGGAGTTTGTTATGTATTTCATTTGTCAGATCATCTTACTGTTTTCTTCTTTAGACAATATTGAGTACCGAAGGTCCCTATAGTTCAACAGATACTGTCGAATAAAGAATGATCGTGAGCCTATTCAAGAAATATCGACGGCTGGTAATAGATGATAGCAATAACGAGTTTTGTGCCATTTTCTTTCACCGTAAACTTCAGCCACTGTACAACTTCTTGCGCAAATCACACTTTGAAAAAAGTGCATCTGTGTATGGCAACAACATGATAACATCAAACGTAATACGATGCAACACGCACAACTTTCATAAATATTTAAAATATATATGTTGCCGCAATCACTTGTCAGAGGAACTTTTTATAGTAAAATATAGACAAAGGCATTAAGGCCGTCATAACTTTAACAAAGAAAAAAAGTATAGCTTATCCCAACAAGGCGTTGCCATGGCAACAATTACATGTGATTTCAAAAATCAAAGCAATCAGCAGTAACAGCCTACTTTATTTTCACCAGTGAACAAAGGCATCTACTAAGAATCTCCCATTATATCTAATTACAACATTCCTTGGCATGATAATCTTATCAGCCTAATGCGTAACCTAATCATTGCTAACCATTTTAAGTGAAAATCAACAGGGTACTGACACCCTTAAAAGTGCCTTGCAACAGCAACAACCGAACGCTGTAAAATAATACCAACTACGACTGTGCTGCCGACATTATGCGCACGTTTTCGAAAATAGCTTCGCTCACATTAGTTGACCAAAAAAACACTTCAGCACGGCTTCATCTTTTTGCTTACCTTTATCGGGTTACGTTAAACGATAACTTCGACTACCTAAACAGAACTGGCGGAGCTGAGCTTTCATTGAGGAATGCACTAGCTGTGTAGGAAAAAGCGAATCTCGACCCACTGCATAAGCGCTACAAAGCTGACCTAACAAGGCTGCTGACGATGATGTTTATGAACTGAACGAGAATGAGCAGCGCACAGGAAATACAAGTGACGTCACCGTGCACTGATAACGAAGGGCCGAGAAATTTGTAACGCGTCAGAGCTGTTATAAACAAGTATTGTTACGTTTTTACAGTGAAAGCTGTAATGAGCACACAACTCTGGTCACACGCAGTTGTCCGCCGCCGCCGCCACTGCCGCCAGCACCAGTGTCCGTAACCACATCGCGCGAAATTAAAGAAAAAAAAAAACCAGCACCAAAGACACAGTGGGGCTCCAAAGCCGGGTCTCCTGAGTGCCAGCCCGGTATTCTACTACTGAGCTGTATACGCCGGTGCTTGTGACTTGTTGGCAAACCTAGCACAGAATACACAGTTGTGCTCCAAAGCCGTGTCTCCTGAGTGCCAGCCCAGCATGCTACCACTGAGCTACGTCGGTGCTTGTGACTTGCTGGCAAACTTGCCTTAGGCTGGATTGACGTTGGGAAAGCAATCAAGTTAATTCGACTTATAAAGCGTTTTTAAACAGCGAAAGAACAACCAGTAGTCGCACAATGCGAATAGCGTAACGAGAGGGCCGTCCAATGCTCCAACCCATTACAAAAGCTTGTTCTTGTTCCCTTAATAACTGTGGCGCATACGCACTAGAGCCATAATTCCTACTCGTCGTCAGCCACTGCTTGAACAATTGGCACAAAATTCTGTGCAAGTGTTTAGCGGATACCACGCTTCTCAGAAGAATGTAAAAAAAAAATGACATAGCGAGTGCCAGCCTACAACCCAAAAGTTTAATAATAATGCCCTAGTGGGTACCAAGCAAGTGTGTTCGCAGTAGTTACCCAATGAGTGTTTTGAAAAAGGCTCTGAAAGGCCGCTTTTTAGCGTTCGCTATGACTGTGCCGCGCCTTCCGCACTGGCCTGGCGTTTTGTTTTTGTTTTTTCAAAACGCGACACCCAAAGCGAATTACTCCTGTGGCCAGTGCGCGTTCTGTACCGTCGGCGTCACGCAACGGAACATGGCAGCATCTACCGTGGCAGGCTTTGGTAAGCAAGCTCTAACTTCAAGTTGCACTTCGTCCGGATTGTGTACCCAGACCACGGTATCAACACTTACCAAGAGCTGTTATGAATTGTTGGAAGAGGAGGAAGAGGATGATATCAGTTCCAAGCGGATCTATAGCAATGCAAGATGTGCAGGCAATAGACGCCCCCGGTTGACTCATTTCAGAATGTGCGCCGTGCTGGAGCTTATATAGATTTATCAGGCAACCATCGGGCCATGGGGTTGTTGTTCATTCACATTACTTATTTTCGCCCCCATCATTACGCTTCATTGCTCTTGAAGAACCTTTCCTTTTTTTTTTGTCTGTGCAGGGTGCCAGGGCGCAGCGCATTAGCTCTCTGTCTTCCTCTAATAAACTCCCTGCCCTTTTTTTCTCTCTCTTTCTGTTGCTAATATTTCCTCCTCTCCTCAAGCGCGCGATGAACGTGTTTTCTAATTAATAGCTGCTCGGCTGGCTGGCATTAAGCTCCCACTTTCTACCTTCTAGAGACGAGTTCTTGAAGCATTCCATACCTCACATGTACTACGTGACGTTATTTTCCACTCAACAGCACGCACCCGCCTGTATCGCTTACAGCGAACTTCTTTTTTTTCTTGAAGCCTCCAAGAAGATCCCCTCGCAAGCGCGTATCGCATGTCGAATACCGAAGAACTATGCGAAGGAAGGCACGCACGTGCGCACAAGGCCACCTTGCCGAGCGCGTGTACAACAGCCCTTATAGGGCGAACAAGCAGCGGCAATTGCGCTAGGCGCCGAGAATTCGTGGCGTTGGCAGAGATCTTCTTCTCGTGTAACCATATAGCGGCGCCGATCACCAGTTATGCCTGTTTTTGTTTTCTGTCGTTTGTGCATGAGAAGAAGCTGGAATGAAAAGAGTTGTAAATATACACCGAAGAAGCGACACTACACGCGACTTTAGGAGATGTCTGTCATATTGAACTGTCCCCTCTTAATCGTGATTACATTGCCTTGCGAGAAGGAGTAGACAGCTCAAATAAGGACATCAACCTTTCTTGCAGCATACATTAATAAGAGTTTTTAAATGCAGTGCGATGAAAATTCTCTGAGCAGAGCACTGTTTTTAAACTGGGATATGGTGAAACCGTCGTGATAAACTCTCTTCGTGGTGGCATGTTGAGCACGTAAGCATGCTTCCTATGATTACATGTTTTCAATATAAAACGTTATTCATTTTTTAAGTAAGCGCGCCCCACATAACCTGGCTTTATCACATGATTGTTTTTTCTATTAAGGAGCTGAGAATCCCTATAGGCTTCGAAGTTGTTAAAAGAAACACTTGTTTCATGCACTGCTGTTGGGTATCATAGACTTCTAAAAAATGCACGTATATTAAATTTAAAAGAATACGCATAAGCCGGCCTTTCGTTTCTCGTTTGTTTCGCTTCTCGACGTGTACGCACTCGATGGGACACATCGGGTCTACCGTGCACATGGCGTTGCGGGTCAACTTGGATCTGTTGCACCCAGTCCATTGTTAGGAGGCGTACGAAGAGCGCAGACACTGGTCGCACACCCCAGGAGGGTGAGAGAGTAATGGCTCACCCTTGGCGACTACCGACTCCGAGTCCACGGGACGTCCCCTGAGGGTGCCGTTGTTCTTGGCCAGGAAGTCGCGGATGGCCACCTTGACCTTGGCCGCAGGCAGGTCACCGCCGACCACCACGAAGGAAGCCACCACGCTTCCTTTCCTGATACATTGGTCGGCGAGAGCAGGAAAAAGAAAAAAGAAAAGAAATGAAGAAAGAAAGAAAGAAAGAAAGAAAGAAAAAAAAGAAAAAGAAAGAAAGGCCACAGTCCTCGTTAGACACAGCTCTCACGTGTCCTCACAAACACGAGGACGTGCGATCTTAATGACCTCGTCCAACTACCAGCAGGCCGGAATGATAAACAGTCGCCGCAGCTAGTGCACAGTACATCGCGGTCCAACGTTTTCGACGACTTCGGGCGGTCGTTCACGTACGAGACCTTTGAACTTCGCGAGCCAACACCGAAAATGCATTGACCTGTCCAGGAGCAGCCCAAAGAAATATTATAAAGAAGGAATCGCCCGTTTCCGGTATGTGGCATACAAATGCGGTCTGCGTGAATTGTAATGACGAGCAGAGCTTAGAGAAATGCGAGAGGTGCGCCCAGAGAGTGCAGATAAAAAGAACAGTAAACAAACATTGACCGCCGGAACATCGAAAAGATCGAGATGCGTTCGGGGCACCCGCCGGCGTACCTGTACTTCAGGATGTCCACGGTCTCGTAGCGGTATCCAAGTCCCTTGAGGATGTCTTCTAACTATGAAAAAAGGAAGAGGATGATAAGATTATGCATGCACGAAGTGTACGAGCAATATGAACAAGAGTATACTTTACGAATTAGGGGAGAATGCAATCGACTTCACAATAAACTTGTGTTAAAAAAAAGAGTCGTGCATGTTGTTTTATACATATGAATAAGAAATGGCCATCACAATTACTGAAGACTGCTTATGCTTTGACTAATCGCCGGCGAGACGCATGAAAAGTAAAAATGTCTGAGAGCCACGCACGTTGCGAGTAAACGCTAGAACTAAAACATGCGTGTATTAAAGAATGTACGGCAGTTCAATATTTTTTTTTTTACTGTGATAGTCGATGCATATGTTTAACATTAGTACAGTTACAGCAGATGAGATGCAAGAAACACACACAAAAAAAGATGGGCCGTTGGGGAAGCGTTTTTACACATAGCTTCGTAAAGCTTAAAGAAACAGCGAAGTTGGTTGATATTATAAGCTTAACGTGGCTTTCTTGGTTTATGCTTGATGTTTAAGTAGGCGTAGACCAAGTAGAGTCGAACTACAGCCCGTCACGTACCACGCAAGAATGTGGTTCCAACCCCAGCGCCATAATTAACGTGCAAAGCTGGCTGTGGCAAGGAAACTTTTCTCTGTCTGTCCCTTTCTTTTTCAACCCCCTATTCCCCAACCCCAGTGTAGGGTAGCATACCGGATACTAGCATCTGGTTAACCACCCTGCCTTCCTTTTTTCTCGTTCCTCTCTCTGGCTGTGGCAACCCCGATATGCAGCACGGTCCTTTCCTCGCTCGTATACTCAGCTTGCGCGACGGGCAAACTCGACGCGACGGGCAAACTCGACGCGACGGGCAAACTCGACGCGACGGCTGCGCGAACTGTCTCCGCCAGTGGGCGCGTCAAATAAACAACGGCAGGCAGGTTTTTTTCTTCTTTTAGATGCGGAAGCATCTTATACTCGCGCCTTGTAGTGCGCCGTCCGCGCCGTCCGCACCGCCTTAGTTGAGCTAATTCATTACGTCTGATACAATAATCACTCGTTCTCTGCTACTGCAATATTCACGCGTTCATCAAGTATAAGGTTATTTGTTGCACTTCAAAAGCATACATGTGTCCGAGTTAAAACGGTCAAAGTTTCACATTAAATGCACCAGGAAGGTAAAGTATTGGTACGGAAACCAGTAACACAAACGTGAGCTTGTACGGTAAAGTTAGCTATGTAAAACCTACGCGAGCGTCGGTGCACACTGAACCATGCCTGTGTATTCAGGCAGGTGCACACTGAACCACGCCTGTGTAAGGACGTCCCTGATCGTTCTACGTCAGGGGCGTCCGTCAGTACGAGTCATGGTGCCCGTCGCGTCTTGGACGCCTTCGAAGGCGCTTGTCTTCGACGTTGTTGTCCCTACGGGGACTAGTGCCGAGACCGTTGTTGATGCGACGGCCTCAATAGTCGGCCTCTCAGAGGTATACTGCGTGCAGCATTAGGGAGCTCGAAACTTCCAAGTCACCGTTAAGAGCATGGCCTCCATGTCTCTAATCGTCAATGCTGGCTGCCTGGTGATTGGCGGCGAGCGTGTTCAAGTCGTTCCCGTTGGCCCACAAGTGACCAACGTCGCCTGCCTGTTCCTGCCATCGTTCGTCTCAAACGAAGCTCTCGTCCAAGCGTTATCCCCATATGGCAAGGTGCTCACTGTCACCAGTGGTTTGATGAGCGGGCGACGCGGCGTACTCACTGGAACGCGGTATGTTCGAATGGAGATGAACGCCGCTAATCCTGTGCCGAACTACCTGCGCATCTCCGGTCACCGTGCTACGTTTGACTACCGTGGTCTCCAGCGTGTATGTCGAAGATGCGGCTCAGGGGACCATCTACGAGCCCAGTGCACAACACCGTATTGTGGTCGCTGTGGTGTGCACGGTCACGTTAGTGAAGGATGTGACCGCCCATGTCGACGCTGCGGGGACGGCCACCCAACTGTGGTTTGCCCTGTCCGCCGCTCTTACTCAGACGCTGCCGCTGGTGCCTTTCCACCACTGACACCGGCAACGGAACCAACTACCGACTCGGGGGACGCAGAGGAGGTCACCGACGCTGTGCTGGCCTCACCCCTACAAGTTCCTTCAAACGAAGCGCACAACGAAAGCGCGATTGTCGATGCGACGCTTGGCGCGTCGGCCTCCCCGCTGGTGCAGGAACCGTGCGCTTCGAAAGACGCAACGCACTGCCCTGAAAACGGCGTCGGCGTCTCTTCTTTGACGCCACTTGATGTTCAGTGCACAAATGACCCCAGTTATCAGGCTGCTGCTGTTGGAGTTGACCCTACGACCCCTGTTATTTTGGAAAACAGTGGCGAAAACACCACAGCCTCTTCTGTTGCGGCCGCTCCGACCATTTCGACATCGCGTCGTACACGTAAAAAATCGCCCTCACAAAGGGTGCCTACACCGGACTGCCGAGACGCGGACAGTGCTGCCAGCATCAAGAATGTGGATCCAAGCTTGCCGGCGGCTCAGTCCCTACCTCCTCAGGACACGTCTTCGGAAGACGGCTTCAGCCTGGGACTGGATAGTAGCATCGGACTGTCTAGCCTTGCCGATTTTGACGTTGAAATGGGAGCTCCACGTGAAACAAAGCGAGGGCACACTTCCAGCTCTTGCTCCGATGAACGCAGTGATGGCCGTGGTAAATCCCAACGGTCCAAAAAACCTCGACCCTCTTCTGGAGGGTCGAACAGTGCGTTGTAATTTGGTCGAGCAAGTGTCCCCTGGACACTTTCCAGGACACCGTCTAGAACTATGCGTCCAGGTTAGTCTTTACTTTTTATTATGGCTACTACACTGCATATTATTTCATTGAACGTTCAGGGTTTTCGCAGTCCGGCAAAGCAGGCTGAAGTGATTAGTGTCGCCCGCGCTGCAAATTGTGATGTTTTGTGCCTCCAGGAAACAATTTTTTTCTCGCTATCCGACGTGCTTGCTTTTAAACGAAGGTTCAACCTAGATTGTTATTTCTCTTTTGCTACATCTCGTTTTACGGGAGTAGGTATTATTATTTTTAACCGAGCTCTATTAAGGGATCATCATGCTTTTTACGATGGCGTGGGCAGGGTTTGGCTTTAGACTGTAGCTACTTTTCTTTCAGATTAAGGATACTGTGTGTGTATGGGCCAGCGCAAGCTGGACAGTCTAATGACTTTTTTAGAGACCTGGATGTGTTTTTTCTTGACGGTCGTGATGTCATTTTGATTGGCGACTTCAACTGCGTTCTAAATACGCGAACCGATGTACAAGGTCCTGGCTGGGGCCGGTCTGCTTGGAATTCACGCGAGCTTCGCCGCCTTGTCCACCACTTTTCATTACTAGACGCGCACAATGTAGTGCACGGAAATACCTTTGTTTGGACATGGCGACGTGGACGATCCTCCAGCAGGCTCGACCGGGCTTATATCCCACGAGCGTTAGAGGCGTTTGTCTCTGATTTATGCGTTCCGTCCTTCCCACATTCTCCTGTGTACGTATCTGATCATCGGCCTATTGTCTTGAAGCTCGAAGTTCCATTTTCTTTCTCAGAAAAGCCATGGCGTCTTGATGTTCGCGTCCTGCAGGACGCGCGCTCAAGATCAGATTTGTCATGCGCAATACGTGTGTCGCTCACGGCGTCTGGTCCTGAAGATTGGGATGCGCTTAAAACACAGTGGCGCCTGCGCTGCGCGGTAGAGGGGCGTTCGCTTCGTCGACGCGTTTCTGAAGAGCTTGCTGATACCGCGATGAAGTTGCGCATTGCTTTGCGCGCCGAGACGCCTTCTCCTCTGATGCGAGCGTGGCAGCGTGAACTGCGTGAACGCTTTCAGCGCTTGACTGCTGCTTCGTCTCTGGCGGCAGCAGCATGGCGCTGTAGACACAACCCATGTGCACATCCCGAGGTGCTGCGCTACGCGAGACATTCCTTTTTTGGGCAATCAGAGCCACCTGTCTCTATGACAGCACAAATACCACCTGCGCAGCGGCTTCCTACGCGTGATCGATCTGTTTTCTTGGCGCATTTTGAAGCAATGTCGTGTTCGGCCATGAGGACTAACTGTGATGAAACACCGCCAATGCTTAAAAGTTTGCCCCGTATTCCTCAAGAAGCTGCAGATTGCCTGCACATCCCTCCGTCGGCTGATGAGGTAAAGGCGGCACTGAAATCTATGAAACGTGGAACGGCCCCAGGGCCAGACGGTTTACCTGTTGAGTTTTACTTGACATTTTGGGATGAGATTGGTGCTACATTTACCGCGGTAATCCGGCGATGCTACGAGGACGGTGTCTTTCCATCAAGTTTTCGAGATGGACGCATTGTGCTTATTCCTAAGGGTGATGCTTCCTCTGTTAATCCTGAAGATTGGAGACCTATCACGCTCCTCAACGTTGACTATAAGATATTCGCAGCGGTAGCCGTTCAACGTTTGAGGGGTCTGTTGAACACCCTAATAGGTTATCACCAGACTTCATCAGTGCTTGGACGAGAAATACACAGCTTGTCATATACCACACGGGATATCATAGCTTATACTATGTCGCGATCTGCGCGTGGTATCCTTGTGTCTTTGGACCAGGAAAAAGCGTTTGACCGACTAGAGCACACGTATATCTTTAATGTGCTCACAGCCTTCGGCTTTTCTCATTCATTTGTGGAAATGATTAAAAATACGTACACTGGTCTGAAAAGCACACTAGTTCTGGATGGTTGGGAAAGTGCTGCCTTTTCTATAACACGTGGGGTCCGTCAGGGATGTCCATTGTCTCCTGTGCTATTTGTCCTCAGCCTTGAGCCATACTTGCGTGCTCTTGATGCGGATTCACGTGTCCGGGGTCTTCCGCTTCCTGGTAGCGGTGTCGTGAAAGTCACAGCTTTCGCTGATGATATAACCTTGTACCTTTCAGATGAAGATAGCCTTTCACGCAGCCTGCATGTATTTTCCCAGTATGGCGACATTTCAGGTGCAGCGTTGAACATCTCCAAATCCCGGTATTTCTTCATTGGCTCTCCAAACTCCAGGCTTAGCGCCAGTGTTCCCATTCAGCCGGCCGCGTCCCTTCGTATTTTAGGTATTTCATACAACCACTACGGCATTTGCGAATCTGTTTGGTTAAACGCTCTCGAGGAAGTAAGACTGAAAATTCAGGATGCACGGGATTTCGACTTCCCGCTTCTTGAGCGGAGGTACCTTGCGCAGACTGTATTTTGCGGTCGCATTTGGTACCTTTCTCACGTCGTGCAACCATCTTTACGTATCGTGCGATCACTGCAGTCTGCTTTGTGTTCCTTTTTTTGGTCAGGCGGCACTGAGTTGGTCTCTCGCGCGGCACTGGGACAGCAGCGTGCTCAAGGAGGCTTTGCTTTCCCTTCAGTGTCCATACGCTGTCGGCTGCTGGCACTGCGTTTCCTTTTGCGCCTAGTGCAAGGGGAGGAATCTCCCGCACGAACGCTTGCATATTACTTTATGGGTACTCACCTTCGCCATTTGATGCCTAATGTGCAACTTAACATGGGGCCACAGTCAATAACACTTCCTGCGTTTTATGCAACAACTGTTGCATTTTTTCGCCATGTCAAGTCGAGCTGTCCTGGCATAGATGTTTTGAACAACCACATAGTTGAGACAACTGCTGCTTTGTTGCTTCCGTTGGTCCCGCCAGCCCGCCGTGCTCGCTCTAGACGGGTGTCTTGGAGCTCCTTAACGGCTTCTTTTCTGCCTGGACACCTTCGGGACTTCATGTGGCGCCTGGGATGGGGTGTACTTCCCACTCTCGACCGCCTCGAAAGGTGGAGAATAGTCCAGTCAGCAACTTGTCCGAACTGCTCCCTTCGGGAAACAAATCAGCATTTTCTGAGGCATTGTATCATTGCTCGCGTTTTTTGGAGAGCCGTACATGCTGGATTTCACTGCCTCAGAGTAAATCGCTTCGTTTCTTCTGGGCGTTGTACGCGAGGCCGCTTCGCTTGTCTTCTCATTGTTGCCGGCGCTTTCTGCCTCTGGCGCAACCGCTGCGAGGCGGTTGCAGCGGGCCGCCGCCGCCGCGCGCTCTACCCGATCCTAGAACGATTGTACTCGGAGCTGCTGTCTGTTTTGTCGGAGGAGCTCTTCTTCCTCGGTGAAGAGGAATTTCTTCGGCACTGGTCTTGCCCTTTTGTGTCGGTCTATGACGGACGAGTGAAACTTGTCTTTCGGCCGGCCTGGTATTGGTAGGCTGATCTGTCGATGTGCCGACAAAAATGGCATGCCAACATGTAAATATGCAAAATGTACATATTTATGTTTTATTTGTCTCTTGTTTACTTTGAAGTATTTTGTGGTTGTGTTTGTGTGAACCATCGAATGTACATGTTTTTTCAACGTCATCTCATATTCATGTTCATGTAAATGACGTCTGTCTTGTCATCATCGTTAGAGTATGTCTAAGACGGAAATGTTCTGTTGAGTGTTATTGACGTTTGTGGCAATAAATTTTTTCTAATCATGTGTCTAACTCTGTTACCAGCCACTAAACTGTTTTAGCGGGACGGCTCAGTGCTCTCCCATAGTTGAGTATGAAGTACTCAAAATCGTTCAACATATTAGATGCGGAAGCATCTTATACTCGCGCCTTGTAGTGCGCCGTCCGCGCCGTCCGCACCGCTTCTCGAACATTCGACAGCTGACGCGCGCGCATGCGCCGTCGCGCCGTCGCCCACCATCTGTGCCGCGCGCGCTTCTCCTTCGAGAACATTCGACAGCTGACAGCGCATGCGCCGTCGCGCCGTCGCCATCTGTGCCGCGCGCGCGCTTCTCCTTCGAGAACATTCGACAGCTGACAGCGCATGCACCGTCGCGCTGTATATATACTCAAGGTCGGTGCTCGCTCACTCGGTTGCCGCTCGTCCGTTGGTTCGTCGCAATAAATAAAACACCGCCCTTTCGCATACGTGCCGTACGTGTTCACTCATTTAACACCCCATTTCACAACCACGTTAACCAATTTAGCCATCGACCCAAGTAAGTCGCAATTTAACACCCGTTAACCAATTACATGCTTCCGCATCCTCCTCAGTGTTCCCCCGAGGGAAGCTGCGGGCAATTTTTTTTTCTTTTTGCGGACACCCGACGTTTTAACTCTAACTCCAAGAGTTTCGCTTACAAGAAAATAATAAATCTATGAATGATATTGACAACCTGGTGGCTCAGAATTAGTTCCGAACGCTCCGGAGTGTGCGACATCCCATGTAATCTATACAGGCAAAAAAGGTGGAAGTTCCGAAGAAGATGGAAGCTCGAACAATACAAGTACGCTTGCGGAAAAATCAGCTCCGGCGACAAGCGGTGCTCAAGAAGTTATCGTAATCTGCGTG
Organism: Rhipicephalus annulatus; assembly: GCA_013436015.1. Classification (NCBI taxonomy): domain Eukaryota; kingdom Metazoa; phylum Arthropoda; class Arachnida; order Ixodida; family Ixodidae; genus Rhipicephalus; species Rhipicephalus annulatus. The sequence continues at coordinate 337,332 of WOVY01015117.1, forward strand.
TCACATTTTTCCGTGTTAATGTAGACAAGAGAACGGTCCTGGAAGAATCGCGCAAAAAAGAGAATGCGGTTTTGTCTGCAGTGAGTGAATGACGACTTGAGACTGCTTTGAGATCACCGTACCCCTTGTTTCAGCTGGTTGGATAGATCCCTCGCTTCTGTCGAAGACTTGTTGTTCAGGGATTCACTGAAGATTTCCTCCGGCAGCGTGATCTCACCGACAACAGCGTTTGCGCCTGGAAAGTAAGTCCAAAACAAGCATCTTAAGAGGCGATAGCCGCATACACTTACATGTGAAACCCGTATGTGACTCACGCAACACAAACGCACTCGAACATCTGCACAGATTTCTTTTTTTCATGAAGTTTGAAGAACTATCACTTCTCTACCAACGTGTCGCGCGAGGTTCCATAAGTATAGAGTTAAATATCCCGTGCTTCCTCTTTTAACAGAAACGTGTGAATGCTAAGTATAAAAGCAACAATCAGGCACATGTGCACGTTTGATTTTTTGCTCTGTCTAACGCAAGCTCGAATAAAAAAAAGCGAACCAAGAAGCCTTCCACTTATACATACGGAAGGAAGGAATTAAAAATTACAGCATATCTAGGGAGTGAATGATGATGAGCGGGGTGAAGCGTCCATCCACCCGTCCATTCGTCCGTCCGTCCGTCCGTCCATCCGACCGACCGTCCGTCTCTCTCTCTCTCTGTCTGTCTGTCTGTCTGTGTCTGTCTGTCTCATAATCATAATGATAATCATAATGATAATCATAATGACAGACAGACAGACGGACGGAAAGATAGACACACGGACGAACGGACGGACAGACAGACAGACAGACAGACAGACAGACAGACAGACAGACAGACAGACAGACAGACAGACAGACAGACAGACAGACAGACAGACAGACAGACAGACAGTGGATATACTGTGCTGGGTACGCCGGAAGAATGGAATGCCCTATACCGCAAGGAGCTTTACCCCCAAAACTTTATTCGCGAGGGTTTAGGACACGAGTCATGAACTCAATGGGTGGGGCTGCAAGTCCAGGGCTCCACTGGCAGCTGCCGCCTGCTTGATGATCCATGAGCGCAAGCTGTACCTCTGGGTCAGAGCTGGCGACCTGTGCCTGTCATTGCTCGAAAGTATAAGAGAGCTTCTACTGACCAAAAAGAGGTATCTAAATCTGCTGGTCGGTTTAGGCTTCTCCAAGAAATGTGGTAGAGCGATGGCGAGCTGACACATCACAGATGGCGTTTCCATACAGCGTTGTAAAAATTTTGTGTATTCTTTGAAGGTTGGGAAATACCCCCGTTTGAATCTTGCGGAAATAAATTGCGTCCTCCCCTTGTAATTATTCGTGAGGGGTGCTGTATTTTTTTTTCGCGTGCCTCGCTGGTTAGCAAGAATTTCGCGAGGGGCCATTCTGAATGGGTCGTTATCATCCTCGGTAATTTCCTCCCGGAGTGTTTCGAAGGATTGAAAGTGATGTAGAGTCTGTGTTCGGTTCGTGAGCCCACGAGTAAAAGTGACGGCACTCTTGTTTCCTTTCGTGCCTGCGCGTCCTGGACACCAGATCAGCCTGTATTTGTTCGTCGATCTCCCGCCAAACAATTAGCTTTTTTTATCGGAAGGCGGCTGTTTAAAAAGAAACGGCACGCTTCCTGTGAGTAGGAGATGGTAATTCTATGCGGTTCGTCCCTCTGTTTCTGCGTTTCAGTCACAAGGGCAATGGCGAAGAATTGTGCCTTGGCGTTCGAGGAGATGTACAGCGATGTACATGTCACCATGCTGTTCACTCTGCTAAGTACAGATGCAACTGACCGTTTGAAATTATGCCTCAAAGCGTCCCCGAACAAAACATTTGACTTGTTTTTTAATGTTTTTCGAAGCCATCGCACTTTCTCCTTTCTGCACTTTCTGTTTATTTTTCGGCCTATGTTCTTGGGCAGCGGAGAGATCGAGATCTTGTGTCTGAGGCACACAACTCTATGCCTAATAGTTAATATATTATCAAGACATGCAATTAAAAAATAAAGGAGAAATTAGGCGAAAAGGAAGTGAACTTATTAAGTTCCAAGGGTGTATCTAGATAGATTTAAGTTTTAAATATTATGCTTAGAGTCACAATTGTCCCGCTACTGTTGTGAAGTAATCAGGTGCATAGAGATATGCTTGAGTGTAGAGCAAAGAATACTCAAGATGTGGATTGCAAAGATATTTCACTAAATGTACACGACCTTTACTCCCCAATACGTCAACGTTCCGTTCTTACCAGGATGAGGGAAGTCCTCGGTGGGAGTACGTTCTTCGGTGCTCGCAGCTGTTGAGGATTCCGTCGCCGTCGACGACTCTTCATCCCTCGGCAAACGAGTCGTCATCGTCGCCATCGCACCAGAGTCTGTCAACACCGAGCGCTCTGTCAGTGATAACACCGTCGTCCCGTAAAGACCTGTTGTGCTATCTACAGTGGCTGTGGTCTCAACCGCTCCTGGCCCCGCCGTCGTTCCCTCAGGAACCACACTCGAGGCATGAGTCGCGAGCTCTGTTGTAGTCGCCGTTTCAGAAGAAGTCGTCATCATCGTTGACGCGGAGTCAGTTACAGCGAACGGAGCTTGCGTGGTAGTTCCAGCCGTCGTCGAGGCATCTGTTACGGTAGTGGACGCTTCGGTGGTCGTCCCACCTACAATAGGAGCGGGAGAAGTGACCGTAGATGTGTCTTCGGAGGCACCCGTCGTAGCTGTCAATGTTGGTGTGATGGCTTCTGCCGACGTTGACGGCACACTCTCAACCGTCGTCACAGGGGATGTAGCCGGCGGAACGCTGGTCACTGGAACGACCGTGTCGGTCCCCTCTGTCTTCTGGTTAGAGTCCGTGGTCGTAAGCGAGGCATCACTGGTTACCGGAACGCTCGTAGTAGTGTCTGAAGACTCGACGGAGCCGGCAAACGGGGACGTAAACTCCGTGGTTACGTTTTCTGCCGTGACTTCAATCGGTACTAAGGGATACTGCGGCGTCAGCGTCGTCGACTGGTTCATGCTGGCGACTGAGGTCACTGCGGTTTCGCTGACCGTCGTCGAAGGCGGAGGTCGGGTCGGTTGTTGCGTGGTTGGTAAACTGGTGGTAGTGGTGGTAGGAATGACTACAATTGCAGGTGGCGATGATGGCGGTAATGACTGTGGTGGCGGGCTCGTCTCTTTTGGCTGCGGCGCACCTTTTAGCGTCGACGAGCCGGCGTACATGCTCGGACTACTGGGGTCGACGTGAACGGACTTTGGAGAGGACTTAGAATCACTCAGCAGGAACCCAGCTGCGAGGAAAGCGAAATACCGAGTGGCAAAACGTAAGAGACAACGAACGTAGTGAGCTTTTAATGTGAAAATCAAGCAGCGGTATACGAGACACAGGATAATCGCAAAATGAGCTCGGTGTTATGTCCAAATAATTAGCTTGACTGCATAGTGCAACTGTAGTGCGCCGAAGCCAGCTTTAAAAAAAATCTATTACCAAGTTTTAATAGCTTGCCCGTATGGCTCTTCTGCAGTACGCAGAAGCTAACTTTAGGAATCCAACGATTGAGTTACAGATGCATTAATCCACTTCAGTGACCAGGGGGACAAACGTCTTCCTAAATAAGTTCTCGCAGTAATCTGAAGCTAAAAAAGATGGTTGCAACGAACGTTGAGGGTGCAATTTTGTTGTATGTTAAAATATATTGACGGCTGTGTTAACATTTTGATGATTACGCCTCAACTTCTTTAAACGTGAATAAATTTCTTGAGCAGCCAACTGCATGACAAGTACTCTAAAGCATTGCTTTCTAATTCCTGCACGCCGCCGCAAATGCGTAACAACTAGATAGTAATTTCTTAAGGTTAGGGAACTTAATTCTGACTTTCAATTACCTCCAGTGTGACGGAATAATAGTAAGCGATCTTTTGAAACGCATGCGCCGAAATGTTTTTACGTGCAAATAAATGGTACTAGATGACTGGGAATCGCACTTAAACACACTAGTGTAGCGCAGTAAAACTAACGCAAGATTCATGCCCGATGTACATTTCTACGGGCATTAAAGTAATTGTTCCTTGTATGTTTTGCAACATTTAACACCCTATTTGACATAGAGTAACAAGCACAAAAGTGGACTCACTTGCTGCTAACACTCCCACTAGAACAGCGATGCCTAAAATCACGAGAAGAAGACAGCAGAGGAACATGCGCTTCCACCCGGAACACACTTTTCTCTTCTCTTTCGTTAAATAAAGCTTTTCGCCGCTGAAAAACAAAGAGAAACAATAGCATCGTATTAGAACACGCAGAAGCAGAAAATAAACATTTATTTTCCTCGGCAAGAAAAAATGGTTCGAGATAGATAGTCATTAATCAGAACTGGAATTAATTTACACTTTCACAGCACGATCAATCTAGCTTACCAGCTTGTGGTCAATAGCTGATCACGAAATCACAGAAAAAAAATTCACAAACTTCACACACAATAACTACGAAAAGTATAGCAGGGACATTTCTTTGAGATAGCGTGTAAATACATACTACTTATGAGATATCTCAATACAAAGCCCAAGGTCTTAGCTTGGCGTCATCACGGCGCTTGATGACACCTGTGAGCTCAAGTTGATGCTTCAGAGCGCTGTTGGTGCTTAAGGAATTGCTTTATTAGCCAGAAATAAGACTGGTCTGACAGTACCACGAAAGCTATCCGAACTGCCACGAAAAGCTGCCAGGGATTTCTTTTTCTGATGACGATAAGATAACGTAAACGACTGTGTAATTTACTAATACAACCAGAGGTATAAGCTATTTCTACAGGTTGGTTCTGAGTGCAGTTAGTCGATGTTCGTGCTAAGCTTCAATGTATTTTTTAAAGCCCAAATACGCAAGTGTAGGATTAGAAGACATTAATTGCGACAGAAGTGTATACAGGATACGTTTTGTCATATTTTCATATTCCAGTCATGTTGCTGCTGTATTTACTACGTAAACAGCTAAAATCTTTTACTGAAAAAGTATAGACGAAGTCAGGCCAGTTTTGGTGAGAACATTGCGCAAATTTCAACAGCATATGTTTTCGCTCATTACCTTCAACAGAATTGAAAACTCCGGTTTACTAAGCTAATTTGTTTCAAGTATATGCCAATGCGAGTTGACTTAGGCTTGCAGGGAACGCCAACCTGTAACACAATATGCGTGTGGACTAAGCCCTATACTCCTAAGATTGCTCCAGAATGAGCAGTAGAGGAGCTGTATCCATTTTGTGTGATACATTGAAGGGCTGGCTGCAAGTTTCCAGAAGAATATCAGAAAAGGAACACGTAGAAAGAAAAAGACGTAAACTGACGGTCTTAATATCCTTCGTCTAGTAGGGTGGCAGAGGGCTTTAATTTTGTATGGAGCATTATCAAATACACAATACATCCCTCACTGTACTCAATATGTCCTCAAGAAATGTAGCGCAGTACTGGACGCTTTTTCTACTAAGAATGATCTTAATCTTTACTCTGAATTTCAGCGAAAGAATAAGTGTGAAAAAAAAAAGTGTGGCAAGCCAAGTGGAACAACTGTTGACGGCACGCCGATTCCGAGTTTAGATTGCAAGAGTGTGAAAAGATGAATTCATAAAAAAAGGGTGTCGCTTCTGTTATAGGACAACAGAATCGAAAGTTGGGCTAGTTGGATATGTATGGTATAACTGTCAGTTCAAGCGCACGAATAAACAGAAAGGAAGAGAGGACAAGCGCTTTCTCGCAACTAAGCTGTTTATTTGAAAGGGCAGAATATATATATTGAAAAACACAACGCATTCTAGATTTTGTTCCGAGATCATCTTTCTTCCTTTACCCTGTGTTCTCGATGTGCCACGGATGTACTTTTTTGCCTGCACACGCATGCGCTGTGTTTTTCAATTGCCTGTATATATCTTCTGCCCTTTCAAATAAACAGTTTAGTTGCAAGAAAGCGCTTGTCCTCTCTTCCTTTCTGTTTATTCGTGCGCTTGAACTGACAGTTATACCAGTTATAGGACGTTTTAGACACACTTAGTGTCTGGTAAGGCGACAAAGACTGTACTGCAATCATGGGAGGATGTTTGTATTCAAATGTTTCCACTGACTGCTTACTCTCTGCCCTATCTCTCTCCCTTCTTCGTCCGCTAATGATTGTTGCGTCCTTTACAAACCCAATATCAAATTAACAGTTTTCTTTCCTTTCTTGGTATGAGGCGGAAAGTTATCAGTAAAGAACCCAATACAAATTATCGTATTTTACGCAGAGTAAATATGCAGTAAATTCACCTGCCGTTTTACGGAAACGCGTTAAACATGGTTGAATTATCAATCTCGTTTGGTGGAGTGAAAATAGGGCAGGAAAGCAGCTGCACCATGACTGGAAAGAAAGGCGGTACGAGCGTGTTGCTTTGCTTTCCTGTTTCATTTCTATTTCTGATGCCCTTCTGCATTATTTTGGGCGTACCATCCGATTCTCCCCATATCCATCGCAGAAGATGTGGCCCACTGTAATAATTGGGCAAAGCAGGCGACTTATTTGCAAGTAAATTTGACTAGTTTCAAACGTGTCAATAGACGTCTGCTTTTATTCGATCCGTACGCACAGAACAATAAGAGGCGGATGCTAAAATCATTTTATAAACACCATTAAATAAATGGGACAGCCCCAAGTACTCAGAAAACGACTGTTTCCTCTGTGGCGTCCAAACGAACTCAAAGAAATATCAAGAGAAAGAAACAAAGAAAGAAAGAAAGAAAGAAAGAAGGAAAAAAAAGAAAGAAAAAAAGAAAGCGTTAGGTTTACCCGTCACTTTGGCTACTTTTCACTTGCAAAATAAACCGCAAGAAAGAGTCTTCGAGACCTTCGTCAGGAGAGAGTCCATCGACGCTGCCACGCCGGCGACAACAATAACATCCCTGTCAGCGTCAGACGAGGAATAGTGGCGGGCCGAAGCTCGCACGAGGAACAAGGTAGTGCCGCCGTGCACCATCGAACGCTCATCGCGAAAGTCTGTCAAGCGAGCGTGCCAAGTCACCGAAGCGTGAAGCTTGGACATTTTACTTCCCTGCTCACGTCACAACGACCCCAGTGGGAAAGGAGGGAAGACTGGAACACATCATCTCGCTGGTTGAGACGAGATTGGTAGAAGGTGGAGGGTAAAATAATATATATATATATATATATATATATATATATATATATATATATATATATATATATATATACACAGGCCGATCAGCTTGCTCTCTGTAGTATACAAGCTATTTACAAAGGTAATTGCTAAACAGAGTAAAGAAAACATTAGAATTCAATCAACCAAAGGAACAAGCAGGATTTCGAACAGGCTACTCAACAATTGACCACATTCATACTATCAATCAGGTAATAGAGAAATGCTCAGAGTATAACCAACCACTATACATAGCCTTCATAGATAACGAGAAGGCGTTTATTTCAGTAGAAATATCAGCCGTCATGCAGACACTGCGGAATCAGGGCGTAGATGAAGTATATATAAACATTCTGGAAGAAATCTACAGGGGATCAACTGCTACCATAGTGCTTCATAAAGAAAGCAACAGAATACCAATCAAGAAGGGTGTAAGGCAGGGGGACACAATCTCCCCAATGCTATTTACCGCGTGCTTACAGGAGGTTTTCAGAAGCCTAGAATGGGAACAGTTAGGGATAAGAGTTAATCGAGAATATCTTAGTAACCTGCGCTTCGCCGATGACATTGCATTGCTGAGTAATTCAGAAGACGAATTGCAACTCATGATTACGGAGTTAGACAAGGAGTGCAGAAAGGTGGGTCTTAAATTAATCTGCAGAAAACAAAAGTAATGTACAACAACCTCTGAAAGGAGCAGCGCTTCGAGATAGGTAATAGTGCACTTGAAGTTGTAAAAGACTATGTCTACTTAGGGCAGGTAATAACCGCAGAGCCGAACCACGAGATTGAAGTAACTAGAAGAATAAGAATGGGGTGGAGCACATTCGGCAAGCACTCTCAAAATATGACAGGTAGATTGCCACTATCCCTCAAGAGGAAGGTATATAACAGCTGTATTTTACCGGTACTTAGCTACAGAGCAGAAACCTGGAGACTTACAAAGAGGGTTCAGCTTAAATTGAGGACGACGCAGCGAGCAATGGAAAGAAAAACGGTAGGTGTAACCTTAAGAGACAAGAAGAGAGCAGAGTGGATTAGGGGACAAACGGGGGTTAAGGATATCATAGTTGAAATAAAGAAGAGGAAATGGACATGGGCCGGGCATGTAGCGCGTAGACAGGATAACCGCTGATCATTAAGGGTAACTGACTGGATTCCCAGAGAAGGGAAGCGGGTTAGGGGGAGACAGAAAGTTAGGTGGGCAGATGAGATTAAGAAGTTTGCGGGTATAAATTGGCAGCAGCAAGCACAGGACCGGGTTATCTGGCGGAACATGGGAGAGGCCTTTGTTGTTGCGCTTCTCCGCTCCCTTTTTCGACGCTATATATATATATATATATATATATATATATATATATATATATATATATATATATATATATATATATATATATATATATATATATATATATATATATAGCGTCGAAAAAGGGAGCGGAGAAGCGCAACAACAGGCCGGCTTTGGTAGAAAAACGGTCCGCGATTGCAGCCGCCCTGAAAAGCAACAACAAAATGGGAAGAAGACCTGCGAGTCAATCGAGAAAACCTTGGCGGCCTTGGCTCCCTTGCAATTGAAAACGACCGGTGTAAATGTGGCGCGCGCGCGCGCTGGGATCAAGCGTTCCGCTCCCGCCGTGCTTCGCACCATGCAATTCGGTTGCGTGTTAGGTCTCTTTATTATTGCGCACGCGCCAGAGAATGGTGCCGCTCATAGAATGAGCCACGATAAGCGAACGAATCGCACTCTGTAAACGACACCTTCACGCGACATAGTCAGTAGACTGTCTCTCTCTCTCTCTGTTTGCTTGTTTGCGTGAGGTGTCGTAAGGTAGAACGTCTGTAGCAGCGATGTGGCTCATCATTACGAGACAAGGCCGCGTACATGTACGACTACACAGGTGACGCAGAATGACGTCAGAAAACTGCATGGCCGTTCTCAGTACTCGGACACGGCTTCTAAATCCCGTGTTTTCCCCGCTGTGTTTGCAGCAAGTCAAGCGTTACCACCATGTTGCGAGCAAGACTGCCCGCCGGTGGAGAAAAGATGAAAAGATTCTCAATGCACTGACTGATGCTTGCAAAGGTGCGAAAGAGAGTTGCGTGTTTCGTCTTCATTTGTTTATTTTCGAGCAGTTTTGAATAGCTGTTGTCCTGTTATAAAAGCTACAACTGGTAACGCTTCAGAACCACAAGAGCTTCAGAAGAGGGATTCTGAACTGGCAATGCTGTTAGTAGCGAACCTCCCACTCAACTGGTTACGGCACGGCGACCAATTTAAACGACTTACAGCGTAGTCTATTCACTCTCGGCCTCATAGGAAGGTCATTCGTGTGGTCTGCAAGGCTTATACGTTGGATGTCGCAAGGTAAAAAAAAATTCCGTGATTTGTCAGAACACTGACGTTTTATCAGGACGTACAACAAATGGCAGATTGCTGCTCTGAACGCTTTCATCTATCTTGCTTGTTGATCTCACGAGTATCGCAAGAAGTATTTCGTGCTTACCTATAGAAAAGGCAGCGCAAAAAAAAAAAAAACACGGGGAAAAGAAGGACAGTAGAGACAAAGAAGGGAAGGCAAAAGAAGGACAGTAGAGACCAGCTAGCTCAAACCAAAGTACTTCTCGAGCAAATTTCGTGTTTGCATTAATGTGTCCCACACAAGACATAGTATGTGAACGCTGCCGGGTAAGTTTGCTCTTCGAAAACATCCTTACCCTGTAAAATGTCCCTGTTAAAATGGTGTCCCAAGGGGCGTTACTTCTTCGAATATAGTTGTTAGCTCTACGTTTTCACAGCCTTGAAAGCCACCGTCCACTTTAATAATGGCAGTCCAAACTTTCTCGGCTGATTGACCTACAGCGGCTGCCTGGATTGAACTCTTGGGTCACATCATGTTAGCGTAAGCGCCACGTGATTTTGGAGTAACTCGAATGAATTCTCCAAGGCCCTTCTCTACGGATTGGATCCACGTCTGCGATTCCGCCTTCCACCACGAGCGCAACAGGCATTTTTGTGCTGACAGTGGTTCGGCACGGCATTCACGAATGCACACTACTTCCGCATGCTAATGGTAAAAAAAAACCTGCTTAAAAAAGTGCTGGCTACGAGGTGACGGTGTGGAACTTTCTCTGTGTCCATCCAGGCTACCCGAGAGTCACCAGATATGTGATTTTGGCTTTGTTTGATAGCCTGGACGATCGATCCTCAACAGGGACGTCTTGAGTGCCTGGTTCAGACCTGGTCCAGCTCTTGAGGCTTAAAGAGCCTTGTTGTAGTACTTATTTAGGAATTGTAGACTGTACGAGAGACTATACGAGATATACATCGAATTGCATAGCGCTAGTCTGTCTACTTTCTTTCCTGCATTTTTACACTTTGTCTCCATAGCTATACCAAGTTGATTCCCTTCGATTTATTTCTTCTCTAGTCCCTACTTAGTTTTGCAATTTTCTTAGTAGTCATTATATCCCCCCTCTCTCTCTCCCTCGTTCATGCTCCTAGCCACAGTGCCATCGCGCTAAGTAAGAGGAAACGCTTCCAAAAAATACAACTTTACAAGATAAACATATGGATAGATTGAGAAACAAGTTAAGAGTGCCACGAGGTAAATTAGACGCACTTCTGTTTGGTTCACTACCTGCTAAACTTGAAGGGAAATCCAGAATCGTATCGAGATCATTCACGACAACAAGTGGGTCCTCACCCACAAACCTAACAAGTGATATGCGCCTTGCTTCTGAAGCCGACAGGCCTTAGTGAGGGACTATGACATTTCGATGTCCATATCTAGAACAAGCGATACTCCTCGGTGCCTCTTTGCCTGTTTTGACACATCCTTTCAAGTCTAGGTTTGACACCAAGCGTCCGCTCTCAGACTGAACGGTACACGACTAGAAGGAATTGAGGCGAGTAGTAAGACGAGAACTACGAAATACACTCAAGGCAACATCGCTTGACTAAGAAGGTGTCACTGTAACGCTATGGTAGATAAGGTGATCTCAGTCCTGGTATCATTGTCCGCCTGCAGCACCTTCGAGTGGATGGCGATTTCTCGGCAACTGGCTGACCCACGTACAAGTGTATTTTCACTCACCGGAGGAACTTTTTGTGCGTGTTGACGGGTATGAAATACTCCTCGAACATCTTGGTGCCGGCGTCGCCGGCCGCCGCCGAGCTGCAGCCGCTGGTCAGGGGACTAGAAACCGGCCGCACGCCCTCGGAGCCGCCATTGGCCAGCCCTCCCATCAGGGCCTCCTGCGCCTTGGCCGAGTCCGCGAACACGTCCAGCGCGACCACGTCGCCGTTGCGCTGCAGAGACTTGCGCGTGCGCGCCGTGTCGTAGTTGATGACCGCGTCCTCCGGAATCTGGATCCGGTGGTGGTTGAGGATCTTGCCGTTCTGCTGCTGGTTCACAGCGTTCTTCTCCTCCTCGAGGCTCTTGTGCTGACTGCTGCTCTTTCGCAGGTTGTTGCGCACCTCGTCTTCCTCACCGAACGCCGGGTTGACGACCCCTTCGGGTGCCGTCGCTGCCGGAGAAGGAGGAGAGCCGACGGCCAGTGTGTTGTCCGTTAGTGACTCCATCGCGTCGTCGGACGAAGCGGATAGGTCGTTGGTCAGCTGCTGATCGTCATGATGCATCTCCTGCGAGTGAAAAACATCAGATGAATGATTAGGCGACTGACTAATCCTTAGAAATGAGCACACTTGAAAAGTACGGCGGGTCCCACGCCTTGCGGTAATCGGCGTCATGCGAAGCAGCCGGCCAGTGGTTCCATAGAGTGCATATTATTTTACTCTACTTCGAGGCAACCGTTATAAAGGAAATCCACTTGTTTTTGTAAATGCGCACATTGTGGACTTATCTGAAACAAGGACTACACGGCCGTTTAGGCGGCAACTTATGCTGGGACGTAACGTCAGAACTGAAGTTAGAGCACAGACCTATCAAAACAAAGTGCCCTTTACGGCACGATGATGTGGATACCATACGTAAATTTCGTTAGCGTATTCCTCCGAGGTCCAGCTACGCTTGAAAATAGCTTGCGTAGTCTTAGCAATATGAATGTAGTGTTTATTAGATTACTATAAAAGCGGAGTCAAGACTATAACCACCATTCACGCTGTATAGCCATAAAAGCGAAAACATCTAAAAATCTCGTTATGCGCACCATTGAACCGAAAAGCAAGGGCAAAAAGGCAGTAGGTCGGCAGGTGAACCTGAAAAGCGTCTGTTTTGTTACCCTACGTTGGGAATATCGGAGAGCGTAATACATAGAGATAAGAGAGAAATGAAGAGTACGGGAAGAAAATATGTAGTGAACTTGCTCACCAGGATAAAAGAAGAGAAAGGCGAGGGGTGACGAGGCACAGACCACGTGACTGAAAGGTTTGGCCAACTTTCGCGCAATATTTCGAGGTCCCCTTGTGAAATGTTGACAGCTGTAGAAGGACTAGCGGAGTGGCTCTTGTAGGAGCCACTGCTAACTGGAACGGGGCAGGCAATTTTGGACATATGACCTATACTGCAGCACACAGTCCAATGACAGGTGTGGTGATACGTGCAGTTAATTTATATACAACTTGTTGCAAAGCCTGTAACTCAATTTCTATTCAATTCAATTTCAAAACATTTTTATTGTTTCCTTCAACAAAAAAAACTAAATAATGTTAGGACTAGAGCACGTGGACTAGGGAAGCTTAATGCTTGGCAGAAGACCCAACACTCATTGTACATTCTTCGTACAGCAATGAAGTGTGTAGAATAATTTCTCAATCACTGTCGATTTAAAAAGATAAAAAAAAACAGCTTTCGTGGTGGCCAGACAAACATGGACGAAAAGAAACAACAGCGAATCAAGCTCAGATAAATATTTATCGTTACATTGAATCAGGCTACGCCTGAAGTTATATGTCCGCGAACATGTAACAAAAATGAGACGCAATGAAATAATGGTCTTACAACCACAGAGGAACACTGCAACTGCCCAGTGTTTAATTACGCCGATACATTCATGCAAAATTAGCAGTAGATTGGTACGATGACTATCTTATGAAATTTATAGTCAGAACTGAGCTGACGATTTTATAGAACATTTTACGGCCGCACATAGCGCGCACATATTTATAAAATTAAAAAAAATGCTCCTGAGTAGAGATTCACGATCGTTCTTGTTTAACTATCCCGACTGGCCATTTTTCGCAAATGAACTGTACTCTAATATAACAATCGCTGTGTGTACAAATTTCACGGAAAATGTGCAAAAAATCACCTGACTAATTGATTGATTGATTGATATGTGGGGTTTAACGTCCCAAAACCACTATATGATTTTGAGAGACGCCGCAGTGGAGGGCTCCGGAAATTTAGACCACCTGGGGTTCTTTAACGTGCACCCAAATCTGAGCACACGGGCCTACAACATTTCCGCCTCCATCAGAAATGCAGCCGCCGCAGCCGGGATTCGAACCCGCGCCCTGCGGGTGAGCAGCCGAGTACCTTAGCCACTAGACCACCGCGGCGGGGCTCACCTGACTAATTTCAATGCGAAAAAGTCTTGGCTTCGCAATAGTTTTAACTTATCATCCTTTCGAAAAGCAACCACTGAAGTATGAGCTCGCCGAGTATGCGCGTGTTTACGCAGTGAAAATATAAATATGGCCTAATATACGCCGCTGTCCCTATATTGAACGGAGGACGCATGCATAGATATTCAAGCTATACCACCTCGGGAGATGCTTCAGGGCTGATGAGCTTGGTTCTTTCCGCCCATCACTCCGACTAGCGAATGATAACACGTCACTAGAAGCAATTTGCTTTCGTTTAGGTGATAAGTAATTCTTACAACGAGCAAATGCCGCATACGCTGCTCATTGAGCTTCATGCCAGTATTACCGAGGGCTTGCTCAAACAAATGTAGCAGGCGCCTTTGCTGGGAACAACCATTTATCAGCCCCGTAGTTCTTTATACGACACTTTGCAGCAGGCTTGTTCAACGAAACGCAAACACAACTTACGTCGTCGTCAGAAGAAAGAACGCAATCCTTCTTGAAGTTGCGAAGACGGCACTCGCCATTTTATTCACAATCCAACCTATCCAGCCTCAGCAAGGCGTCGCGTAGTGAGAGAGCGTTTGCGAACTCTGCATGTCGAAGCAGTGATTGATTGATTGATTGATTAAAACTTTATTTTGTCCTGAGAAGACGCAGGGGAGACCCCGCGCCACCCGGCTAATCCCACGTTGGGACCGTCAAGCCGAGCTTGGCGGCCCGTTCACGGGCACTCTGGACGGCCAGGGTTTGATCCTTAAGTTCGGGGCTGCGTAAGAGCGCAGCCCACCTGTCCTCGCTGAAGCAGTGAAACGGCACAACTCTCTCGAATGTGAGGCACAGCGCAGCGCGCGAGAACTGGGACGCCTTCATAGACGTCACGGCTACGTCACCCAACGTTTCCGCATATGATACTGGCGCGTACAACGTCGCGTTCTTCGATAATTCGCCACGATTTTCCTCCTTTCCTCTGTTCGCGGTCAGAAAACCTGACGTCACTATTGTTTCTAGGCCGCAGATAACTACTGCAGGGTCAGCGCAACGACGAGACAGCGCTCAGCTATTAGAAGTAACCAATCGTTAGCAAGCCTACAGAGCTCGGCACTAAGCAATGCGTTATCGAGGCATCAGAAGGTAGCGCTCGCAGAATAAGAAAATCCAATGAGGCCGACTGAGGGGAACTCGTGAATGGCTGAGTTGTTGCGGTGTGCTTGTTGATAGTTTAAAAACACGAGCACTCGATGACACCTGCATAGGGGACCAGTGTTGTTATTTCTGAACGTAAGCGTGCAGTTTTGTACTTTTGCCCAGTTTCCAGCATGAAGCAAAATATCTTCATGTATAAGTTACTGAAAAAGAAATGAAAAAACGTGGCTTCTTTGGGTTTTTCTTTTTTCAACTTTGGCTGACAGCAATTACATTGTCAATGTCACCTTAACTGAGAAACAAGAACGCAAGTCGCTTATAGCTGTTACTTGTAGCTTTGGTTGTTGGATTGTACAATCATAATTGCATTATCGCTATCTGTGAATTATTAGCGAAAAACAATGTGAATTTTTAATGTTTTATTTTTTTTTCATTTAACCTCTAAAATTTGAGATAAGTTTTGTAGTTTGCGAAACTGATATGACCACTTGAAGCTTTATTACGCAGCCCAACCGTCATGGCCAGAGTTTCTGCTCATATTTTCTATCTTATCAACTGCTGAACAATCGTTCGTATTGTAAATAGAAGATTCACTGATGGGTTTCGATATAGAAAAAACTACGCTACAACGCTAAGCATACTACTTTATTTATCCCCTTTCGACCACCATACGTGTATGGTATAGCCAACCGAGCCAAAGCTTGGTTAACCTCCCTGCCTTTTCTCTATGCAATTGAACAGGCGAGAAATACGTTTTTCCTAATGGAAGGAAGCAGGATGTACTGGCCTAGCTGGCAAGCTAATAATTGATGAGATATAGGACACATTCAGTGGAAAATAAACAAAAACACCCGCAGACCACGTAGGAACATCTTGCTTCACAAAGTATACGTACTAGAAACAACGCATGCAACAGCTGATGGTCGTTAAAAACCGACAAAATATTTTTTGAAGAAAAGAACGATTCCACACATCTCGGGGAGTATGTGACGGGATAAAAAAAAATATTCTTTTTCTGTTATATTTCGATATCTTCTGTTCAAAGGCGGAAAGTTCTCCTTTTATATAGACACAAGCTGATAAACGTGGTGATTGCACCATCGTAGATCAATTTTTCGCAGTGCTCAAAGCGAAGCGAGAGATAAAAGAGGGTGGAATGGAAAAACTAACGTTCTCAGTATTGCCTCATCTGACAGCCATATTGGTCGAAGGACCTCTCTCCCCTTGGAAGAAAACGTTCAAGTCTCAGGCAGGTAAACGAGCCCAGTGCCTGTGCCACTTCACCAACGCCGCGACACGGTGGCACGTCTCACCTGCACAGCACGTCCCTCTCAAACTGCATTCCCGGCTCCCACCCATTCTTCTCTTGACCGCCCTTCTCAGACCTTCCAGTGAACGCTTATACAAAACCAGTTCCAAAAAGGCGTATACAAGAAGTCGATGTTTGCACAAGTGTGGGGCAACAGCCGCTGAAATTCCTTTCCGTTCAAAAGGCACCCCCGTTCCAGGAACATCCATATACAGGCAGCGAACGGAACGGAGCACTTTTCTAACCGCGTTTAAAACAAAAAAATATTAATAATAAGAGAAGAGGACCGTGTCCTCTTCTATCGGCGCGGACAGTGTACGGGCTTTCTCAAAGGGTGGGGTCGTTTCTTCATATAGTTCCGGTGCCCGGCTCTTTTTTAATGCTTGCTTGATCGCCTGAAAAACGCGCTCTATCTCCCTCACTCTCTACTGACAGAATGGTTCCTGACAAGGGCACTGCACCAGAAGCAAGCAGCCAGCGCGCCGCTTGAACAGCGGAGATGGTTCCATCAGTGGGGCGTCCCGCGCATTATACATACAGGTGCACGTAGTGCGTACTACATTCACGCACACACGCACAGTGCAAGGTGCATTGTGACCCGCACGTGGCCCCCGAGGTGGTTTTTCCAGACGGGGCCATGCCCTTCTCGGCAAACAGGCGCCGCTGTGCGGCCAAAACGAGCCACGAGATAGGCTTGCAGCGCTGGCTGTCCGTACAGTGTACTGACCGGTCGTATTTAATTGTGGCGCATTGCTTTGCTCGTTTGGCCGAACGCCGCCATTCTAGCGCGTATACGACGGACAGGTATAGCGTGTTCTACTTTGCAACAGAAGACACGGAAGCATTTTGCGGAGCTTTTTAGTACGAATACTTGCTGCGACTTTACCCGAATCCACAGATTAGCTGTCATTTTGCCGGTTCCTAGTATCACTAATCATTCAGTCAACGCCAGCTACAATAAATAGGGCAATGAAGACTATGCCTACCATTTACACACGCTCATTATGACATTTACCGACTACGTAATCGACAACGACTTCCAGTACAGCTCAGTGAACATGAAAGAAACGTCAGATAACTTCATTGGACTTGGTCAGTGACCGTCTTTCACCTGGTCTAATGCTTGACCAGACAAACATTTCGTCGAGCTTTCTATTACGTTTATGAGGATAGACTATATAGCAACAACTTAACGTTGATAATAACCATTATTTGTTTTTACGAATTGATCAGGTGTTATATAACGTTTATTTGCATCGCCGCACTGTAACTCTCATGCTTTATTACTAACTATGTCAATCCTCGCTCAATCAACCACCTTATATAACAGCCGCAGCACGTATATCCATCTCATCAAGCCTGTCATCCACTTCACGTTACCCGCCAATCATCACGCACCCCTACTTTTTGTGCATCGTTCTTTTTCTGAGCAGCCACTGAGTGGAACGGCCTTGCCCGGGAGATCGTCACTATCGCCTCATCATCTGCCTCGCAAGATCGTAATATTGATCATAATCAATAACAAGACTACGTTTACTGCGTATGGTTAAACTAAATACAGCCACACCCTTTATGTAATGCCCCTACAAGAAGGGGGGCATTCAAGGTAATCAACTGAACTGAACTGAATACGAGCTGCTCTGTGGATCCGAACACAAGCATTTCTTGGACCAGTACATAAACCGAAACTCGCTAAAACCCGCAAAGCTAGTGGGTGGAAGGACACGACAACTGAAATTACGATTGTCTGCCCAAAAATGGAAAAGCGCATCTCTGTAATTGTTACGGTACTCTAGTTACGAAACATTACTTTTAAAAAGCAATCTTTGCCACGATTCATTGAAAATACATTGAGGCAATTACAATATCCAGGACAAAGAGAGAGGATGTTCAGTTGTAATGGGTTGCTGCGACGCTGGAAACAAAACAGACACTCACGACATCTCACAGATTCGACCCATTTCTCGGCGTCCAGTTTCGGGAGGCAGGAAGCACTCCTTTGCTTCGGTCGCTGACCAACAGGCTGGTCACGTGACGAGAGCTGTACCGGCTTTAAATATGCTTCTATCAGCAGGGACGGGTACGCGACAACTGTGTTTGAGCTCGGGGCTTCCTTTTGTGCGCACAGCTGAAGGCTTATGGCTCTTTCTATGGGGAGAGCAGGAGCAGAGTGGTTTGTGTAGCGAAGAGAAGGGCGGCAAAGCATGTCAGAGCGGGGAACACCGACTCCGGCACTGGAATGCGTCATGCATCAGGAGAGAGAAGATGGGAGGGTGACCAGTGATGGGAAGCGTATAGCATGCATTCGAAACTATCGAAACGTTCTCATACTCTGCCGGGCAGTGGAAAAACACGAGCGAAAGCTGACGCGGAATCGCTGTGACGCGCGCACGTGCAAGCGAAGTCAACGTAGCCGAAGTGAAACAACGCTAGGCTGTGCCTATTCGCTCCGCGTTCGGTAGCCGAAGAAAAACGAATGATGAGGGTATCACGTTTGCTAGCCGTGTTACCCTTCCCCGTACACTACGCTTGCCAAGCGAAAGCCAGTTAAGCTTCTCCTTGCCACTCTCGGCGCAGCGAAACTGACTTCGGCTCCTGTTCGGGCACAAAAACATGCCTGCACTGAGGAGATCTCTTTCAGTTTGTGTTTTTAAACGTTCGTGGAAGAAAAAAAAAAGCGTCCCACAAGCGTCGTAGTGGCTACGAGCGGCGCTGACTATAGCACTCCCAGGAATTTATGCGCATAAGTACCCCACAAAGTGGATGGGAGATAGATAAGTGACTTTTGAAACGGTGGTGGTAGTGGTTAGAAGATGAGAAAAGGCACCTAATTTCTGCAACCCGGTCGGGAGCACGGCGCAGTGCCTATTTGAAACGGGAAAAGGAAGAAATAAGCGCCGTTCTATTACTGCCTCTCTCTCAATGGAAGGTACTTCCACAGTTCTTAGCAGGGGATGGGGGCAAGGAAAGATTTAGAAGGATATGGAGGAATTAAAGGTATATAGAAAGGAGCAGGAAGAGAGAAAGGCGCAGAGACATCCACATTGAGAAGCAAGGGGAACATAGGAAAAATGGACACGGTCGCAAAAGTCCGAGGACGAGGCACCACTCAACGAGAGCTCTTGTCGGCCTCAGGAGATGGCGTAGAGCGAGCCAGTCGGCCAGAGCTGCGCTGTCGTCGGAGATCGCGGGGGCACAACCGGTCAGCACGAAATCCAGCGAGCGAGTTTAGAGCATCGGGCGCTTTCTACGAAGGTTGCAGGTTCGATCCCTTCCGTCGGCGAGTTGAGTTGTCGTTCGCTTTGCTTTCTTCACATTATGTCGTGATTACTAATACAGTTAAAAGTGTTAAAATGCTACAAATAACGTTTCCTATGGCCCCGTTGGTTTCGTTTTCCGAACATTGGCCTTCACTAAGGCTGTCTTCCCAACGGAATCCGCCATGATAACGGCACTCCCACTGAAAATGACGCAAAGATAGTGACATTCACTGTAAATAAACACGAGCAGTTAAATAAAACGGCTTCGCAGCAGCAGGGTTTTAACTTTTGCGTAAAGAAAATTCAATTTCCTTGATTAACCAGCCGTTACTTCTTTGCACTATAAGACTGTAGTACATGTATAACCACGGCCGGGCTAAAGGTGCGGCTCGCGCGCGCTCTCAGACCGCTCCTTTAGCGCAGCCGTGGTATAAGACACGCCCGCAATATTCAAGATATTAATGAATAATAAATTACAGTATTAAGTCGGTGGTCTTTACGTCCTTAGCCTGCATAGTGGTATATGTGAGCCGCGTCGTAATGGTCTTGGCACGCCTGTGGTCAGCAACGCGCCAAAAATGTTCAGTTGAAGTGTTGTTTACACAGTCCACAGCTACATCAATGCCTGCTCACAGACTGTACGCGATGGCGTGTATCTATACCCACAAAGTATGTCTAAAGGACGGAAATCACCAGTTCAGAACGGGAGGTCTAAATCCGCGCCGACCGAGAAACGCTGGTCCAGAGGCCCTGCAATTGGGCGGAGGGACTCGCTCTTTCTGTCGCCTCATGTGCGCCGCACGCAGCCAGACCTCTCCCTCGAGGAGTGTCGGTTCCTCAGGGCAGTTTGTGAATAAAGTTAATTGCCCGACTGACTGTAGACACCTGCCAGGATCGAACGTCGCCGTGGTCATTGACAAACCTCGGCTTTGGGTGAGCGAGCGACGGCAGTTAACCAGCAGCCTACAAGTATCTGCTCGCTGCCGCTTTGAGTTAGCTGTCTCGTCGCGTGACTGCCTTGTAATTACCGTACCGCGGGCGGAGGCAGTCGCTAACGCGATAAGCATGCTAATCAGCCGCGACCCCGTCACGTTGCAGCTGCAGGTCTTACGCTGACTCGAGCGTCGCGGAGCGTGACGCAGCACAGCTTTTCGAGAAATGACGATTCTGGAGCCGCGTTGTTGGACTCGCGTTGCAGGGCGCATTGAAACATTAGAAAAAGTTCTGGTAACAGTGACTTCCCCCGACACCAACGCAACAAATAATGACAAGGGTCCCTTGCGGATATGTTACACCAATTAGCGCAAAATTACGTTCCCGTGAAGCGCCTTGAATTAGTGCTGACGCAAAATCTTGAAGGTGGGATAATTTTCTGGATATATTTGTGTGTACACACACGCACATAATCTATTCTACGGCCATGTTCACAGGAAAACCACACTGCGTCCTTCCTCACTCGGCACTGCCTGAAACCGAAGCTGCGACTGGGCGCTAAAGACTGTCTTCAAATAACAAACAGTCGCGTGCTCGAGTAAACCGGCTTCGCCGTCATTAGCGGTTCGTTAGCTACTCATTGCCACAGAAAAAGCTCGAAAAATTATTTGACAGTGCTCCTTCAAGATAGTCGATCACGTTTTGGCAAGACAGCGCGCTCATCCATGGCAAACTAGCCAAGAGTGAGAGAGAGAGAGCGAGAATTTATTAGAAGGCAGAGAGGTCGGCCTGAGCTAGTTCGCTCTAGCCTGCTACTCTACACAGGGATAAACTAGCCAAAATTTCTCCACGCCTTAAGGCAAAACATTCTCATTGACAGAGAACCCGTAGAAAAAAAACAAGAGAGAGGGGAAGAGAGGAAGAGAAGAGACGAGAGAAGGCAGGAGGCGTGTAATTTAACAGAATCTGGTCCTCTGTGAGTGTGCATATTTATCCGAGGAAGGATGGACTGTGGAGGAGAGGAAAATGAGCAGTACGCTCGCGAGAGTGATTATGAAGGGAAGTGAGAAAACTTTATTTGTGTGGGAACCACCTCATTAAAGTTTTCATATCTTATATTTGCCCATGCGGGCGTTGTGAGAGAGCAAACGTCCCTATTTTTGAGGTTGTAGCTTAGCACAGCTGTCCTCGGTCCGGGATGCCTATATAGGAGCTCGTGTGGTAGAAAATAAGCCCTCACGTCTCAAGCAGGGCATGCGCGCGTAGCAGAGAAAACTGCAGTTGTTCTCCTACCGGAGGAAGCTTCTGAATTAACCCGAAAATACCTCGCTATCATATAATTAGATAAATATTTATGATATTAGTTATAATTACAACATGAACCGTCATACCATAACTTGCAGCTATGTCTGCGCACTGATATTTCATTTTTCTGCGTTGTAATAGACGGAGTGCGAAGGCTCCGGTGCGTGTGGGAATTAAACCGTGTAACCTCACATTCCGGTACCGTTGAACCAACGCCGACTAAATTTCAAGGTGGAAAGGTTGCCGCAGTGACGTCAGAGGGTGGGGGCCCAGTTAGGCCGCGAACGCGGCGGAAAGCCTGTGTTTTGTTCACGTTTTAGGAGAACTCCCGCTCTCGCAGCTGCTGCGGCTTGATTGGGCCGAATAAAAGATGTGGAAAAAAAAGTCTTACTGAGCACGCTCAGTTGGGCAACTGGGCCAACAACAACTAGTTCTAGGTGGTGTTGACTGGGCCCCCAACATCTGACGTCACTGCGGCAGCCTTTCGGCTTTGAAATTTAGTCGGCGTTGGTTGAACTGCAATGGCGAACGACTTCGCAAACGAGCGTTCGTCTCTTGCACCGGGGCAACGCCTTCTAATCCGCTATAGTGCAGTAACACTCCAAGACGGAGGCACGAAGCGGGGGCAATACGTCTAACCACCAGACGCGAAGTTAATCAGGATACAGTGCTGAGTTTTGGAACTGATGATCGCAGCGAACAAACAGGAAGCATCCGAAAAAAAGCTGACGCTGAAGTAAACATGTCACCCAGAGCTCCAATCACTTCCTCTGATTTATTCTGCCCCATAATGTGACTGCCGCCTTGAATTCCCTCCGAATATCTGAGAACGAGCGGCACGCACGCTCGCTCTGTCACTAGAACATACTGGACAGGATGACATCGCAAGCACTCTGCACAACGTGAAGCCAATAAAGGTTATTTTCTCTCTCTCTGTGTCCCAACAAGAGCACTAAAACTTGCTAATACACCACATGACCGCAGAAGCAACGCTGCCAGTAAACGAACCCCGAGACGACCTCCAAAAATACAGCATCCGTGCCATAGAAGCCTTCAGCGCAATGAAAAAGCATGTTGGCGCCATCTAAGAAGAGGTGACGTGGCACCACGCTGCCCCCCCGCCTGGCCGGCCAACCGACGCTCAGAAGGGCGTCCGAATGCCAAGGACCCCGGTGCGCGAGTCCACAGAGGCCAACATCTCGACCTTCCCGCGTCCTTGTGAGGTCAACCTCTGCCGGCGGCAGCAGCGGGTACTAATGTGTGCTCCCCGTAAGCCTCCGCGCAACCAATATCCAAGACCGCAAATTAAGCGGTCCTAATGACCTGCTAGAAGCGAGACTATCAATATGTGAACACTGGGGAGTTCGCTTGCTCGCCAGTATGCAATCAGCGCTTGTTGTTGAGGTATTTAGGCTTTCATTGCCAGGCGTAATTGATCAATTACTCATCGCAAAGACCTGACCTAGTTCAGAACCCGTCGGATTGCAGTGTATGCAGGGAGGAGAGGATCTTCGAGTGCTTCTGCCACTGATTGGCGCGCAGTGGTTGTTTTCTTTATCTCTCTCTCTTTGTACAGTCTGGTGGTGGTAGCGACGGAGCATTGCAACAAACTTTGTAAATATTGGGGTGCGATGTTTCTTGGTGTCAGCGATATATCTTACGCTACTTTGTTAATGCACAGTCTGAGTAGTTCTTCGTGCGACTCAAGTGAAGGAGAAGCAACACGACGCGGTGGAGCTAGTATTCCCGCGATTCTTTAAATGATTGCTACGTTGTAATAACAGAGCAGTTGGCCTCACAGTGCAAGTGCTACATTGTACACTGAGAGAGCAGGATAAATTACCGCCGAGACCCGTAAGTCAGAGTGGACGTTCTCGACTGGTCTGTGACGCCAGTGATGTTCAGACCGAAATTTATCATTGAATCGCTGTGCCATATCTTCTCGAAAACTAAAATACCAGCCTCCGGGTATCGTTTTACTCCCACCACGGCTCTAATCCTCCTGACACCAATGCAGAAGGACAGTTCACACCCATTCATAGGCACTCAAGTGGTCGCTCAATTCGCAACCATGCCCACGATTTTGCGCACCGTTTCGGCAACACAACCTGTGGTTTGGTTTGCTTGTTCTCAAAGCAGGACCTTGCCAAGAAGCAATAGCTATGCGAAAAAATGTTTTAAGGTCATCTCATTTCCCAAGATGGTGCTCATTTCAACGACGATTTGCAGCTTCGTTGTCTGCGAAGAGAGAGAGAGAGAGAGAAAAGGAAGGCCGGGAGGTTAACCATGCAGATATTGGCATACGGTTTGCTACCCAGCACTAGGGGGGGGGGGGGGGAAAGGGGCAAGAAAGACGTGGTAAAGAGAGAGGAAAAAAACCGCACATGCGCTCATGAGAAAGCAAAAACGCACACAGGAAGGGCATCCTGGCTATACATCACCTGCTACATGCTGATCAAGTATTCGTTCAGAGTTTCAACTTTAGAGGACGAGTCAAAAGACCCCGACTTTTTTTTTACACCCCTCAAAGATGATCGGCAATTCATAGAGTGAACCCCGGGGGCGACCACGTTTTTCGAGTACTACAGTGCTGCGCGCCACGCAGAGCCTTCATTTCTAAAAACGATTCCCGCGCTGCCTTCTCACGCCTGACCAATCATCTTTTCACGCGCAGTGACGCAAAGTCGCTGATCGGCGACTTGACGTAGCACGCAGCCCCTCGATTGGTCTGAACCAGTCACGACGACGAACTACGCCTTCCCTTCCTCGAGAGGGAGAAGTGTGGCGAGGCCGGGCGAAAATTTGAGACCAGCTGAAACCGACGTTGTAACCCCTGTAACTTCTTTAGTATAGCACGTATTCGCAAAATGCTTGCGGCACCATGTTCCCGAAAAATGAGTGCGCATATTTCTTTTCACAAAGATTTTTGGAGTTCGTCGTTGTTCACAGGCCCTTTAACTGCATGCGACAGTATGAGCACACATATCGAGCAGCGTGCCGCCGCTCTTACCAGCACTTTTCGGCAGTATCATATGGCGTTCTTACCACCGTGGTTCTCCTGTGAGAACAACGAGGTAACGGAGGGTGAGGTCGCCACCGTCGAGGAAGCGTCTCCTTACAGGCCTCCGAGATCCCGTTAGAGAAGGGTTCTCCATCGGCGACAGGCTCAGACTAGCTGACCCCTGCCTGTTTGCCATACACTGGCCATCTATCGCTCTCAAGAATGACACCATGTATACTGTGCTCCCTAGTCTAGCCGCGTGTATTTCATGAGCGTACATGGAGTCCCAGTCTGCTTATTTTAACAAAACCGACAGGTTGCCTGCCACCTGCACCTTCAGCAGTGCTGTATCGAGCAGGTATGAAACGGCAACATAACGGAATGGAAACTGAAGATGACACTGCGTGACCTAATCTCGGCAAAATGAACGATAAACACCACAAGTGTATACGCAAGACAACACGCAGAATACTTGGCCAGTAAGCGATGTTTAACATTTAGTATAACGCTTAAGATTATAACAAGAGGGTAAAGCGGGGCATCTTCACTCGGCTGTACCATGCGGCGCTGTAGATGAACTCATTTAGTGACTCCTCGTAACTATCTGTGCTTGTTCGGAACAAAGCCGTACACTCGTACACAGGGTGGTGGACAGCATTACTATCCGAATACGCGTTCAACTCATGCCGGGGCTGCCAAGAAGAAGATTGATCCATCTTTTCGGGAAATACAATCTGCCTTTGGGTGTGGAAGTCTAAGACGAAATAGAACTCTTCCAACCCGAAAAGTTTCCTTGACGTTCCGAGTGACCACCGAAACTGCCCTTTCAGGAGACTAACCATTCGGCTCTCACGATCAGATATCTTTCTGTATACTATAGCCAACGAACTATTGGACAAGCCATATACGTAACAGAGCCGGTTACGTATTGGTTTCCTTCTATCCGATTTCCCTCTTTTTCTTTACGCACTATAGCTGTAGACGAGTTTGTCTTTCACCCGCTTTGCATAGGCTGCAAGCAACCCGACTGCGCATTTAGTCCGTACTTCACACATTCGCTTACATACATACGTAAAAGCTACATCCCGCTGACAGCCAAGCTCGGATTCGCCGGACTATTTCACCCGCTTCGATTCACAGAGAGTCGGTCCTTGGCCGACGGCTTCCCATACGCGCAGAGCCACGAAAGCCCTCTTGTACTTTTTAAGGACCACCAGACCTCACGACCGCTTGTGAAAGAACTGTGCGAGACCGTGCTGTGTAGTCTCGAGCTGACTATTCGTGCTTCTCTTTCTCACTCCTCTTCTTTTCTATCCCTTTTCGTTCTATTATTCTCCTTTTCCCCCACCCCAAGTGTAGGGTAGCCAACCGAGCCAAGCTTGGTTAACCTCCCTGCCTTTCCTCTCTATTTATCTCTCTCTCTCTCTCTCCCTCTCCGCAACGGCGCGCGCTCTCTTCCTTCACTCACTCACGGCGCGGGATGAGCGATTCTTTTCGCCGATTTCTTCCGCGTCAAAAGAAATTGCCCGCACCTAACAAAGCGTGAGACAATCCCGTTCGTTTTCCCAAGTTAGCGCAACGTGATCGTCCTCGGGCAAACACAGAGACGGCGCGCCAAAGGCAGGACGTACAGACACGCACGAGGGAACGAATGGACGCGGAGAACGCGGCTTGGCAGCCATCCACGAGGTAGCGTGGCGTCATCGCACGAGCAGGCGAACGCCGAAGAGTGTCAGCGCTGAAATAAAGCTTCTGCACTAAGCAAGCACGCAAACGCGCAAGCGATCTGACCACGTACGCGTATGAAGCAAGCGAGCAATTCGAATCGTTGCTGCATTTTTTCGGTAGCGAGTGTATTAATAACGTTTAGCTTTAATGGCCGAACCAATAGCCATAATTTCTTGCTGGTTTAACAACAACGCGCGTACATATAAGCGCAAGACGGTGGTTCTGACGATACGTGGGCTTTATTGATATGGCCGATGATGATGATGATGATGATGATGATGATGATGATGATGATGTCGATAGCGGCAGTGGCGCAAAGTCCAAATCTAGCCACAAACAGCCATGCCAATAAGTGTCGATGAATTGAGGAGGAAAGTGGAAGACTTGACAAAATGTGTAATAGCAGTCTTAGTTTTCTTTTTCTTCTATAGGCAAGTATATAAGAAGACTTCACAAAATTAGACGGAGTTCTAGCTATTATTCCCCTTTAGTGCCTCGCTAAGGAAGCCATATAAACAGTATACGGCGATCGTTCAGTCTGGCCATGAAACGTTGTAGCTGAGTCTTAAATAGTGGGCAGGATATATAGTAGAGACGTCCACACGTCTATGCAGAAAGTAACAAAAGACTTGTGAAGCCCGTTTACAGCTCAGGGGTGTGGGAGTCGTTCTAAGACTGAGTTGCGGACGTATAGGGAAGTCGTGAAGGCAACAAAGCAGTAGGCAAATGGCAACCACGTCACCTAGAAAAAATGTGTCTACAGTGGCTTTCGCGTTAATTTGGGAAGGAGATAGAATCACATCTCCGCTTTTTTTTATTGGCGTAGTTCGCATCTAGCGATAGATTGAGTAAAAGAAAACATTGGCGCAATGAGATGAGTGGTGCGAGGGTTCCCTGAAATTCTTTACATTTTGTATCTATATATAGGCATACAGACATACAAACACGTCCGTGAACATACATACATACATACATACATACATACATACATACATACATACATACATACATACATACATACATATACATACATACATACATACATACATACATACATAGGAAAACTAAACATTGCCATCACTCACATTTTACATAACTCATCTATTGCTTTGGTGTGCCAGAAATATCAGCTAATTCAACAACAAAATAAAGGCATCACTCAGTCACTCACTCAACGAATGAATGAATAAATCAATCAATCAATCGATCGAGGCAACTCAACCTTACGTTGCATTCTCTTTTCTGGCCACGACGCCCCGCAAGATGCAAACATCTCGGCAAAGGGGCCCAGAAGTGAAATGAAAACAACGTTCTATCCCCGACCTATACACGGGCAAATTTTGCGACCTTCCCATTATGACGTCACTCACGTAAGTGTGCGGCCACATCGACCTTCGGCGACGTAAGACTCCTCAATCGGCAGCGGTGAACGGCGATGTCGAAGCTTTCACAAAACAATAGTGACGAAAGCGTGAAAGCCTATAATAGGAAATTCGCAAGAGCGAGGGCCGTGTCATTAACGCTATATGTTTATATGTTTTCATAGACGTTTGCGCACCAGTGCTTGCGCGTATACACAAAATCACCCCGGAGTTGAAGAGACGCCAAGGTGTGCACGCATACTGTCGATATCATTCGTTTGTCCACGCCTACTTCGCTCATCCTTCTTTGCGCCGTCTCGTTTATGGCTTCTAGAGCAGCTCGAATCATCGTGTTGGCATTCGGCGCGCCTATACAAGCGTCATCGGCGAGACCAGGCGCCGAAGTCGAGTGGTTTTTCGATCGAGTGCGAGATTGTGGGCTTTCCCCGCTTTAAATAGCAACCGCCACTGGAAAGAGAGGACAAGGAAAAAGCAAATGATAAGCAGTAAGACAGAACGGGCACGCGCGTATGCATATCTTGCCTGAATGCGAGAAGGCGCTTCGTGCCTATCTGCATTACCTGTCTGGGGCTTGCGAGTGCGTAACGTTGCGACACAGCTGAGCGATCGATCCTTGCAATAGGGTCGAAATGAGTTTACGGGAGCCAGTTACCCTTGGCGATTAGGAAGCGAGAGAGAAAGATATGAGGACAACAAGGTATTAATAAACGATAAACAGCGAGCTAGCAGCGCCACGGCATTGGGGGCTTTTTTACGCTGACTTGCGCATTTGGCAATAAAAAAAGAGAGAAAAGCGAGGAAAAAAGCACCATGGCAGAAAAAGAATGAAAAGTCAAGGAGAGGAAAATACAGATTATATATTCTGCGTTCGTGTTTAAGGCTAACTGACTGGATTCCCAAGGTAAACGCACGTAAGAGGAGACAGAAAGTTAGGTGGACCGATGAGATTAAAAAGTTCGCAGCCATAGCGTGGCAACGGAAAGCACAAGACCGGGTTGATTGGCGGATCATGGGAGAGGCTTTTGCCCTGCAGTGGGCGTATAATCAGGCTGACGATCATGATGTCCGTGTTTACATTTCTTCACGTTGTAGTTTCGTTCAAAGATTTCGATGTTTTAAGAACGACGCTGTGGTCGATGCCCACCCTGGGGAAACGTACAGGAAGTTCGTTCGTAATACGCCCATAGTCTTTAATATTTATACGAGCTGCGTGGAACGCGGGGTCTGTATACGGGCGACTGTATGTCTCGATTGACGTTCGGTGGGTTGTGGCAGACGATCTATCACTGCAACTGCGTGCTGCGCTGTGATTTTGATCGACTGTGACTGATGTTCCCGTGCACTTTATCTTCCTGTAACCAGTTTTTCAGTATACGGGTGAGAAAAAAGTGGGTAGGCTGGAAGTAGTTCACGGAAACAGCAGCGCATACAGAAGTGAAGTGTGTATAAATCACGCCGGTTCAAAACTTTCGTGACCATTGATGAGAATGGTCGCCATGATATTTTCTAGCAGCAAGAGCGATCAGGACTATACTCTTCATAAACGAAAATTGGTCGCACGCGGGACCAATGGAGACTGTATCCGCTGGGGTTGTGTTCTTTGATGCATCATCGTCCCTCTTGCCTATGTATATGTTTTTCGACAGCGTTTATTCATCTTCCTCCTCCTCCTCTAGTGTCTCGCTTTTAATTGCATTGTCACCTCTGATACCACACCGGCGCTATCTCTATACGCACTTGGAAAAATAAAAAAAAACGTTAGTTTACTGATATAATCGCACCGTTTTATACAGAAAAAGAAGCTCTACAAAGTGAGCGAGAAAAAAATTCGGTCATTTTGTCATTTTAAAACTTTTCATTCGGTCGCGATAGGGTTAAGTAATCCCGTGCTCTCTTAAGTGTGCTTTTCGTGCCCTGATGACGATAATAGGGATGATGATTATTGATGATGATGACGACGACATGTTCAGGATACTTAATTTTTTCGAAGCCCATATTTTCCGAGACTACGGATCACAGTACATTAATCCAACAATAGCCTAAAGCACGCTTACTGAACTATTTACTTACTATTTGCACCTCGACAACTTGGGGTCACGTGAACTGAACAGGAACGTCCCGTACAACGTCACCAATAAAATGGCAGGCACGTTGCCGACGACCGTGACTCTGGCACCAGTGAAAGTGATGATGGCGAAGTATATAATAAGAACTGCGAAGCTCCAAGGCGCAAATGCTACTGACCCTCCCCTCTCCCCCACTTTCACAGGCTATTAAGTGGTGCTGGCAAAATAGACACATTTATAGGTCAGGTATAGAACCTTGCCCTTCACTCTATTTGTACAGCTACGGTGTGACGTCACCCGTAAAGTTCCTGCTCAGACCACGTGACCTCGAACTTCTGAGGTGCAAGTATAGACACTCCTCGACGAACACCAGCGTTGTAATTGATTGATTGATTGTGGGGTTTAACGTCCCAAAACCACCCTATGATTATGAGAGATGCCGTAGTGGAGGGTTCCGGAAATTTCAACCACCTGGGGTTCTTTAACGTGCACCCAAATCTGGATACACGGGCCTACAACATTTCCGTCTCCATCGGAAATGCAGCCGCCACAGCCGGGATTCGATCCAGTGACCTGCGGGTCAGCAGCAAGCCACTAGGCCACCGCGGCGGGGCGAATCGTATTCTACCACTGCAAGTCAGTTAGTCTGGCTACAGTTGATTCTGTTTTGTTTCTACTCTGGCAGTGCTTTTCTCGCTGTTAAGTTTAAAGGATTCACGCGCTTATTCCTACGGCAAAACCACGTCAGTGCACGCGTAGACGCACTCGGCATCTAAATAACAAACAAACCAGCACGACGGCACGGCATGCTCAAAAAGACAGGCCGTGATGTCAGCTGAATAAAGCGTGAGCGTTGCGTCATGGGGGAAAAACCTGCTCACAATTAAGCGGCCCGTCCTTTTGATGTGATCAAATAACGCCAGACCACGCGGACGCTGCATGAACCGCAGTGACAAAAAAATGCGCGGCGGCTCGCCTTCGAGCTGCGAAAAAGAGTGAAGGTCACCGCCAAAGAGAATGATTTGCATGCGACCTTAATGCATTTCGCAATCGTTGGAGAAACGATATGGCGAGGCTGACGCAAAACAAGCATAAAAAATTAATATGATCGGGAATGTTGTGACATAGATGCGACCACAAAGTTGGAGTAGGAGACCTTTGAACCAGCCGCGGGTATAATTGCAACATGGTTAACAATGAACGAAAACAATCACATTTGTCTAGCCAACTACCACACAGTACTAGTGAATTGTTGTTGTGGTCGTCGTCGTCGTCGTCGTCGTTATTGTTGTTGTTGTTGTTGTTGTTGTTGTTAATGTTGCGGTTTTTTCTCTCTGGTCAACGGCAAATTGCGGTGACATTGAATCGAGCATATATGTGAAAAGGTTCGAGGGTTGTGGTACCTGAGTTACTTAAGCTAGATGAGGCGCTTTCGTGTAAGCTGTGGAAATTATCTATAACCATCACGTTAAGTTTGAACCGCGCTTTCTTTTACCATCATTATCGTGGATATTACCTCTTTCCAAGCGTTTGCGAGCGTGAAGAAGACTGTTTCTATACAGCTGCGCACAATCCCCACCTGCGCTGCTGTGAAAATTTTCTAAGAGTTCAATACTACCCCACGAATACTTAGAAAGGTGGTTATATGCTTCGACGTGAAGCAGCTGAACGTCAAACTGAATCATGTCGCCTATAGTGTAAAACTCGACCATTCTGTCTTTTCATGGACAATACCACGCGGAGCTTTTCTTATACTTGTCCGATCACCCCTCATAAAGGGAACTTCTGAACGCAAAAGGAAAACTTTAGTAGGCCTGTAAGACAAAGGAGGACCTCAGAGTTTCGTTGCGACGTCTTCGAATGAACAGACTAAATTAGATTTAGTGCGCCACCACCAACGCTCTACGTTCTTGTTTTCATTCGGCACCAAATAATTTTAGATAACGAAGTCACACATATGTTCAAAATACGTTCCTTGCATTTTATAAACTGCCTCTTAAGATGTATATTGCTTCAGAACTTGCCGAATCGCCTACTTCCAAACAAGACAACATCTGAACACCGACCACGAACCAGGCTTGTGGGGCACCTGCTTGTACTAATTTCCTAAGCGTAAGAAGTACTGAGTATGGCCTTGTTTAACTGAATATTTGTGAGTATAAGATACACTGCAGTGTATCTCGTGGCGCTGCGCTTCGCAACAAACTGCTCGGAAAGCGTGCCTCCCATCCGTCGCTAATTGTTTAGTGTATACGTCCGCCGATTAGGTCGCTGCTTTCACGGGCTCGCGAGCTCTGCTTCAGACGGTCTTCTAATTAGGAGCGTGCGGGATGTCTTAGTTAATGACGTGGTAGCTGCTACGTGGTCTCCGCGTTGGTTCGCAATTAGCAGATGGCCCCGGCCGTGGCTACCACCTTGCTGACCAACGGGTGTAAACAACAGTTGCGCCACGCCCTGACAGGGGTTGAAGGGCAAATAAGTGGTGGTAAGCCAGCGTTAATCAAAGACCGAGAGCCAGTGGGGCAATGAGAAGGTAGCACAAAGGTTACGTTGGGATACGGCGTTGATTGGTACAACCACACAACTATGCCACTTGTTACCAAGGTCTGTTAGGTTACCGGTGTTTTCTACTACCTATCTGAGCCAGGCGCTCTTTTCTCCCCATTGCATGCGTGTAGCCAGCTACGGGTCAGCCTCATTGGGTCTCTTCAACAAGACATCGTTAAATAGCTTGTTTCCCATATATTCTGGCATCGGTGTCGCCGTCGTTGGTTGTGAGTGAAAAATCATCGCCGTGTTTGTGACCGAGTAAATGAGAATTATGCTGATAAAAAATAAATATCGAAAAGCAATAATGTGAGTCAAAATTCAACTCTGGCTGCCTGCGTGGCAAGCAGTTGTTCTTCCACAGAGCCAGCCTACTTTCTTCTTTATTTTGTTTTTCATAGAGGCCACCCTATCGCTTGCAACTACTATAGAAATACGACAGTATACATGAACGGGATGTAGACGAAGGAGCCTCTTTAACGCGAGTAGCATTGCGTGGCAGAAGCGTACAATCATGCCAGGCGTCAAGACTTGTGAGCCGTCACAGAGCGCCCAGACATATTTATTCATAATCGGGTGCAAAGGTATCAACATAGCGAGCGACTGCATACATCCACGTGTTGCTTCGCGAACGCGTACGGTGGGTCCCTCGCTCATTCGCAAAACGAATACGGCGTAGTGGGCACTTAACTGCGCTCGCAGCCTGCAGGAGGCCATTTTAGCATAGCTTTAAACGGCAAATGTTACGGGCACAGAAGTTCTTTTCTTCACGACGCAGTTGACGAAGACACCGAAAACCGAAACTATGGGCTAGCAATTGAGAATTACGCTATCGCATTCTACCCTTGAAGGCGACCTTCAAGCGTCCTCTAAGTTTTTTTTATTGTTATTAGGAATCCCTCAGGAAAAGCCCCTAACATACGAAGGGGGCGTAGTTCGTCCAGTACTCTTTCGCAAACTTTTCTGATACAGGGTCACTTTAAACTTCATAATGAAACGCACATGGGAGGTGGGGCTAGTCAAGCTGCTATAGCGCAGCTTTTTTCCTACTTTCCATGCCACAATTGTTTCTTGTTTGTGTAAATCACGGTGTACCGTTGTGGTGAAATAAATTTCAACTTCAACTTCAACTTTCAACATGATGTGCAGCACTATATCTACGTGAGTGCGACCATCGTACTGGCGCAGAGATATGGACAAAATACTGTATACGGTAGTTATGCCATCGATTACGTGTGACTGGCCACGTTGGGTGATGGAGTGGGCTTCGTTTATGTCATTTCATAAGTCATCGTTATCGTACAGGGCACCAAGCTTGCCCCAGGCCGACGTCCCAGTTATTATTCGAGAGCCCCCAACTCTGTCTCTCGCTTGCTCAATGTTTTCGTTCGCGCAGAGCCTATCAAATCCAGACAGGTTTAGTTCTAGATTTTTGGGAAAAGGGAAAGACCGATTTGGTTTCGAATGCGCAGTACTAGGAGAAAGGAGTAGCTGATCCTTTTTCAAACATTAAAGATGTGATTAAATTATAGAAAAAAATAACCTTGGAAAAGCAACAAGTCAGCGAATAATGTGAATAGTGATTACTCATACGTAAAATTATTCGAAATTGTTCGACAACGAATGTGGCTGTTGACAGTGTTTCGACGAGAACACTCACCTTCGTCAGGAAAAAAAAAGTCAATACATTTCTTCAGCCATTTCGATGACTTTCGAGATCCGTATTCCCCGAACATCTGTCTTGTTCGGATAGTCAAAATATTGTCACGGTGATTCCGCATTTATGCGGTGACGCTCACGCGCACATACGGCAGCCCGACTGTCCTTCACGAGTGACTCTATATATTTACCTAAAAGAACAGCTGAACTTGTACGGCGTCCTTGAAAAGAAAGAAAAATATAAGTCAAAAGAACCACGCCCAGGATTTGTTCTTTCGAATCAGGTTTTTCTTTGCACATTCCTTCGACTTTCCTTCGCACATTCTGAAGAAGCCTGCGTCACACATTCCAACTGCGTAAAATCCGAAGAAGCCTGTTTCCCATCTTCGACGTCCACAAATATCGCACTTTCTCGGAGACATCAGAAGGTCAGATTCTACACTACACAGAAAAAGAACGGTAGGAAACTCAAGTTTTCGAGTGACATCAAATAAAAATCACGTTGCTGCTCTAACAGCGTGTAAGCAAGTTTAGCCGACGTTAGCTAACGCTTAGCCACTTATTAAGCACCACTGGCAGTTTTACGGACTCGCGAGCACTGCTCCAAACGCTCTTCTAATTAGCAGCGTGCAGGATGTCTTAGTTAACGACGTGGTATACCTGCGACGTGGCCTCCGCGTTCGTTTGCAATTAGCTGAAGGCCCCGGCTGTTGCTATCACCTTGCTCACCAACGGGTGTAAACAACAGTTGCGCCACGCTCTGACCGTAGTTGAGGGGCAAATAAGTGATGATAAGCCAGCACTAATCAAAGACCGAAAGCCAGTGGTGTGACGAGAACGTAACACAAAGATAGGACGGCACTGATCGGTACAACCTCACACCACTTGTTACCAAGGTCTATAGGGTCAAGAGTCAGCCAGCGTTTAGCATTGTTTTAGCCAATATCAGCCGCCATTTAGTCAGTATACACTCCATGTACAATCCAGTGATAGCGAATGCATGTAGTGTGCGAGTAGATAAGACATTTGGGCAGAACTATCAGTCGTACTTCGCTAGAAAACGTGGGTAGAAGTGGCAAAAGAACTAAGACATAATAAGTCGTCGTAATTGCTTGATAATTACGACCGTTACGTTTGCACGTCTCAATTATGATCCGAAATTATGTCTGAGCCTGTTATTATGGCGACTTAGCTCACCCCGCAGTATTCGTCGAGTCATTCCACAAGCTGACAGGCGTATCAAGGAACGCTGGCGCTCTTTCTTCTTTTTTTTTATACGAAGCACGCGCCAGTGTTACACGATTCGAAGGCCTCGTACGCGCACGCGCGCTCTTCGGAGTTGACGTGCGTCGCTAATCACTTCCGATGGGATAATAACGGGTTGCAGTGCACAACCGATGCCCGAGGTATGAGCGTGACACCCGGTCAACGCTCTCCCCCTCGCTCCTCGTGTTACGTATACGTGCCAAGCTCGAAAAGTGACTGACCTGTCGCGAGGTGACCGGAAAGGTGTCGAGCATAACGAGGACACCGCCGGACGCAACGCGATAGCGCTCTTGCGCAACGAAGAGCCGCGGGCAAAGTACGCAACGCTGTTTCGTTCTCGTCGTTAAGTAATAGAGAGTTTTAGTACTGCGGAAAGGTGCTACGTACGCATCACGCAAGCGCCTTGCGTTACGTGACGTCGTTTGCCACTAATCGGCTTTTAGTACGCCGTAGTACCCGCGTACGTAACGAGCGTGAAGCGTGTTGCGTCATCTGGTAGATCGAAATAGAAGCACATGTTGTTGACAGCCAATGTGAGCCAATCCAAGTGTTATAGTCAGATTATGGCCATATTTTAAGCCACAGAGCTGGTCGGTGCTTGCCTTCGATGCCGCCATTTTGCAAAACGAAGTCTCGCGCTGTCGCGAATTTTTTCGAGAGCGGCGCGATCACCTCTTACGTACGCACGCACCCATCTCATGCGTGCGTACGTAGCAGCTGCGTACGTAACGCGATACGTGCGCGTTGCGGTCTGCGCATGCGCACTACGCAGAACGTGGCGTCCTTACGTACGCAACGCCGCCACGTACACAGCGTACGCAGTACTAAAACTCTCTAATATCTGGAGTTTTACGTGCAAGAACCGCAACATGATTGGGAATACAGAAAGAAAAGAAAAGAAACTTGGAGGATGCTTCAGCTTTACCTTCAAGAGTAGAACGCGTAATCGGCCTTTGTGCGCACCGCCTTCTTTATTGCTTGCCTGACTTTGGTTCTCAGTGCACGCCTCAACCGTGCCGTAGGAAAACCAATGACAGTACGCGCAAAAATCGACTATTTCAAGTTATCCTAGAAAGCTGGCATCACACCCGCGACTCTCAGGTCAGCAGCCAGGCACCGCTACGCCAGTGCGGCGGACAGCTGCCGGTGTTGTTGCGGGTACTGTTCCTTCTTACTGTGTAATGTCCAACGCAATAAAGACGATTTCTCGCAAATGATTACGAAATATTCTGATTTAAGAACGGGAAATGAATCGTTATAGTCTGTATACAGAAGGGTTTTAGCTTGGTATATGGTGAATGTTTAATTGGGAATGGCGAACTATCCATTACCGACTACAAATTAATAAATTGTCATGCTAACTGAACCCTAAATCAAAGAACATTCCGCTGTTCTTGCGTCATTGTTTTGATAATGCTACTCTTTTTTATATAAAAGTACATGCACTCGCCGTGACCTAAAACAAAAGTGAATCCATTGTTATATCTTTTCTGACGTGAGTGTGGCGATGGCCTTAATTACGGTTAGTAGCAAGGTTATGGTTACTGGTCTGTCAAAGGTAAGCGGCTATACTACCAAACAGTCTAACAACCGGAACAAAAAAAAGGGTCTTTTACAGTGTGAGAATCATTGAAAGTTCGCAAATGTCCATGCGAATGACGTATGGCATAACGAATTTGATATAGGCGGATGAGATAATCGTCACGTCAGTGCATTACCGACTGCTGTACCAGTGGTTATGGTAGCTTAACGCCAAGTATGAACAAGCACCACAGGACAACAGTACTACTGACGAGGCTAAGGCAAACCATGCGCCCGTTTTGCTAAGGTTAATTGTGCGCTCTGACATAGCGCTAACCCATTTACGATGGTGTAACTTCGTGGGGAGAGCGCGTATAAGTTATAACTACATCCCGCAATGGAGGGACACTGAGCGGTCGACCCAATTAAATTTGGGAACGTTTACTGGTTTCAAACAGCTGGAATACGAGAGAGAACTTATTTGAAGTATGTGACGTAGCGCTGTTCGTGCCGGTTCAATGGCTTTCTCTTTAGCTTTCTCTCTGGAGCAAGCACAAATCTTTTGAAATTAAAACTTTCGTTTGATGGTCGTGTTATCCGAACTTCCAGCAATTTGTAACAAGAATTTGATGTCCAACTGTGAAAGTGCAAGGAAAAACGGGGCCGGCCATGTACGATATGGTTGATTACATAAGGTTGCTTAGGCAACAGTGAAACATCTCAATGAGGTTAAGGAACCTGCTCTAAATTAGTCTCACTTATGAGCATGTACTTTTGGTTTGACTTGGAGCCATGAAATACTCGTCGGTAATAAACAACGACCATAACGAAAACAACGACGGCGGCGGCGACGACAACAATTACCTTTCATCACTACGCCATAAAAAATATGCATTGATATTGAGTCAACAAAGGCTTGAAAGGGCCTGCGCTAGTCCTGCGACCTATTAAACCGACGCCTCTTTGTTAGTGCATTGCTTGTATACTCTCCGACGAACACTTTTCCTGCCTAACCTGATTTAGCTTTTCTCCAAAGTTTTCCATTCCGGATCATTTAAGCGGGAAGACATTTAAATGTGGAGCACGTTAGCTCTGGCTCTCATAGGAGCGTTTATTTTGCGGCGCTGTCTATACGGCTTAGCGAAGGCAGCCTATTTCAGATGCAGAACATGCATGACTGCTGTGCGAAAAAGAATCAAGACGTGGCAGTCGACAACACGTTCCAGATGTATGCAGGGAGGCTGTAACAGTATTTGCGTTAAGCCAGTCAGAAAAAAAAAAGATAAGGGGGAGGTGAAGAGCCGTATCTGTGTTAACTTCTAGTCTTCTATTTTCGTCCACGCGGTGGCAGAATTGACGAAGCACGAGTTCGGCCGTTGTATTTTTTTATTTTACTATCCCGAATATACAATAGCAATGAACAGACTATTGCAGGCTACGTAAAAATAATAATAATTCGAACTATTTACAAGGGACATGTATGTTTATATCAAGGACACATGTAAGGAACTTTTATTCCTTGATTATCAATACTTTTGTTTTATCGTTTTCCCGTAGATACATCCCCTCCCCCGCACAAACTCGTAGATGCATAATAATGATTGATAAACGAACAGGAAATGATGAGACAATGTTTGTTGCACTATACCGACTTGTATGTTAGGCGGCCTGCCAGCAGTGTTGCTTTCAGCACTTTTTCAAAATCCTCATAATCATCTCTTGTTCACTAATTGGTCGAATAGATGGCAGGTTCCGTGCCTTGAGCCTCACTCTTTGAATTAGAGCGATGGCGTCATGGGACGTTTCGACGAATATGCTGCGTGATGCCATGCTCAGCATATATAAAGCTGTTCCTCAGCTCGTTTTAACATTCGAGTTGCATTTGTACTCCTATTATTGATCAAAAAAGATTGTGAGGAAACGAATGTTGTTGGAAAAGAACGTTGGGAAAGCAACAAGTCAGCGACTGAGACCCCTTGGACCCAGCCGCGTCACTCGTTAGGCGAGCTCTCATCAATAGACCATCAAGCGTGATCATCACGTTTGAGAAGCTGTAAGAATGCTATGCACTGTCTGTGTAATATATACAGCAGCTAAAATAGACAATTTATGAGCAGCACTTGTGTACACTAGCTTGGGAAGCCATCAGTAACTCGCACGATGACGGCAGAGCCACCGCAAGTCTTGACATGCCGAACCGTCTTGATTGGTTAGCGCACTCCGCTTCTCCAAGTATAGCGACACAAAATTGATTTGCCCCGCTTTTGACATTCCACTGTCGCTACCTCGCATAAGCGACCCCGTTGCACATACCGAATTTCCCGATAGAAGACGCTGCCTGAATTTATACTAAGCCCATGGGATTTCGCAATGTGCTTTTGAACGGGGCCTTTAGTTCGCTGGGTTCTTTCGCGCCCAGTACTGTTGTCCTTGCATTCTAAACTCCTGTCTTGAACGAAGACACCATCACACCTACGTATAAGAAGCAGCCGACGCTCGCCTTCCAAGGCCAACGTTTCTTTTCTTCCATTGTATATAAGACTTGTTTGTCGCCTCTGCTCTGTATCGACCCTGCGTATATACGGCATCCATACAGCACGCAATGCGTTAAACGACTTAGCTTCGTCTGTACGTGCGGTCACATCACAAGTCCTTTGATTTATTGCCGTGTACTGGTTGGGAATGTAAACACCCAATTTAACGTATATATGCGTGAGACTGTGTGCCCCGATCGACAAAGCCGGTTGAGCTGGTCGCGGGAGTGAGATATCGAGACCGCTTCACTTCGGTACCTTCATTGAAACTTACGACACGCGCGCATGTATGGTTCTTGCGTCTTGAAAACAAAGTGCGCAATCGTATCTTTGTGCAATCGCGTACTTCACATTTTGGGCTTGTGGTAATTCCTATGACGTAATGGAAGGAATATGCAGTTTCAGTTACAGGGTGTCCAAAGCCGTTCTGCGAACGATTATGATGATTTGATATGTGGGGTTTAAACTTACCAAAACCACTATATGTATATGAGAGACGCCGTAGTAGAGAGCTCCGGAAATTTCGGCCTGCTGGGTTTCTTTAACGTGCACCCAAATCTGAGCACACGGGCCTACAGCATTTTCGCCTCCACCGAAAATGCACCCAACGCAGTTGGGATTCGATCATACGACTTGCAGGTGAGCAGAGCATTCTGCGAACGCTGGCGTTATGGCTGGCAGCCTGCGTCCGCAAAGCGTCTGCGGACGCGCAACTAAAGCTGTCTACTGTTGTCACTTCAGGCGGCCGCTATATACTTAACAGCACAGTGGAAGATTGTCAACGCTATAGTTCATTATACTCAACGCCAAGCTCATCAGGCCTGACAAGCGTCCCTTGACGGAAAGTCAGAATTCTTGTAAACTGGTACTATAGCAGTATTTACTTGAACTGCTCCGAAAACCCCAAGCAGATTAAAAAAAAAAGAACTGCTGGAGGGGAAGCTCCCGCAATGCTTTGCCAGCAATAGTGAAGCCAGCTTTTGACCTCCAAAGATCTCAGAAACATGCTCTTTTGGTGCCCCCTCAGACATCAAGAGGTTTTAATCTGTTAGTCCAACGGCTACGTTAAAAATAAATTAAAATATAGTTGCATACGATGAGAGAACGCAACGAGTTCCGGTGACTTATTCTGCAATAAATTTTGCCAGTTAACGTCACTGCCGCCGCTGCCTTCGTGACGCATGTTAGGCAGGGACTGCTGCCACCACCGCGCGAGGGCAGGGGCCGGCCTCCGCCGCGGCTGCGGTCAGTGTTGCCGATCGGCGGCGTCAGCTGCGCTTCCGCTGGGAGGCGGCACTGACCAGCGACGAGCTGGCCGATCAGCTTTGGGCCGCCCGGGTCCAAGGACTTCAAGCAGTCACCTGAGGCACCGCCATCATAATCGACGAAGAGTGGGAAGAAACAGAGGTTAATCCCCTCTTCCCTCACCTCACCCGGTGAAAAATTCCTGACTTTCAGTAAAGTTCATTCATTCATTCATTCATTCATTGAATTCAAAGCTTGCTAAATAAAACTAGTGACATTTAGACACAATTTAAGCACTACGTGACCCGAAAAAGTTGCCACGCTAAACTCTTTGGACGTTCGAGGAAACGCTCCCTTTCGGAACGTCGCGCAATCCGGTACGGGAAGTTTTTCTCTTTGCCGCGAAATTAATTTAGACGGCTTAGTAGCAAGTACTTTAAATCATTGGACGCTTTCTTTAAGCACAATCGAATGACAACACCTCATCATGCTGCTAGTAAGATGGCAGCCGCAACTGCCATTTTATGGTGAGTACGGTTTAACTCCTGGACAATAACTTCCACTCCAGCAATTTTTTTGAACATCCTTGGAAGCCCTTGGTGCGTTGCTTTCGTCTTTAGATGTGAAGCAGCTTATGGCGGAGTTTGATTGCAGTGTACGGCGTGACCACTCATACTGCGCATGCACAACAGCTGGCCGAAGCACTGCCAGAACGTGCTCACGTGCTAGCACGTTCCGGCCGGCGTAAGGCGCTGTGTGAGAGGCTGTCGGCTGGCCCCCTTACACTCTCTCGGCAATCGCATGATGGCATCAGCGAACAAGCGTCCGCAGACGCGCAATGAATTGATGTGCTCACGCATTGCGTGGCGATGAATCCACGTTGCGTGCTCCAACAAGAGTTCGGGACGAGTAACAGCAGCAGAAACTACAGTGACGTCATGGTGTGCTCTACTTTGGAGAAGAAGAAGGAGGAAACTTTTTTTTTGATGTGGCAGTGCTCGATAGCCCATCCCCACAGGGCTGGTCGATATACCTTGTCCGGACGTTATTCGTCAAAGCCGCCACCCGAGCCCGCTGAACCTGAGTTCGCTGTTCCTCTACAGTGCGGAGCTATTGTACAGTGTCCTCTGCCAGCTACCACAACCACGGGCTGTCCAGAGAGCCCACGACGCGGCGTTCAGGCTAGGCCTCCCCTTTCCTACGTGGGAGCGGCCCGCGACGTTGCTCTAATGGAACAGCGTTTCTCAGGACCCAATAAAGTTCTTTGTGTGTCTGTCTGTCCTAGCTGTTTGGTGGGGTTGGGGATTAGGGTTAATTTTGAGTTCATTTAGCAGGCCGAGACCTCCTTGGCCGATACCATATTGTAAGTGTTGGCCACTTCGCCACAGCACTGGCATTGCGCACTTATTTTTTGGTCGTAATATTTGAGTATGGCTGGACAGAGCAGCGTGTCTGCCTGTAGGCGCCGCAGGACGTGCTCCTCCGTTTTCGAGAGTCCCTTCGCTGGTGCGGGATACCAGCGGCGTTGCTTCATGTAGTATTATTTGATTTCTTGGAAGCGTGTTAAAGGTGTGGGACGTTCAGGTCTATCAGGGCAACGGGAAGCTTCCCGGGAAGTAAGCGCCCGGGCCGTTGTATGTGCACACTCGTTACCATGAACACCATGATGTCCCGGAGTGCATAGAAGATGCTTTGGGATGGGATCGCGGTTTTTGATGCTCAATTTTAATAGTCTATTAACCAGTGGAAAGATTTTTCCTGTCAGATAGCCCTCACAGGCTCTTCCAGAGTTCGTTACAATTATTTTAATTTAGAATGGGACACCACCAATTCGATGGGTGAACCTCCACCACCTGACGTGAGCTGGCTTTCAAATTGAGGCCGTCCACCACCGCCGGACCGTCACCACCCCTGGGTGATGGTCCTGCCACGACGACGTAGTAGACTCCATTACGGGAGCCAAGCCGCTTTTCTATCGCCTCCGCCCGCGCTTGCCTTGTACCCTCGTGCGGAAGCGGGGACACCCAGAGTATGGTGGCTAGAGTTTCGTTCGCCCCGTTCGCGCAAGTTCAGTGATACGCTCCACGTGTTCAACTTCGAATTCGTGCCTGATCAAGAGACGGTCCAGCAGGTGCCACACGGGGGCCATCTGCTTTAGACGTGTATATTTATTTGGGAGATGTGCTTCTGTTAGCTCTTCTTAAAAGAGTCCCAGTGCAGAAAGTTTCTGATTCGAAGCGGTGATGATCAAGTCAAGGGCGCGTTTAATTACTTTCTTGAGAATAGCATCGGCTCTGCTATCTTCGTGTTTAGTCATGTGCAAGTACGCTATCGAAGATAGAATCCTGTTGTCACAAAGGCATGAACGAGCCGAAGCGTGTCTCTGCCTCGTAGCCCCCCGCGCTTGTTTGAGACTCAGCAGATCGTGTGCCCTATACCTATTCTCCAATTCTCCATAGACAACTTCTTTTTGCATTGAAGTGAGGGCTACAGAGCCAAATAACGGGCATCCTACCACCAGTGAATGTGAACTCCATAGCGCCCGTATTTTCAGCGTGAAAAAAAAAGAAGTTCCCCCCTTTATTTTATATACGTGAAGATATTAGAGACAGGACGCAGCTCCCACCATTAGGATAGTCGTATTTATTTTAACTTATTCTTTGTGTCTTCCCATTCATGAACGCGCGAGAAAGTCCCGCCTTTTTACGTGCACCTCAAACGCTAAGCGGCGTCTTCGTCTACATGAAAGGCTGATGGTGCGCCAACGTCACTATCCATAGCGTTACGAGACGCGCACCAAAGCTGACTACTTCGCGTAGTGCTATACGTGCAGAAGCTCCGCCTCCTTAGCTTT
Source organism: Rhipicephalus annulatus (assembly GCA_013436015.1). Taxonomy (NCBI): domain Eukaryota; kingdom Metazoa; phylum Arthropoda; class Arachnida; order Ixodida; family Ixodidae; genus Rhipicephalus; species Rhipicephalus annulatus. The sequence goes on from WOVY01015117.1 coordinate 380,837, forward strand.
CCCTTAACTGCCAAGAAAAGTTGTATGTATGCATGTATGTAGTAACCACCTTACAGCGTATCCACGGAGTGAATGATGATTAGTGGGGCCAAGCTTCGGAGGGTTTTATCGGAAAACCGTGAATCATCCGCTGGCCGTGTCCGTCCATCGTCTGCCTGTCTGTCTGACGCCCGAACGGACAGACGCATGTACAAACGCACGGACGGACGGATGGACGCACGGCCGGATGCTCGCCCCACTCATTATTATTCACTCCACGGATATATGCTGTGGTTTTTTTGTTCATTTGTGAATCAGGAGGTCACGGATTCATATTTCTGAAACCTCCCGAATGAGTGCTCCTGATACCACCAAGTTTAGGGTCATCCTGTCTTTATTTTTTTGGTTGATGTGCAGAAATTCATATTTGGCTGGAGTGCACTGCAACCCGCATTAAGTCGTATAGGCCTCTACAATGGAGGTGGCCTGCTGGAGACGTTTTTCAATTTCTCTTAAACTGGCTCGCTTTGTCGATAACGTTATATAATCGGCGTATACTGCATAATATATCCATTCATATTCTACCAATGCCCGCTGGAGCTTCATCATGGCGATGTTGGATAGTAGCGGAGATATAGAATAACAGCTCCTAGCGGGGTTCCCCGTGTCCTCATCTTGAAGGGTCCATGTTCCTCGTTATCTATGCGAATAATCGTCAGTCACTAATGTAGGCAAAGGTTTTTTTTTACCGCAATGGGTAAACGTTGTCGAATGTGCCTTTCAGGTCGAGTGCGAGAATTGTCCTGTCGTTGCGCGTCGAGGGAATGGGTTGGGTAAGGTATCGCTTTAGTTGCAAGAAGACATCTTGTGCAGATATGCATATACCATAAGATTGATTGATTGATTGATTGATTGCGAAAGTGGGCAATACCTTCAGCATGTCACCATGTTTTTCATAATTCTGAATCATTCTAGAGAGTCTGTCCTGTTCTGATCACACTTCTTTAATGCTTTAAGCTTTTCGCGCTAGAAAATACGGACGTCTCAGCAAATGCATCAGCACCAACAATATAATAGCCCAACTCTCTTTATAAGCCCTTGCGGCTACAATGCCGTTCACTATCAAGCTCTTTTCTCGATGATTTGAAACTTTAAAGAAATCAGTTGACAAATATGCAGCATCTGCGAAATCGATTTAAAGAACTCCAAAAAATTTGCATCAATTTAGCATTCATTTTACCAAGCATCAAAATGTAATATTTCACTTGCAAAAAGAAAACCAAAAGTCGCATAAAATGCGTTGTCGTGGAGTTTAAACTTGTGTTTCAACGCATCTCCTTTGTTTCAACGTACGCGTCACACGTTTAAGCGACAGCAATGTAGAAGCGACGCGGTTCCTTGAAACGAAAGGGAAGATGGTAAAAACAAGAGAGGAAGAAAACCACAGAACCGGAAGCGGTCTCCATGGCATGCCGTTTCAACATTTCCGAGCGAAGTTGTCACTCAGGTGCGCGATGGTGTGTGAAGTAAGTTCAGAAAGCATGTGTACGCAGGCGAAGGGCGTTTGAACGAGGTGACGCCACTTGAAGTGGAGCAATGTGTTTTAACCACTTTCTCACAGTCGCGTAAGCACGTTCCTTGCTGTACGACGCAGTGGCGTACCGGTGCTGGGCTCCTGACCCGAAGGTCGCGAGTTCGATGTCAGGGGGATAATGAAAGAAAGAATGCAAGTTTAAGATTTTAAAGCAAACTGTATTAAAAGGAAAGGTTACATGTCGTCTTCTGCTGCCTCGCGATCCGTCCCAGTTCGTGCCTTGAAGCTAACTGCCTTGCCAGGCGGCTTCAGCCTGACTCCACGGCCGAGAGGGTCTTTCTTCACCCCACGGGGCGCCACACCACCACACGAAGCGCAACGGCAGAGTTCTTGGTATTCACTCGCAAAAAACGCGTGAGTTCGGACGTATCGAGTTTCAGCTGCGCGTTACACAGGGCCGAAAAGCCATAAACACTGCCCTAAGGACGATTCGGACACAAAAGGACACAAACGCACATGGAGCGGCAGTGCTCCGACACTGACATTGATCCCAGCCACGGCGGTCGCATTTCTACGAAGGTGAAATGCTAGGCACTCGTTTATCTGTGCGATGTCGGTGCACATTAAAAAAAAAACACTAGATGGTCTACGATGGCGTCTCTCGTAATCATAACGTGTTTTTGGAACGTTAAAGCAAAGATATTACTATTACCTTCTGTACTACCCTGATTGATCTAAACACCCGTTCCTCTTTCACATCTCATCACTGATTTCTTGTAAATGTCAGAGCGAACTGCACAGACCTTACTGCCAGAATTTCGAGAACAACTCTGCTTGAAAACTGGCGGTGTGGCCTGTCCACCATCACGCGACAAAAATGTTAGAATGATACGTCCGTATGCAGTAGTTTCTCTTGGTTGTAATGTTAGTTTGAGTTTTGTTGCCTCTCAGATCTTTTGCTTGGTAGTTACTCTAATACTATCGCATATTTGCATCGCATTGCTTTTATTGGACACGTTGCCCTAACTTAGAAGCTGGGGTTGTCGCGTAGCCGAACTCGAGCGCGTCGGTTCGATTACCAGCCTCGGTGACCTCATTCCTTTCTGAAAGTGATGCAGATACACGCATGTACCTAGATTTAGCTGCACGCTAGACAACCGAAATTGACTCTACGTTTCCCGGTTTACGGCGTACTTGGTAACCATAACGCGCTTTTGTCATGTAAAACCCCCAATTCAGTTTCTCATAATTGTTTTATAATTGCAGGAATTATAGCATGCTCGATATGACGAACATTCGCTTTATCCGGATTCCTTATATCAGGATTCGGGTGCACTGGGACGTCCACAGCGCACGAGTGAACCAATGGGATGCGCATAGTAACAGTCGATTGTATAACAATGTGAGAGCGCAGATCATCGGCTATACAAGGCAGAAGAGAGGGAATCCCCACGGTGCATCACCGCTATAGCAAGCATGCGCAAGAACAAGCATAGGTGACTGTCGAAAGTAGCATCATTACGAAGAGATAGAGGAACAAAGACACCAACTATACGAGAATATCTACGTTGCGTGCGCCGCCATAACGCCACCCAACCCAGCCGGCCATGCTACCTCCTCTTCCTATGCGCCCTTCCCGTGCGACGCGCAAGCACTGCTTCTCGTCTCCTCACAGAGGCGTCTGAGCGAGCAGAGAGATGATTCCATTGTGCATCGGTCGTCAGCGCCGCACGCGTATGACGACGGCGACGCCTCGAAGCACGCCGGCAACCCAAGACGCGTGCGCGGACCATTGTTCCGCCGCCGTGGAGTCAGAGAGGGCCATTTCTTTTTTTCTTTTTTGCGATCACGCGAAAGAAGAGCCCCAACGATCTTTTGCGTGTGTGTGCGTACCTGTGCCTGCGTGCGTTCGTGAGCGCGCGCACGCAGTCAGGCGGGCCGATCTAATGTCACGCTGGCGACGAACCATTAAGAAGAACGTGGTTAGGAGAGCCATGTTCTGTTCTTTTTTTCTTTCTTACCTAAACCTCCATCTTTTTCTCCACAGACGATTCCTCCTCACTTCTATTGCGATCTCTTTTACTTTCAGGCGTGCGCTATGACCGTTTTACCACTTGTTTCTTTTTTTCTTCTTTTCCAACACTTTTACGAGCAATTCCTTTGTTGTATTGATTCTTGTTTTCATTCGAGGTTTTCCCTCCACAACCACTGCTGTCCGGTGTTGAGGGTGCGTGCAGGAAGAGATGCGACGACCGATTGTGGTGCACACTTCGGGCCCGTAGGTGTATACGTATATAAACCTGACAAGAAACGATTCTTTACATCTTGTGTAACGACGCAATGGGCGACGTTACGTCGTGTCTCGGGCGTAACTTAACCAACAACAAACAAACAAAGTTACGAAGTTGAAATTCGTTAAATGTTAGCTTTAGTGGCGCACGTTTTTTTGAAGTGTCTTTTTTTGTGTGTGTGCCAGAGTCGCCTGTGGCTTTTCCTTCACGCGTCATGAGAGTATATGTATGTATGGTAAAACACATCCGACCATGACATCATGAGAGATAGGATTAGGAGAAAATAAAGGAATGTTCGATGTTGAACGCCTTCTAAATGTATACGTCTCGAAATAACGAAACGTTTTCCGGGCGAGTTTGGTTATAACGAATAACAGGAAAATACCACAGCGAGAAAAACCAACAAGGACAAATACGTACATAGTGAAAGTCCAGTGCGTTGCGTATTGGTCCTTCTATTTTTTTTTGTGCATGTGTTGAGATAACAATGCAGTGCCGTTGCACCTTTTGAGATCAATGCGTTCAGTTTACGCTAGCTGACAGAACAGCGATCAACAAAAAATTCAAAACAAGTTTCTTCCAGCTTGCCCATCTTCATGACACATTTCTTTTCAGCTATTGCTGCTCGTCACAGTATACTGCCTATAAATTTCAGCACCTTGGTGGAGTAAATATAACCATGGCGTGGCGTACTTGCCATTAGGATCATCATTACATTAGACTCAAAATCCATAACAACCAACAACACATGTACAGATACGCATATAGCTCCCGCTGCTATGTTTCAACATTTTGGTGTTATCTTTCAACGCAGTTATACGTCACCATCGCTCCTTTAACGCGTATCAGCGTCAAAGAGCTCGTTTCGCAGAACTTCTGGCGTCGTCGTAGTCGTCGGTTTCCGCAATGGCGTCGTTGGGTGTGAGCGAAAAAACGATATTTGCGTGAGAAACAAATCAAGAAAGATGCAAATACAAGAAAAAAAAAACTCTGAGTCTGAGTGGTTATCGAACCTGCGTCGTCTGTGTCGCAAGTGGGTGTTCTCCCACATAGCGGCGCCTGTGCTTGTGAATGCGGTGAAAATAACTTGCTCTGCTTGGAAATGCAGTGAAAGCAACTTTCATGCTTTAAAAACACACGCGTCCTGTATGCATTCTTCTCAATACAGCATGAAACATTGGCGTAATAATGCGCGGTACAAGCGTATACATTGCCACCGGGCATCAGAGCATGGGATTATAATAATGACTCAATAGTTTAAAGCCAGTTAACCACTAAAGAAGGCACGCACTTTACTGCACCCTTAAGGTGACGCAACGGGTGCACAGCAAGTTCGAAAATGCTTCATACACCAAGCGTTTGAAGTGGGCACTAAAGCAACAGAATATCGCTATCGCATTCAACTATTAAAGGCGAAGCTTAAAGGACCCGAAATTATTTCCATTGTCAAGGCTACCATTCGCAGCGTTGGGCACTTACTCTACCCCGTTCGTCGCAACATGACGCAGTTACCTCAAAGACTCGCTTATAGAAGTTGTTAGGCTAGAAAAATAAAGGGGGGGGGGAGAGAGAGAAAGAAAGAGATGTCGCATGCACATGAATGGGTGAAAATTATACACACACGTACAAAGTCCTCTCTCTCTCTCTTGACTCTCTTTCTTTCTCTGTTACTGGCTCAATTCACCATTTATTCGCATCGCTTCATCTGGTGAAGTCCCTGGTATTCCTGAATGACCAAGGTGAAAGCGGTGCTTCGTTCCATGCGCCTACGCAAGCACGTTGCATGGCACTCCCCCCCGACACACACATGTGCGCGCGTACGCACCCATCAAACAAGAACAAACCAATGCGACACAATCCCCCCATGCTCTTTGAGTTCACTATACTCGGTCGCGTCCCACAAGCATGAATAATGAAACGCACACGGTTCAAGCAAGAAGTTAACCACCGACGCCACCAACAGCGGTCGTTTGCTTGCAGCAGTCGACGTACATGCGTAAAACGCACTGCGTCCTCTGTGTAGCGCCTGTTCTTTTTTTCTTTCTTTACAAACGGTTCACTTCACTCGCTCGTGTAAAGTGCGACACCTGACTCGGGACAAAAAGCGTCTCGTGTCCGCGTTCGGAGCTTACGCGTGTTTCATTTGCATATTCAGCAGGCACGCTCGTGCGCCCACGAGCAGCAGATTTGCGTTACGTGAGTACGACGCCTTATCTCTAAGCGTTCTTTTTCTCTCACTGCTGTTTAGAGGGAAAAAATAACGAGAAGAAAAAGAACGGACGGCCGTATATGTGGTTACCAGCGTCAACAGCTTTCCTGATTACAATGGCTGCTGGAACGTTTTTACGTCCCTATGTGATCGGCTGGCCTCCTATATGAACCAGGTAGTATCTTGTAACGATAGAACGTGGCGTAGACGTCTCAGAAGAACGCCTTATGCCACTCCGATTATTCGTACCCGTTATAAGTGGTCAACATGAATGGATTTGCAGGACCTCTCAGAAAATAGCGTCCTCTTTATCTCTTCCTCTTTCATCAACCTCTCCCTCTCTCTCTTTCTACTCTGCAGACGTATGTTGTAGTTAGGCGGAGGGATGTGGGGGGGGGGATTAGAAAAAGGGGGTAACGATTTAGAGTACAGGGTACTCAACTATGGGAGAGCACTGAGCCGTCCCGGAGGGATGTTGCGTTGTTTGCAGTATCGGGCACATTGAGATGTTAACAGGGTAACTTTGCAAAGCTAAGGTTTCCCGGACGGCACAGCATGTATAATCTCGTTAGCGTCGCATTTCATAACAGGTTTTATGGTATACTTGCGATAATTTTGACCGACTCGTCGGATATAAGGATATTTATTTATTATTTATTTATTTATGTTAAGTGAGGCGCGTGTGTTAATAAACGCTATTTGAATAAATGACTGAGCAGGCCCTATGGGACTTAAAAATATTTGTATATCAGTGCCCATATTATTTTATTGGATATTAGATATTGAAAGCAAACGCGGACGTCAGTAAATTCCCACAGTGACGACGAGACGGGGCAAAGCGTATCAATCGAGTACTTTCTGCCAAACCACTCAGGTCATCCTGATACGACCCAATCAAGAACAAGAAGAGCTTATTATATTACTCTGGAAACGCAAACCGACAAGCTTGCCCAGTGGGTTTTCCGCCCAGTTTTGCGGAGGGCGTCGTCGTTCGGGCCTAACGCAAACTCGGGGTGAATGGATTATCACGGAATATAAATAGAAGGCTTAACGTTGCATTCGTGAAAATGTAAAAAAATAAAATAATATTGAAAAACTTCGTGTCATGTTGGACGGAAGTTCAACGCGATTCCTTCCTTTCTTTCATTTATTTCTTCATTACTACCACTATACCGAAAGACACTCTCGATGCGTCCCCCGTTGTTGCGTTTCCCCGGCTATTACGTCACATGAGACACCGTTCCTGCGAAACGCCCCACGCACGACCCAGTACAAGCGTCACGGCCCGACGTCGTGGACCGCTCACAGTTTCCGCCGTTGCCGCATTTCTCAGGCGCCGAGGTCGCACATTAGTCAAATCGAACGAACTGTAATGAATGTAATATGAGCTGGCACCCGTCAGCCGCGGTGGCTGCGTTTTTGTGCGCAATTCGCTTACGCTATAGCTTTTGTCAGCTTGCGGCCAGAAAAAATAACAAAATGCATTGTTCATTAGACCAACTGAACCTTCTTCAGTGTCAATAGGACTTCACTTGTCCTCGGTTTATACTTTGGTGAAGGTGCTACAATGTTCGATGGGTTATTCGACGAGCAGTGTCCCCAGAACCAACATCAAAGGTATTACTTTTCTCTCCTGAATATTAATGCAACGAAAAACTAATTCTGCACACATCAGGAGCACACTTCATTCTTTTTACGTCAAAATGAAACATGACTGACTGTAGAATGATAAAGCATTTGATTGCATACGAATTACAAATAATTGCTTAAACTCACACAAAATAACGCATTGCGGTTTTTCTTGGAACGTAATACTGAGAGCCTTATTAAAACTGTGTTATGTAAGTTTGACACATTCGTCGACAATGCATCATAATTCGCGCTTCAAGGGCCCATACTTTTGCCTATGGCGACGGCGCTGCTTGGATTTACTTGCTCACGCTAATTATCTCGTGTGGAAGACCGTAAGACATTTTTTTTTTGTTTATACTCAGATTGTACCGTATTTTTGTTTACCGCTTCATTGTTTTTTTTTTCGTTTTTTAAACACATTTCGCGCAGTGTACACGCATTTTTTCTGTTCATCGTCGTTGTCGTTAAGTCTATACGTCGCGTCGTTAATGACGGCTGAATCCCACCAATTTCCATAACATTGCGTTCTTCTCTGCCCCATTTTGTTCTAACAGGCCAGCAGCAGCAGAGATGTTGAGGTTTACAGCAACTCGGATACTCCGTTTCTGTAACTTCGGCTGTGCAGAAAGAAAAAAAAAAGAAAGTTACCCAGAAACAAAAATGAACACGTAAAGAAGCGTAGAGGAAAATTGAAAGAAATAATAAAAAAAACCTGGCAAAAAAAAGAGTTCGTTTTCCAGAAGACAACTTTGCAATATAACGCAATTGTGCTATACAACGTGTCCCCATTTAACTCCTTTCACAGCGCCTGCCTGACGTCACGTATACTGTATTTCACACGCAGTTATGCATGTTTTATTTAGCACACGTAGAAAGCTTAACTAATATTTACCCATAACTACTGGTACCTGTGCCGTGTCATGCCGTGAAGCTATCGCTTAATCTACAAGTGTACCTACTCCTGCACGTATATACCCTATCGCACCACATAATGGCAGATTCACCAGTGTTGCCCTCAGTGCAAGATTGAAGAGACTATCTACGATCTTTTGCGAACTTGTTTAGGTCTCCGTAGAAATTGCTAGACGCTCAAGTTTGCTTTAGCCAGACTTGATGATTGATCTTTTACATAGAAGAAAATATATTGTGATCCTGCGTTGACCGTTAGTTGATCCGACCAGAAAGCCATACAAGTTGATGCTCAAATTATGACGCGCGCAGCATAGTGCCGCTAAGGTATAAACTAATTAGTTAAATGTGATATTGGAACTACTACTATTTGAAGTCTTGGTTTGGAAGACCTTTATTAGGCCCGAAGAACCGGCAGCCGACAGCTGAGATGTATGAATCAAGATGATGATGCTACGTGACAACGATGACGATACATGAGCAACACATGATAATGATGATAATGTACAGATGAAGAGGATTGGTATACTAAATGCCCACACTACTACCACTACTACTACTAGGCCTACTACTATTTCTACTACAATGATAGTAATTTACCATAGCGATACAATGGTTCACTTGGTTCACATGACGTTTCATACGTGTGATAAGCTGACCCTCGATGCGGTCCGCTTCACAGTCTAAGCACGCCAAAGTGAGACCAATTATGCAATTACACTGTCCGGTCACCGCGTTTTGCTTTCTTTTTTAATAACTTTTTCATACTTCTCGCTTCTGTTATCCCATCCGAAAGATTGCCGTTTGAGGCGACAAAGGCGGAAGGAAAGGCCCTGCGATGAAGGAAGTCGTTTGTTCCCGCAGATTTGCAAAAAAAAAAGTGGTACAAAGCAATGGCGTCGTGACTTCCGGTAAACGAAGTCCAGTGGCGAAGCAAGAGGGATGGCAAGGTAGAATAAGTGTAGACGATGATGCGAACGTGACAGAAGGACTCTTCGCCAAAAATGGTTGCTTGGAGCTGAACGGTCGTTAGCGGTTATTAGAGTGTGCTGCTTCCATCCATTGGTTGCTGTGTTGTTTGCGTTCCTCATGTCTTTTTTGTTTGACTCAATACAGGAACTAAAAAAAAGCGAGCCCGAAGACTGTGAAGTTCAGAGGTAATCGCTACGCTATGCAGGAATTCCCAAAGGGAGATTACCAATCAAACCAACAGTCGTTCACCCCATTTGTGCAAAAACTCGTAGCGCACATGCGCCACAGAAATTGGGCAGGCTCCACTACTGAGAACTGGTCCACTAAAAATGAAGAAATGAACACACTGGCGGCCAACTCACATTACGAGTTCAGGATAGATGTAATCAATAACTGAGAAAGACTTCATTGAACCGTCAAGGTTAGGCCTCAATGATAAACCCCGAGGCTGTACGTTTCAGCTTCGCTTGTTAACCATCTGTACGAAGTACTGGACCAAAGTTTTTTTTTTCGTAATTTAGTTTTGCCAATATAGTGTGGCTCGACTGCTGCGCGCCCCGATACAGCGCACAGAGTGATTCGTTTCTGTGTGCAATTGCATTGAACGTGAATACGCAAGGTATCGAGCATTATCATACTGTGTAAAACGTTGTGCACACGTAAAACATTGAATTCACCGTGACCCGTTTTAAGTAACCATGTGCCATTAACGAAAATTCCCCTTTCGCTGCTCGCCCCGCCACGGTGGTCTAGTGGCTAAGGTACTCGGCTGCTGACCCGCAGGTCGCGGGTTCGGATCCCGGCTGCGGCGGCTGCATTTCCGATGGAGGCGGAAATGTTGTAGGCCCGTGTACTCAGATTTGGGTGCACGTTAAAGAACCCCAGGTGGTCGAAATTTCCGGAGCCCTCCACTGCGGCGTCTCTCATAATCATATAGTGGTTTTGGGACGTTAAACTCCACATATCAATCAATCAATCAATGTGGCGTTAACGGAAATTCCCCTTTCGCCGCTGGTCAACGCGGCTTCGCTCTTGACACATCCAGCGCAATGATTTGTCAAATTTCTGTCTTGCGAACACTTTCGCGAACAATTCCGCGGCGACGTTTCTTATTCTCGCGAATATGACCCTTCACACTTCTGTCACTAGCCCGGGCACTGATATTTTTTTTATCGATAGTTAGTGGTAAGTTCCTCTCGTATTTATCGTTGATTTTCTTGTTAACTGTTTGTTTTTGCTGCTAGCATTAGTATAAGCGCTGTTAATCTCCCCAATCCCTTCGCCAAGGGCAAGTGTCTCTTCGCCGCGCAATATCGAAGGCCGTTTCCTGCCCGGCGCGGTTGATTCAGCTGCGAACCGCGATCATTTTTCCATTTCCTGCACGTAGGCGCTTCTCTTTCGTGCGGGAATCCTACCTGGAAAACTTCTTCTGCGGCTTGTTTAGACCGTGAAGGTGTACCTGCTACACGGCAACTGCTTCAGTCCACCTCTTATATGCGGTATTTATTAAATACAATCCGGTTTTGCGATAACAGCAGCTCTGATTAGAGCAGATCTATATCGAAGCTATCTCGACCAAGTGTCTGCAGCAAACTGGAAAAAAAATATTAACACAAGAGATGGTGATATCCATCCCATTGTCTGCTTATAAAAGATGTAAGATTTTAAGTATGTAGTGAAATGTCGTGAAAGCTTCCTCTTTAGTTAACCATGCAGGCCCGTGTGCCCAGATTTGGGTGCACGTTGAAGAACCCCAGGTGGTCGAAATTTCCGGAGCCCTCCACTACGGTGTCTCTCATAATCATATGGTGGTTTTGGGACGTTAAACCCCACATATCAATCAAGCAATCTCTTTAGTTAACCAGCAAAAATGTGGCACGTGAATGAATCTAAGTTTAATCTTTACATACAAAACACCTCCCCCCCCACCCACCCACCCTGTATCAACACTTGAATATGTCTTTTTACCGATAAAAATAAGTCCCTACAATATGGTCTCGGGAAGTTATCGTGCATAGCTGACGCATTCAGCACAAGGGCATGCCGGGAACATTGCCGAGACAACATCCGAACAACCTCATGCAAGTCGGAGGACCAAAAAAGAAGTTCGGTCGCACAAGAACCCCACTACAGTCGGTCGGACAGATGTGCCCCGGGCGCATCAAAAGCCGGTTGTCCAAGGGGACGTGCATTCAACGTGTACATTCAAAGGTAGGCAGTTACCCCTAATGTCAAATGACATACCTACACGTACAAATATACGTGAAACACACGCAAGAAATGTGCGGGACCGCGCTTCAATGGAAGTATCGGCAAGCCGGGTCGCCGAGACATTCAACGAGGACAGGAATGTATAACCAGTGAATAGGTATAAGAAATGAGCCAACAAACCAATGAAAACTAGTGTGTGAAAAAAACGCACCTGATGCTCTCACGATGACAATACGAGCAGGGGCCGCCGTCTTGACCCCCCGCTATAGAGCGAGCACGGGAACAGGAGGAGGGGTGCTCGGTGCAGGGAACGATGGCTTGCCTTAACTTTCTTTTCTTGTTCACACGGCGCACAAGCACGGGGGCACAACACGCACACTCACAAACACACACAAATCGGTGGATAGAGCGGTGTTCTCGACCAGGTGCACCGAGCGGAGATGGCAAGCCGCTGACGAGGCGAAGATCTTTCAAAAACACGCAGAAGTATAAACAAAAAGAAAACGAAACAAGAACGGAGGGCGTATTCCTCGAAGAAGCAAACAATCTCGATCGAAACAATCAGAGATACAGCGAAGGCTGGCCGGGACGGTCAAGCACAAGATGGGACTTTGGGTCTCGGAGGCTGAGCTGAAAGTGAACCAACTTGCGGCAGCTGTTTCTCAAGACGCCGGACAGTCGCCTGCGTATCCACCACGGTGCCGAAGAAAAGAAGGAAAGCACGGCTTCACGCACGCACACTGAAGATAACACTTCCTACGGGCTTTTCTGCTAGCCAAGGACTAGCCGGGGACACACGACTAGTCGGGGACGTCGTTGGTGGAGCTACGGCGAAGCGATGCCCGCGGCACGGCGGTATCCGGTCCCAATCTGCCCGCAGCGCCGACGACGTCGACCGGCACCAACCACCAGCACGGGGAAGAAGTGGTCTCGCGGCAGCGGCTGCGCGTGGTACAACCTCGGACGATTCTGCGGCGGCGGCGGTGGAGGCAGCGGTAGAGCAACTCTCGCCGCCAGGAAAGGACGAACGGGGGAGAGCGACTGCGGGAATCTGGCTGGCAGGCCTGTCTGCTGCTTCTCGCGGCCTGACTAGTGGACGGCCGCCGTCGTTTCTGTCTGTTCGATCCGGGTTCCTTTTCACGTGGGGCGATCGCAGTCGCAGCGACCTGCTGTCTCGGCGGCGCGAACTCCGCGTTGAGTTGGCGATTCGGAGAGCCGCTTGTGGTTTGAAGGTGTGCGCTTGCTCGCGCGAGATGTTATGAACGCAGGACGGAAACGTGATTGCGCGACAATGTTCGTCGCTTCTTTGAAGAGGAACGGAGAGGAGGAGACGACAAGCGTTGGAGAAAGACGTCGCCTCCGAGGTCCTCTTGAATGATGCGCAGGAGAAACCGTCACCAAGAAGGGGATACGCAAACGTAAACCAGCTAGAGCGGGAATGACAAAACAAAGAAGACAAATGGTATTCAGTGAGGAAGAAAAGGCGAGAGTTTAGCACTATGGCAGGGCGTTGCGTGAAGTATGTAGTGGTCTGTGGGTGCATCAGGAGAGTGAAGAAAGAGAAGGCCCGAGGTGGGTTGTTGTTGGTGGTGGTAGTGGTATAGGGGTGGCAGTGAAAGGAGCACGGGTGAGGAGGGCATTAAAGGAAAGAAAAAGAAACAAAAATGATGAAGATCCTTATTCTCGCTATGTTCCTAAAAGACGGGGAGGGAGTGAGTGCCGCTGCGAAAGAGATCGAGGCGAGAAGGAAGCCCGTTTGAGCGAACGGCAAACGCGTTTTTTGGTTTGAGAGCAGATCGTTCCCAGTGACGTGAGCTCTTCGGTCGGCCGGTTGCACCGTCGCATCCAGCCGGAAATTCCAGGCGATTCGAGAAGGAAGCCAGTGGCCCCTTCTTCTTCTCCTTATTCTCCTTGTTATACTCACCGTTCACTCTTCTTTCCCCATCTCTCTCTCTTCTGAGAGATTGACTACGTTTACACCACCCCTCTTCTTCCTTTCCGTGCAATCACTCTCCTCCGGCCTCCGTCAGAGCCGCCCTCTCGGACCTGCCACCGGCTCTTCCATTGCCCTCCGCTCTCACGGCGCACCCTAGGAGCTCGAGTCGGCCGGCGGGCAGTTCGCATTCCCCCCACTCTTTCATTATGTTTCCATTTGCTGCTTTCTCTGTAAACCTGTCAATATATATCCATTTTTTCGTACACAACCTCCTGCACTGCCAGCCCCCACTGGCGGTCGTACAAGAAGACACGACTTCCAGGATAAGGATGTGAAGATAAGCATCGAGGATGCATACGCGACCGGCGGCACGTCGACCGGTAGCCAAGTAAAACGTTCGAAATCGCAGAGCACAGAGCAAAAGGGTTTCGCCGAACGAGGGCGCCCCTATCCATGTGTGTAAAACACAGTGGTGTGGTGGTCGCGGCGACCCTGCGCGTCCGTAGTACACCCATCAGAATTGCAGAGAGCTTGGAAAACATGCGTTTCTGTAGTGCGAAGATAACCACCACGGAGCGTGCGTAGACCTTTAGGATGCATTGCGTTCTTTTGTTCTGACGCTAGCTTTTTGCTTACGCAAACATGAAGGGGCACTAAAGTCAACTGACAATTTACGTCAGAGTGACAGCTCAATGTATGACAACACCTAAAACGACAATATTATCAACAACCGTCCCCTACTTACCGAGAAATTAAGGTATATGCACAAGAACACAAGCTAAAACACCTAAAATGACAATATTATCAACAACCACCCCTTACTTGCCGAGAAATTAAGGTAAATGCACAAGAACACAAGCACCGCAGTAGGACATTTTCAAAATGATCCCGATGACATCAGACGAACCGCCTACAATTAATCACTAGTAGTCGATCTAACTGCACTAAATAAAGAACCTTCTGTGCATTAAGAGACACAATATAATGCTGCTTGTTTTGTTCGTTTCTGTTTGATTCATGGAAAAAAGAACCGCCGGACAATACTATGGGGAATGGCGCAAGTGGTTCAGAAATTCAATTTTCGCGTTGTTACATGGGACACGTGGTGCCATCAAGCGGGGCACAGCTGAAACAAAAACGTCTGCAATCTCGAAGCCAATTGCGGGAAATTGATCAATGGCCGTTGTTGCTGCTGTGGCTTACGCTACTTTCGGTATGCTGCTACCAGCGCAGTAAAGCCGGGCAACGTTGTGCACGGCAACAGTGACGGGAGTCGGTCCGGCCTGTCTGCTTCTTGAAACGGGTAACTTGAAGTGCGCTAACCCGATGCGGACCACTGAAACAAGATTTTATTTAAAAATAGGTCCTTTCTTGGCACAAAAGTAATACTACGAGGTTTCTGGATCGCAATTTCAACAATCAACGTCGACTTACTAGTTGTCTTTAGTGTCTCTCTAACGCGAAAGAGTTCTGTTGTGTTGCGCATTGCTGCTTGGATCTTACCCGCTGTGGTAACTTGGCGCATATGATGTTTCAGTGATAAGCTGAATGTGGCGGGTTCGTTTCTCGGCCACTCCGGACGTATTCCGACGGGTGCGAAAGGCAGAAACCCCGGCGTATACTTAGTAGATTTAGGTGCACGTCAAAAAAAAAATCCGAGTTTGTAAAAAGCAATCTGGAGTACCACACTGCCTCAAGCCTCTTTAATTCATCGTACCTCGGTTTTGGCACGTGAAGCTTCAGCAACCTTAGGTTACTGTTGTTACTGTTATTTGACCTTTACCGTGAATTCAGTCGGCTGAGCCACAGAATGATGACGCCGCTATGAGCGAGCGTGAACGCCGCCGCAAGTGTAAGCGTTAGCGCCCGCTGTTTCGCATCTGCACATAGTTCCCTTCAGTGGGAGAGGGTGTAAATGTTTCTCTATTATTCTACAAGCATGTCGCATGGTTTACGCGGAACATGGCTTTTATTCCGTCCAGTGACTGCGGGGCTTCGCGAGCATGGCGACAGTGATCAAGCTGCGCTCACTGATGAGTTAACGAAAGAAGAATGTACTGAGCAAGCAGTTCACGTAACGAATTGTAGAGAAAGGAGTGTTCGTTTGAGCGAGTGAAGAGGCTGTGCGACTAATTATTTCCGTATCATGAACGCAAGAATTTCTCACGCTGACTGTCGGGTCATGTTTTTCGCTCAAAAAAGAATTGCAAAGTATACGAGGTAACTCATGTCTGTGAGCGCACCAATATAATGATTGATGGCGTATATAGGCACAACGTAATCGATCTTCGCCGCCTCGCGTCTTCCACATTGCGCAATGATGCCACCGTAGAATTATACTATTAGCAGGTATACAAACTATGCAACGCGATTGGCAGTCTCGAGCGTATTGTTGACGTAAAGCAAACACTAGATGCTTATCATACGTTTTCCACGCACTCCCACAACTATTCCTCCCATACAGGGTTGCCGGACGAACACATTTCTGGTTAACATCTGGCTTTCTGTTTTTGATTGAATTGCTTCCTCATAGCCGTCATCGCTTACACATTTTGGGGGCAGCGGTCACGCGCTACTTTAAACACAGAGGTAATAAAAAGGCGCCACGCCCCACCGCGGTGGTCTAGTGGCTAAGGTACTCGGATGCTGACCCGCAGGTCGCGGGTTCGAATCCCGGCTGCGGCGGCTGCATTTCCTATGGAGGCGGAAATGGTGTAGGCCCGTGTGCTCAGATTTGGGTGCACGTTAAAGAACCCCAGGTGGTCGAAATTTCCGGAGCCCTCCACTACGGCGTCTCTCATAATCATATGGTGGTTTTGGGACGTTAAGCCCCACATATCATTAAAAAGGCGCCTTATGTGCAGTTTCGTTTGTACAGCTATGAAGTGTGGTATTATGAAATGTGTATACGGGAGAAGTTGGCATCAAGTGCGATGTCAGTTACTCCTTCGCTGGCATCAGGCCCAACGACAAGGATTGGTTTATGATATGAGGGCATTAATTAACTGCTCACTCAGCGACCATACCAAAGACATCATCAAACGTTAAACACGTAGTGGTCCCGATCGGAAACACATATATGAGAAGCGCCTTGAGACGTCGGCAGCACAGTACAGTGTAAGCGTGCCGGACCTCTCTTCAGGTTTCCTTCGACGCGAACGGCGTCAAATGGTCTTAGCGTTCGCATACGGTGAAAACACCGGAAGCTCGGTGAAAATGACGACGTATAGGAACCGCACCGGCGTCGCGCTTCCGATTTGCACGGCACGACTGTGAGAAAAAGGAAGCGGTTTATAGGATCCTATCTTCGCACAACCGTCATATACGGCGGAGGTTATCCGACTTTAGCCGAACCGAAGCGTTCAAAGGCGTATCTGTTCCTCTTATACCACGTATTATACGTACACGAATTCTCGCAAATTTGGCCATTTTCTCACACCAAATTATTGCTTTTTTGTTTTTAAACCGCGCACGCTACTATATCGCTTTTCTTTTTTTGTAACAGTGCGTTTCGCAGAAGAGTAAAGGGACTGATGATATATATATCACAGTTGGTAATTTTTTCATCCACTTTTCTTTCTTCTTATTTACATATCATTGGTTTTAATAACTTCCCCTGTACATTCCTTGGCATTACTGTCTGTTATATCTCATTAATATTGTGTTAAAACACGGAAAAACGAGCCCTCAGGTATACACTTCTTTCCTTTATTATATATATATATATATATATATATATATATATATATATATATATTCACTACTGCACTTGAATAAATACATGGGTGGTGAGACCATAATCTGCTATTAGTCCCTTCAACCTAGGGAGTTTTTTTTGTATAAATAATCTAAACGAACGAAAGTGGGACCAGCCGTGTTCATTGTCTCACCCTAACGTATACTCGTTTACGTCATCCCGAATAGCCCGTTTCTGAGATATTCGGTTAATTTTTACACACACGAGGTCACAAATACGATGGCCGTTTAGCGCGAAGAAATGAAGACAGGTGTCGGGAGGAAAGCAAAATTTAGACTGTCGGACGAGCAGTCAAAATTACGCTCTCCCCTTGACCTCTTGACTTATTATTCGTTACTTATTTTTATATCATTCTATCATTGTTGGATCTTAACGTCCCAAATCCAGGATATGATTTTGAGTAGCAGCAAACAACTTTATTATTTTTAAACAACCTTATGAATTTGAGGGGTGCCATGGTATAGACGGCTGTGAAAATTTCGACCACCCGGGGTTCTTTACGGTGGCACTAAATCTAAATACATGGGCTGCGAACATTTTCGCCTCCATCGAAAATGTGAGTGCCGCGACTGCGATTTGAACCCGCGACCTCCAGCCAAGCAGCCGAGCACCATAAGCAATATAGACCACCGCGGCAGGTACCCGTTGTTTGTTCGCACTAAATGTCCGAATTTTTACGGTATCGTGTCTTTCGCATAAGTTCCACAAACCGTGGAGAACGTCTTCAAGTCACACGTTTAAAAGACGCGGCCTTAAGTTTCCCGTGAAAGAAGTGCTTGCTTTCGGTAAGCTCTGGACGAAGTCGAGCTTGTTCCACGATACACCTTAGCATAAAACCAATAAAACGACGCAGAAAGATGTCAAGGGTCGGTATCGTCGACTGGCAGAGTTATCCGACGTGTCTGATGAAATCATCCGGAGGCTGTCGAAACAGCGAACACAGCGCAAGCTTGAATCGCCATTCTCGCCATGCGTGTATCTGCCAGAAAAAGAAGAAAAAAAAAGTCAGGCTGAAACAGGAATTGAAAAGGTTGTGAGAGGGCTTGCGCGTACGCGTATAACTGGTCGTTGTTTGCCAAATGCACAGCGCGCATGCCAAGGGAATGAGTGTGACAGCGATGCTGCCGGCGCATTGAAGCTTGCCCCACAACGTCACGAGGTTACGACGTGGTCGATACATTAGCCATTAAAAAATGCAACTGGCTATCGGCGGATATCCCCTCGCAACACACGCCGGAGGCGAAAATAACTCTCGGCGGTACCTTTCGCCCGCTTCCACGGAGATCACATCAGCGGTTTTCTTGTTTTTTATTATTATTGTTGTATACGCACGCGCATATAGTGCGAACGAGCGGAAACCGCAAGAAAGCCCGCGAAAGCGTTTTTGCAATCGACTCCACACCTGGGCAATAACCGGCAAATAGGTGCATTTGCGTTCAAACGTTTCTCGGCGTGAAAGCAGCACGGTCCGTGTTCACGTGACACGGACGTGGACGTTCCGGTCACGTATAGTATTCAAAGCATGCGCTGTAGTATAAAAACATAGAGTTGCAGTGCACAGAACTTTTCCTTTTCCTGCTGCGATTCTTCCAAGCTGCAGCGTAGATAAACACAAAACGTGTAAGGCAGAGGTTCAAGCTGGTCTGTCTCGGTGTAACAGTGGTTGCTCACTAGAAGGTCTCAGGTTCGACCCCGGTTTTGTCAGCTGAACTACGTTGGAGGATGCCCGTGTCCGGTCCGATGCACGTTAAAGAACACTAGGCGCTAGAAATTTCGGGAGCCAACTAGTTCGGAATCCCGCATAATCATATCGTGGTTTTGGCACACCACGTATAATTAGGCTCAAGCTTTAAGCTATGGCACTGGCGACAAAAGAAAAACAATTGTGAATGTTTCATGAATGAGGCACCAGTCAGAAGTTTATACAAGTAACCCTGAGCAGTCCCGTTCACTTCATGAAAAAATAATTTCATCAATACCAATCAGTATACAGTCGGCTCAAAATTGAGGGCGTATGCCCGTGTACACAGCAACAAGCTCTGTGAAGTGGACGATATATACAAGACGCGGTGTTTAGCACTTGCAAGTCCTTGCGGTATTTTCATGTGCCCGATCAAGCAGCACGATCTACAACGCCATGTCCGGCAGCTCTCGGAATTAAGTCTACTGCTTGTGCATACATGAGAAATCCAATTCAGGACAGAAGTGAGCTAGGAGTTCCGCAAGAAAAATTAATAAAAAAAAGGCTCGCACAGAAATGAAACATATATACTATCTGCTCCTGGCTGAAGCGTACTATCCATTTGCGTAATGGTCGGGGATGCAGAACCCAATACGCCATGTGTGTGTCAACCTTAAGGTAACAAAATAAAAAGTAATGTATTTCGTCAATTATAGCAATCGAAGTATTAAGGTATACATGTATATATGTATACATCTATCGCGTAGTGTCGCGTGATTTGCGTTATATATCCAGCGATTCGTGTTCTTCATGTGCGTTACGTTTTCTCCATATATTTGATCGCATTGGCTGAAAAAAAAAACCTGTATTCGCGAAAACAAGTGCTTTCCTTTCAATAGTTTAAACAGAGAGTGCCAGTTATAACCGCGATGTGTCACTTATTATTAGAGAAGACAGCTGAGCCGACTAGCGAAACACAGTTCAAATGCGAACCGAAAACGTCGTGATTTCTCGTCTCTCCTGTCTCTGGTTTTCCTGAACAAGTAGATGGTTAGGCCCAAATCAACTGCAGCGGTCACGACACCGAAGCGTCGTCGCTGGTATATACGCGTGCCAAAAATGACGCGGTCACCACAGCAGCGACACGGTGTGCTTGCACAATGACTGCATCGCAATTCATAGCGCAACCGGATAATGATTCACTTCGAGTCTTTTTTCTCCGAAAACTGTGCACGGCGTCATAGCGTAATGAACACTGTCGTTATAGGTAAACAAAAGCAAGAAAGGCGGGAGTTACCCGACTGTGAAACGTTTCCTTGATCATGCGTGGTGGGTAATTTTGCATCGCTCATATACAGTGTGCGCGCCTCTGTATATACCGCTCTGGACCACTGTTTCAGACTTTCGTATTATAATATACATCACGCAATACATTCTTGTCTTTTTTTCTTTCGAGTATTTCCGCGTTTGGACAAAAAATATACACAGCTTACCAGCACCTGGGTAAAACCACGCAATCGTAATGGGCCAAGGTATGCCACTCTCTGGACAGAACGTCGATTGCCTATAACGAGCCTCGCGATAACTGGACCTGCCCTACAGGCGCAGCGCTTCGCTGTATGGTTATTTAGTGTCGACTCGGGAAAATGCTGACACAAAGTACTGAGTTGACGCGAAAGTGCACGCACACTTTTTTTTTTCCTTTCAGAGATGGTACTCATTGTATCAGGAATAGGGCGCCATTAGGAGTACGCATTTCGTTCTTTTAGTAGCAACGCTTTTTTTTTTGTAATTATCAGGAGGTCCATACAGCACAGAAAAAAAGAAAATGTTTATATAGATCTTGTTGGAAACATGCAACCAGGTTTATTTATTTTATAATACTACGAAAAAAAAGGAAATGAAAATAGGAGGAAAAGAACGGCAGGCAGGTTAACCAGCCTATAGGCAGCCGGTTTGCTACCCTGCTCATGGGAGGGGGATGGGGGAGATGAATGATACTACAACAACCACAGTAGCCAAGCGCGTGATCGTACATGAATGGAATTTCTAAGCAATTATACAATAAATGGTCAATATTTTTGACAGCAAACACAGAATGGTAAATACCAGCAGCAATACCGGGAAAAAAATTTCAAAGAAGTTTCGCGCAACGAAAAACCATGACTAAGCCATGACAACTGTTCTGGGTGAACGGACAATGCTTATTCCATTTCAGACCTATTTTAGAATTGAAATAGGAGATACAGAAATATTTTAATTTCTATCTGACACCGCACACGCAAAGGTTGGCGCTTAAGTGACCGCAGTATGTGGGAAACTGACCATAAAAAAAATTTCGAGTTTCTTTTCATTGTCAAATTCCGCTGTGTCAACGAACTGCATGTGACTGAAAACAGTTATAGTATCGAGGGGAAAGATGAGTCGAGTGAGGAGAAAGCCTAGACTGACGCAGTTTCATACCTTCACGATCTGTTAAATTGTTTTATCCCCTGTGGGAACGTGCCTGTGATAGAACAAAACTAAAACTATGGACTTCTAACGCAAAAATTTATTTAGCTGTTGTTGCGAAATCCGTGAAGCCATCGAGCTACACACTAGGTAACCTTTAGAAGTCCGCGAACAACCTGTCAGGTATCATAAAAAAGAACCTTGGCCAAAAACGATCGCTTCACAAACTTTGTTTATTGTTAGCACAGTGCACAATGGACGCGAATATTGTTAAAAGAATTGAAACACTTTCCACCGCATGCCTGACGCAACCTTCTTTATCCGCCATATCGTCGAATAGTCTAGTGATGTGAAAAAAATTCTATAGAAAAAAAAAGAGTGCTATAAAACTTGAATTTGACAAAATAAGATCTCCGCGAATTCACCCTATTTTCCCAAATAGGGTGACCCGTGTGACCTGAACGAACCTAACCGAGTGGAAACTACCGAACCATCGTGGGCCGGTTTCCGTAACCTTCGGTAAAAGCGCAGTGCCCATCATCGCATCATCAATGGTATTCCCGTAATGTCCTCTACCGGCGCGCCTCTCAACAGACCCTTCACCCTCCTTCTCTCTCACACACACGTTGTCTATAGCGCCAGAAAAATAAAAAGGCAGCGCTAACAAGGACGAAGACAGTTGCTACTTGAGACTCGGTTTGATAAAAAGTATGCACAAAATAGAAGAGAAAGAGGGAGGGGAGCTGAAACAAAAGCTTTTTGGGGCCCGCGTTCTCTCCCTCAGAGCTGTCTCTCCTTCCCCACGAACCGACGTCGTCTCCGAAGGGCGTCCTGGCCAACGGACCGGAACGAGCACCTCCGTCTATCAAGGCGTCCCATCTCTCTCTCAGATCGCGGAACACCGGAGCTCACGGGGGCGCCCCGGAATATAGGAGAGTGGCGGACGACGAGAACTGACCACAGCGGCAGCAGACCATTTGCGATGGCATTGCAAGAAGCGCCGCGACGGAGAGGTAGATAGTGAGAAAGAGAGATGGAGATATACAAGACCACATGAAGCCGGGAGCGTGGTACACACATACGAACACACATCCATACGAGAGATAGAAAGAGAGAGGGGCAGACCAGCCGAATCGCGGTACATCCGGCCACGAGAAGGTGCCTGGCACACTCGCTACGCCCTAACCATTGTTCGAGCATCTTCGCGCCATCATCCACGATTGTTGCTTGCCGGCGTGGCGTTCTTCGTAGAGGAGGAGCGCGTGCGCGGTTTGTGTGTGTACTACGTGCTCTGGCATAGCCCCTCGCTCTTCTTCTTCACCCTTGCACCGCTCCTCCTTTATCGTCCGAGTTCCGTCAGCCACTCCTCTTCTGTAGCCACGCCACCATCGTAGTCCGGGCTCGCTCGACCAGCTATATAGCGTGCGCTTCGTGATCACACCATAAGGTGCTAGGCGCAGAACAGTTCCACCGCCAGGCGGGAAATGTGCGCGTTGGTCGACACTCTTGTGCGTGTGCGTCTGTATGTGGCGCCCATTACAAAAGACATCCGGCTATAGTAGACCTACCCATGCAGACCGTACACGGCACACATACTACGTGTGTCTCCCGTAGAGCTCTGTATACATACGTCATACACGCCGTGTGTCCGCAGCGGAGATTTTGAACGTTCTTATCGAGTGAGCGTGCAGGAGATGCACATCGTGCAATGGCTCCTTCTATA
Source organism: Rhipicephalus annulatus (assembly GCA_013436015.1). Taxonomy (NCBI): domain Eukaryota; kingdom Metazoa; phylum Arthropoda; class Arachnida; order Ixodida; family Ixodidae; genus Rhipicephalus; species Rhipicephalus annulatus. Next base: position 404,122 of record WOVY01015117.1, read on the forward strand.
TTCAATAACATGTTGGGGCCACGGAAAGCAACGAATGTTGCGTTGTGTTATAATGGAGTTCGTGAAATACGATAGCAGCTCTATTCAGGGAAAAAATAATAATGTCCTGAGAATTGAGAAATAATAACGCTGGGACGAGATAGATTAGAGATGCGTTCACCTGTGACACAGTAATTTACATGGCACGTGACGAAAAAGCGTGCGGAAATTCGTCAGCTCTGGGGCCACGTTGCATCCAGAGCGATTAACACAAAGGAGACATTCAAGCAGGTTAGTGTTTTCTTCGATAACTTGGGCAATAAAACACGGCGGCTGCCCGAGACAAGTGACACGTGGACAAAAAAAAAGTGGTAGAGTATAATTCCCAGTTCCTTCGAACACAACTCTACAGCCTGCGTACGATCGCTGCGAAGAGCCTTCAATCAGCATCAGAATATTAAAAAAAAATCCGTGTACTCGTGCCTCTTTCATTGCTATGGTGTAACAAGATTGTCAGCGATGCTGGCACTGGTGTTGAGGAGGACTATAAACCGCCACTAAAGGGCGGCGCCGGTATATGGGCACATATAGACGAATACGTACATTTTGTGCGTCTGCAAGCCCAGGGCTTAGAACTGGGACGGTGGGAGGGAGGGGAGAGTTGTCACCTTCGGTGGGACCGAAACCCTCTACCTGTAAGACAGCGGACTTGGCCACAATTCGCCTGGTGACAGCAATGCATATGTAAACGAAGACACCAATGTGCTTACAAACACGTGCGCAGTCACTCCGGAAAGCTCTATGTGCTGCCCTTCCCCCTCTACACACTTCAGAAAAGGTATAGGCATAAAATTGAGCAAAGGAGAAAAAAAAAATATTCTTTGAGCCATGTTGCGTCCCTGCCTCCCATTATGAGTCCTTTCTCAGTGCAGGGTAGTAAGTTGGATTTTTATCTTTGTTTCACGCATGCGAGACAATAAAAGAGGGATGCTAAAATATGGAACTAGTGCTGAATAACCAAGCTGGAAAGAAACTTAGTCAAGCTAATTTAGAAACATAATTAACTTAACAATAACTAAGTTCAAAAGATATAGAGTTATTTGTTGAAAAACAGAGAATTCTCCCGGCGTATATGTGTATCGGGGAAGGGGTTCTTGCGCTTCAACTATCGTCCTGTCACACCAACTAGCCAGAATCAGGAGGGCAGGAAAATTAAATGAAAATATGGGATCGTGAAATGTGGATGTGAGAACACATTTCTTGTGATGCAAGCCATTTTTGAGCTAGTTTTCCGAAGCTGCTATTCAAAAACTTGAGCCCGTGTCTCTCGTCGTTCTTCGAAGTAGACTGCACAATGTACCGCGATATATTTATACAACATCTGTACTCACCCCTGACAGTTCATCCGCGTCCGCGCTTATCTGTTACAGGACGCGTGTGACTGTGATCGAAGTGCCGCATAATGTCTGAGGAGAGGATATATACAAGCCGAATGGACCACGCGCTGTTCTCATATTCTGCGCGGCTTTTTCGCTTCTCCGCGTGGCACGCCGACCTGGTCTTCTAAATCTGTCAATCACCTGCGCGGAGCGCGTGGTTGCTGTTATTTGCTTGGGCGGCCGGGTCGAGTATGCCCGGCTCACGCCCCGCCCGTATCTAGGCTAATACTTGGCGGGATGCTTGTTCACGCAAACACGTGTCGGACGTAGGGCAGTGGTCGCGTAACAAAAGAGAACAACCAATCAACGCTGATCGTTAATGCAAACAGTTGACCATGCACAATCTCATTGTTATCAGATTTTGTCGGCGGTTACTGAACAACAGAGCAATGCACTCTCGAAAGAACGCTTACAGTACAGCTTTCAATGGCAGTATACGGTAAACCGCTGAACATCATGCTACCGTTGTCAGCCCACACTTTGTGTTCTATATAGCTTCGGGAACTTCGGCCAGACAAGCAGATGCGTGCAGTGAGAGTTCTTCGCTGCTTTTTAGTGGGCTCCTTTAGTTGACGTCACCCATTATTTTTGTTGCACCGTGGATTGGCTTAATTTTCGTGTCGCCTTTATATGAGCACATGAAGAAGTACTTGTGTAAAGTCTAACTCTAGTGTAGCAGGTCAGCGAAGCGTTTAGGACCGGCTTCTACAGAAACTTGTCACGGTAGAATTAATCGTATGAGAAAGTTTAAGCCAATCCGGAAGCTTGAAGTTAGCGGTGCTGACTGGCCAAGGGCGAAAAGCATTTGCGGACTGAAAGCTTCGTGATTTCTGTTTTCGCTGTTTTCACAATAAAGCCGCTTTACTGCGACACTGCTTAGTGATCAAAAGCTTTCGAAAAGGATAAATATGTTCGTAACGCTATAAGTAACACTAGTTAAAAGATGCACGTGATGTGTGAAACAAACCGCATGTACGTGTGCTCAATATGTAGATGATTTCGTCAAAGGTGTGAAACGAACTCTGCGCTCTCATTGTTTCGAGCGACAGGGCAACGATGAGTGCCGCCACTTTTTCGCCTTGATTAAAGGAGGAGGAGGAATAAATGAGGAAGGACAGGGAGCCTTGATTAAAAATTCCTTTACAGTGAGTGAGCAGTTAGGTGCCCTAGCAATTTCCGGTCGCAGTGTCTCACCTAGTGACGTCAGCAAATTGAGTGCGTGTTGCGTACGCGAACGTGTTAGCATCTACTTGTACAAAGGTGATGTTGGAAACTTGAAACATCGCCCTCGGGAAGCCTGTTCAAAGAGTACGTTTACGTGGTGAAATGGCATGCCCGCCTTTCTTACACGACTGCGAGGAGCCGGTGTTCTTCCCTCTATCGGTGTAAGCGTTGTCGTCACTTGACTTCTAAGCAGAATGCAATGCATCATGCGAATATGGTGTCACGACACACAGGTGCATTGCTGTATAAACCGACCAACTTCCCGTACACGTTCTCCACGCATGGCGAAAGTCGTGCATCACGTGTCTCTCGGTGGCAAACGAAAAATGACAAAATAATGCCCCTGCCCAATGTGGGCCATTCCCCCGCAATATGTAACTGGCCCGATTTTCCATACGTCATTGCGTTCTATCGTACATATGTGTATACAATGTTTGTACGGGGCGCACTAATCTCACCGCTCTTCACGCCTCCAGAGGGCAAGCTAAGCAGCAAAGATGGATGGATGCCCGGCACTGCGAATACGCCCGGAGCGACGGCGATGATCTCCGAAGCACTTGGCCATCCCGTAAGGTGGTACGTCGCATTAAACGCTGCACTTTTCCTTCTCCCGACTCTAATACCCCTCGTCCGCCCTCTCTCATCTCTCCTCTAGCTAGCCGATATACTAGCGTGAATATACACGCGAATACAAACACATGCGCAAGCCTGCGCCGCGAATTCGCTCGTTTGTAGCGCACATGGCTTTCAGGACTTAGACTCACCGTTGCCCCTTACTAGAAGAAGCAAGAGGAATGGAGAGGGCAAAATTGCGGCACGGAAGAGAGGGAGAGTGGGTGCATGCGGTAGGCGGAGCCGGCATTGATGGCCACTTTCTCCCGCCCAATTACCCGAGCAAGATCCGGATGCAGGGGCCATGGTACGCGTTCATAGAAGGCACCGCCTGCACCCCTCCGGGCTCCTCCGGTCCGGCCGAGGAGTGTCCACGGGGGCCCCCGTGCGTGCCAACGCAGCGACCAGTGCTCGTTGCACGCTCGTCGTCCGGGATGCGAGCTCACGGGCCCGGCTATAGAAGATCAATCTGGCATGAGGGAGCCGGGAGAAGGCGTTTACCTTCAGAACGTTAAGCTATACGCCTCGCCAAGAGATGCGTAGATAGATTTCTTCGATTCGTTGGAGCACGCTGGTTCAATGTACACAGATGTGACCTGTCTATTCCCTCCGAGACCCCATTCTCATACACTTTCTGTGTTTCGTTTTATTCCTTTCGTTATTTCTTCGTTTTTAATGTGCATTAGAGATAGCGTGGAACGACATAAGTGTTGCGGTAGGTGGTAGGGATTATTCGCACGAATAAGCAAGGCTTGTATACAGGGATACAATAGAAAAGAAGCAGGCAGTATACAGACGTTCTGCTCATCTTGTCTCTTCCTTTGTGTCCGAGTCCTGTGTTTACGTCTTGTGTCTGCGTCTTCGCACCTTGCTAAGGTCTATGCGATGAGCCGTTCGGAAGTAATGTTAATTGGATTCACACATTGGTCCTCCTGAGCTGGTGTGGAGCGTAGCTCAGAGGCTCGATACTATACTCTGTATTGCCCAGTATATAGCTACCGTACAAAGTCGTGACGAGGATATGTCATCCTTTGCGGAATATTTTTTCCAACTCCAAAGGGTACTTGGAGAGTTATGGTGCTTCGATTAGGACCCAACGAGAACTACCATAACGAGCATGTCCACGTTATCATTCTATTTTTTTTCCTTGACTAGTACCCTGCATTTAGACTTTCGGCAAGATGAACATCTAGAGCATGCGAAACCGGTTGGGCCATGAAGAGGGCATGCAAACGGCGACGTTTTTCAACAAACACGACTACCCGAAACTACTATACTCTTCCACTCTTCCTCCTTGCTTCACATGCCGACTCTAGTCGACACACTCAACACCCTCAACAAGTGTGTTGGAAAAGAGGATCCCGATCACGATTCTGAATCACTTCATTCGGACCTTCATTCGGACATTCGGATTCTCCTAAGTTAATCATGTATGCGGACGACACTAATATATTTTTTGCTGGTTCATCGATCTCTCAACTTGAAAAGTCTGTAAACACATATCTAAATAAGTTGTCTTCCTGGATTAAACTAAACAAGTTGCGGCTAAACGCGAGTAAAACTAAATATATATTGTTTGCACCCATTAATAAGCCACGGAATATAAGTCTAAGTATCTCCTTTGAGGGTCAGACTTTAGAACAAGTCAAGGTACAGAAATTCTTGGGTGTGTGGTTCCAGGAAGACCTTTCCTGGAATGAACATATAAATAAATTGGCAGCAGATATAAGTAGAAGCGTTGGATGTATGTACAAACTATGTCCGTTATTACCACTTTGGCTAAAGAAAGCGTTATATTATACACTGATATATTCCAGGCTAAGTTATTGTGTCTTATGTTGGGGAACAACGACGGCTCAAAACTATAAAACATTACTTACACTACAAAAGAAGGTACTAAGACTATTCGAGGGATATTACGGTATGCCACAAGGTCTTAGCGCACGTCCGTTATTCCCTAAATATCTCATATTACAAGCAAACCAAATATATTATTATAAGTTATTATTGTATATCCAAAATAATAAACTATACCCCATGTACGATTCTTCTCGATGTGCTGAGTACTATTTCCGTACACATAGTATAAGAACACCGAAAACTAGAACAACCTATGGTCAACAACATATTGATTATCAAATACCGAGTCTCCTCAACAAACTGGGTGACGTACTTGACCTAAATAAGAAAACTTCCAAAAATAAGTTCAAGGAATTTCTTCTTTATAATTGTATTGAATACACTTAATACAGAAATTTGGATTATTTATTACTTTTTGTGTCCCAATTGCTTAGAGTACACTATTTGTGTTCTTTTGTTGTTGTTTTTTTAGGAATGTATGTGTCTGCTGATGCTTTCCTTACCTCACCTATTGTATATATTGCGATGTTTTTTAGGTATTTAATTCTATTTACTGTCCTGTTCTTTCTTTATATTTGTAATGGTTACATGTGTGATCATAATTTGCAAATTGTATCTGTATATAATGATGTTCTCTAATTCGGCTAAGTTGTGTATGACATGTTATTTATAGTTTTTATTTTATTTTGCCAGACTGTATTTCGGAGCAAAAGCCTCCGTCAGGCTATGTAGCCTTTTGCTTTTGCTTCGTTTTTTTCTGTTGCACGTACAGAAAATAAATAAATCTCAAATCTCTCAATCTCTCACATTCAATGGATCCCATGAAGCCACATCGAAGGACTGCCCGCGGATTCAGAAGGAAATTGCCATTTTGAAGGAGATGGTGCGCGATCACTCATCTCATTGAGAAGCCGCAGCTAAAGTCAGAAGGCGTCGTTCACGTCGACGTCGGTCTTCAAGGACGCCCACTACCTCCTCGACACGTCTGCCTGATCCCTCATCAGTACCACCTCCTTTGCCTCCCAGACCACATGCCGTGGGAAAGGCTGTAAAGGACAAAGCCAGTCAGCATACCCTAACTGCGACAGAGTGGCCTGCACTTCAAAGGGAAGCAGCATCAAGCGAACCGAAGGAGTTTCATGACGGCCAGTCCGCGATCCTGGTTCGAGATCTTTCCAACCAAGACAGGCAAGTGACTGCAATCGTGCAATCATTAATTGCCACGATTCGCACGCTACTGAGCAGCATACAATCTCCGTCTGCTAAGTGTGCACTGAAAATACTGGATGCACTGAATCCAGTTCTTGCTAACTTTGTATAAGCACAATGGCTCAACAAAATCTCATCTTCCGCACTGAAGTTAAAAGTGCGTCGATTTTTCAGTGGAATGCCAGAGGCATGAAGCCCCGTATCTCGGACTTTCGCCAATTTGTCCGGACCAATCAATTCCCTATACTTGTCATATGTGAACCAAACGTATCAACGCCTTATAGATTGTCCGGTTATGAAGCTTTTTGTTCAGCCGCTTGCGAAGAACCAAGCAAAGTAATTGTTTACATTCGCACAGACTTGACTTATCTTTCGCACCCAATAAGTTCAAATGACGACAATCATGCAGTACGTGTGTCTTCGTGTAAAGAAGAATGCAGTTTCGTTCACGCTTATTGGTGGATATATATCTCCGTCATCGCGATTTGACTGCGACAGATTAAAAGACATCCTAATGAGGACCGATGGGCCTTGGATCATCACCGGTGACTTCAACGCCCATCACATGCTTTGGGGGAGCACTAGGATGAATGCCAGTGGCCGGAACATTGTTACATTCGCTTCCGATTACGACCTTTCCATTATGAACGATGGTACCCCCACGTATCTGCGGGGTCTCACGTATGGCAGTTGCCTTGACCTGACATTGGTGTCACGGTGCTTCTCTCACAAAGTTAAATGGTTTTGCGATATTGAGACTCATGGGAGTGATCACATACCCACCTACGTGACGATCGATGGTATCATAAAAAAATTCTCTACCGGTGTTGTAATTGGCACTGACTGGTCGATGTTTACATCACGTGTTGAGGACGCTTGCCAAGAAGGCCTCGCCTGCAGCCTGGAAAATACCATAGCGGAAGCTATGCAAGCGTCCAAATGTAAATTACCATTTTCGTCTAAAATAACACAGTTTGACATCGAACTGGAAAGATTACGAGCTATACGAAGGCGTGCTGAACGACGATACTGACGCACAAGATCAATTTACGATCTGAGGGAAGCAAGGCGGCTCCAGAAAAAGATTCAACGACGCATTTACAAGCTGGAGAGCGAACGCTGGAAAGCATTCTGCGAATCTCTAGACCCTTATAAACCGCTGTCATATATCTGGAGAACAGTTCGTGGTCTTCGCTCCTCTCCGCAACAACGACACCCTTTTGAAGCTTTGGCACTCCATCATGGAAAAACAGAACTCGAGGTGGCTGAAGAATTTTGCACGAGAGTTGCCGGGAATATTATGAACGAGAGAATCGACGCCGTGATCGTTCCTGAGACGCGATTACCAGTAATGGACATTCCAATCACCATGGAAGAACTGGAAGGTGCTTTAGTCGCTTCTAAGCGCATGTCATCGCCAGGTCCTGATGGTATTACTTATAGTGCGTTGGGACACCTTGGACAAAAAGCCAGAAAAAAACTTTTAACATGCTTCAACCACTCCTGGCTCAGCGGCAGTGTTCTCCGAGAATGGAAAATAAGTCGATTAATACCACTTTTGAAATCGGGAAAATCACCATTGGACTTGACAGCGTATCGCCCTATTGCCCTCGCAAGCTGCCTCGGAAAAGTGATGGAAAGAATGGTTCTATTTCGTCTCGAGTGGTACTTGGAACGATACACCAAATATTCTTCTTGCATGACAGGCTTTCGTCGGGGCCGCTCCTCCATCGACTGTGTGCTTGACTTATCGACATTTGTTCAATAAAAAAAATCGCAAGCGCATATCAGTGGCACTCTTTCTTGACGTGAAGGGTGCAAATGATAATGTAGCTCACGATGCCATCCTCACTTCTCTCGCAGCAATGGGCATTGGTGGACGAATGTTTCATTGGATAAAAGATTATATAACTGGCAGGTGTTTCTTTGTGCAAACATATGAGGGTACAACTGCTGAACATTACACCTACTGCGGAGTACCTCAGGGAGGTGTTTTAAGCCCCACATTGTTCAATGTTGCCCTCATTGTTCTGGTGAAGGTTCTGCTAAAGTCGGTGTGCCTATCCATATACGCCGATGATATTTGCCTCTGGAGTGCTGCAGTTACTCGCCCTCAGGTGCGTGCACGAATACAGCGGGCAGCGACCCTCACAACAACCTATACCTTCAGAAACAAGGCCTAACTATATCAACTGTGAAGTGCGCGTTGATGGCGTTTACACGCAAACCAATGACGCCATACCCTGTTTACATCAATGGACAGAGTGTCAAATATGCACGGACGCATCGTTTCCTGGGCATAATAATCGACAGAAGTCTTTCGTGGAGCCCACATTGTGCGTACTTGAAGAAGAGACTGCTATCTATTGTGCATATAATGAAATTCATGTGCGCGAAAGCATGGGGAACTTCTGTGGCCTCCATGCTACAACTGTACAGGGCCCTATTTCTGGGTCTATTGCGCTACAGCTTACCGGTACTGACCAACACTTGCAAATCCAATACTCATTCATTGAAGAGTTTGCAGGGTCAGGTACTGCGTATCTGCCTAGGACAGCCCCGATGCGCTTCTACTTATGCCACAATCATGCTTGCCAAAGACCATCCGGTCAGGACATATAGAGTTGTGGATTGCCTCAGAGCGCACATTCGACATGCTAGCCGTGTCCCCGACCACCACTTTGCCCTTCTACCCTCCAGAAGACCACGTGATACGTTTTCAGACGTCATAGCCAAGCACCTAAACAGCATTCTATCAGGATACGCGCCAGCTGCGAGAATGGCATGTCCTTTGTGGTGCCTCGACCAGCCGCAAGTACGTCTAGAAATTCCGGGAATCAAAAAGAAAAGCAATCACTCCAGAGTAGCATTGAAGCAAGCAACACTGCTATTATTACATGAGTTGTACTTAGACCGAACGCAGATATACACTAATGGGTCCGTCTCATCCAGCAGCTCATCAGGTGCCGCTGTAATTACGGCTGCAGCAATGACAATCAAGTTTAAGTTGTCGCATATGACTACATCTACGGCATCAGAGCTTGCAGCTATAAGGGCTGCTTTACAATATCTCGTTCAAGAACGTCCAGGAAAATGGGTCATATTCTGTGATTCGAAGGCAGCGCTTCAGAGTTTGCAGTCTGCCATGCGTAGGAGGAGTCATGACCAATGGGTACAAGAAATAAGACATTGCCATCATGAAACACTAGCACGAGGGCATGATATTATATATCAATGGCTGCCTGGACATATCGGTATTACCGGAAATCAATTAGCCGATGATGCAGCCCGCTCAGCCCATGAAGGAACCCGTGTAGTCCCGATTCCTCTCTCAAGGAATTATGCAGCAAGACAACTTTACCTGCTGGCTCGAGATCTCACACGCACGTTCTGGTCGTCTACCAGCTTCCAAAGGTGTCAATTTTATGAACTGGATCCTTCGCTCAAGCTAAAGCTACCATCACAACTTTCCCGCTCCGAGGCGACACTGTTATGCCGCCTTTGGTTGGGTGTTGCATTTACAAAGGTGTACTCCTTCCGCATTGGTATGGCAGACACTCCTACATGCGACTACTGCGGAGCTGAAGAGACCATCGAACACGTCCTGTGCAGCTGCGCTTGCTACGACACACAGCGACTGCCAGCTCCGGATAGTTTTGAATCAACTTGACCCCGGACCATTTTGTGTGCAGAAGATACTAGGACCTTGGGCATCTGCCTCAGTTGCGCAGAAAGCAACTAAAGCACTGCTAATTTACCTATCAACAAACCTGAGCGACCGCCTGTAGACTGTGTGTGCTCCCCGAGTGTGCTCGTGATTGTGTGTACCTTTTCATCTCTCTACAACCTTTTTTCTCCCCTTTATCCCTTCCCCAGTGCAGGGTAGCAAACCGGACGTGCGTCTGGTTAACCTCCCTGCCTTTCCTTGCATCTTTATCTCTCTCTCTCTCTCTCATTCGGACCTCAAGTTTCGTCAAGGTCGTATAGTGTCACTGCAGCTGACGTGTTTGAACTAATATACAGCGCACTGCACAATGATGGCCGTTTGATCCAACTCCAGTGGACTACCGAAAGTTAAAGCAATATATAACAAAGGCAGACTCGGCTCGTATACATTTACTAATGGCGTATTTGGTTGGCCACTCTAGTCCTCCAGATCGGAGTCGCCAGAGGCAGAGGCAGCTCGCAATCGGAACTAGAGAGGCAGTGTACCAACCGAATAGATCGGCGATCTCAGACCGCATAGAGCATCTTAAGAGCAGCAAACAGCAGCGGGTCTGTAGCGCCACCGTGGTATGCTGCCGGGTAAACATTGCTGCGCCGCGTTAACAAATGGTGCCGATCAGTTCAGTGGACATCTCTGACATGTCTGACCTTTCCTATAGTCTTTTATTGCGATAGCAATTTTATGGACACTCTCAGCAGGATTTCGCCGTTGGCGTCGATGTCATGCCCTGTGTTTGTATATATATATATATATATATATATATATATATATATGAAAACGCAAGAAAGAAAAAAATCACAGAAAAGAGAGTCCAGCGCGTCGATTCGAACGTGGGACTTCCGTGTCGTGAAGGCGAGACATTAACTACTGAGCCACCAGAAGTATTCCCTCCAACGTTTAAACGGCAAGATATACATATCCACCACTTACCGCTGTTGGCGGGCATCTCGAGGGGAACTATCGTGCTTTCAGCATTATCAGCAAGATGACTCAGTGAGCGCGCGGTGGCTCTCATCTCTCACGCGTATACTTTGGCCCGCATAGAGAGTAGGGGGGGTGTACGCTCGATCGCACGCCCTTATCTTGCAATGGGGAGAATCGTACGTCGTGGCTAGCTTTTGAGTTTCCTCAGAACAATTCTGTTGTAGTTACCGGGCACACAAAGGTCAGTGCAATCGTTGCACGGCCTCCGTTTGCGGAAAGGGTGCGCTTTTCAGACACAGCGAAGTAACAACTGAGACGCTTATTCGCGTTAATCTGTACCTGTGAGTACGTTTCGTGCGTCTTTTGTGCGTGAGAAATGTGGGGCACGTCTCGATCTGCTTGCCATTCTGCGCGTGAACTTGCTAATTTGTTGCTACCGTGTTCATTGCTTCGCCTTTGCGGCAAAGCTGTGACTTTTTTCTCACTCTCTCAAACATGTTTGGATGTAGCAAAAGCCTTCTGAGCTCAGCATATAAATGCATGTGGTGGTCGTCATTGTACGAGCTGCTATTTACAAGGCAAATCACGTGGATGTCGGCGAGCTGTTGTAACGACAACATTCATATCTCTTCTACCTTCGCTAGCCGTCTCGTTATTGACATGAGGCTTTTATGGTTTCATAGATGTTAATTATCCCCCTCTCCCCTCCCCCAAGCACGCTCAAAAACGCCACTAACAACACACGTGCACGAAGCACTACGCGCCCACCGATGCTCCCTTTCGAAATTCACGCTCGCGCTCCTCACCTGCGTGGTTAACCTGCCGGCAGCCTCGGGATTGGCTGGCTTCTGTCACTTGATCTGTCCTCCCGGTCAGTTAGCGCCGCGCTCTCACTTCAAAGTCAGAGGGTTCGGGAATGCTCTGAGTCAGAGGCTGACGAGCAGAAGCAAGCAACCAAAGCAGTACGAGCGCTCGAATTCTACCAACCGAAGGCGCAGCCACTTTTCAGAGCGCTCCAGAGCACTTGAAAACGCCTAACAAATTGTGCCATAACACACCCCTACACACCTAGACTCGAATGGCGAGCCCACTGATTTCTATTAATTAATCCCACGGACTCCGTTCCACTCTCAACTCGCTTGAAATAAATCCAATACACGAACATGGATTATGCAAGCCTATATACTTGAACTGATTCGGACCGATTTCGTATAGCTCAAATTTATCAATACCTGACCTGCGGGCCAACCGAGGTTGTTCTTAGTGTGTGACAAAAAGTTAGATAACAAATACACTCGTGGCGCCTACAATTATCCATAAGTCGTATTTAACAATTTTATATGCGAACCTATAGTATTGAGACATAAAATCCCGTACAGTCCCACATATCTATCTATCTATCTATCTATCTATCTATCTATCTATCTATCTATCTATCTATCTATCTATCTATCTATCTATCTATCTATCTATCTATCTATCTATATATCTATCTATCTATCTATCTATCTATGTAGCAGTTTACGTTTGTTCTCGTGGTCACCCCCTTAACTTGGCGTTAACAAAAATTTGCATGGGAGGATAAGGTGGTTGGACGAATATGACGCGCTGGTCAAGACATGAATAATGTCACAATACCGTCACGTACGTCGTCAAACACTTCCCGCCAGACAGTGACACATACCCATGGGTGGGTATGTGCCGCTGGTATGCGGGTATGTGCCACAGGTGATTGACACTTAGTGCCTACCCAGGTACGACGGGAACACACGGACAATTTTAAAGTGCGGGCGTTAAGAAATACCCGACATCGGTAGGGTCGACCCGAGGAATACAAAGAATAAATGTCAGGGTCCCAACTTTCTGAACCAAAGCATTCTGCGTGGCAATGAAGCAGTTTACCACAGAGCTACGCCAGGTCTCGGAACTACTTGTCAAATAGACGCTAATATTCGTGAAACGTCAATAATGGTTGCAGTGCTGCCTACCAAATTTTATAAACATAACATATCTACTCCTTTGATAGAGCTGTCACGTCGGGTTAACGCCAATTGTTGTTAGTTGCCATGCGCTGAAGTTTATTTATGTAGCAGTGTCCAGGGCCAACATCCTCGCGAGCATCAGTGCTTCGATTATGAGCTTCTGGTGTTGATAATACGCACTGCGTATTATCAACATGCGTTATAATCAACAGTGTTGATGATAACGCATGGCGTCGTTGCGCAAGTGCCAACAACTGGTTATATGAACATCTGTAACTCTTCAACAAATGTCTGTACGTGCAACATTTGTACGTATATTTAGCGTCCTTTCGGGACGTGTCACTCAATAAAAAAAAAATTGCCCGCAGCTTCCCTCGGGGGAACACTGAGGAGGATGCGGACCATATAATTGGTTAACGGGGTGTTAAAGTGCGACTTACTTGGGTCGATGGCTAAATTGGTTAACGTGGTTGTGAAATGGGGTGTTAAATTGCGACTTACTTGGGTCGATGGCTAAATTGGTTAACGTGGTTGTAGGAGGGGGTGTTAAATGAGTGAACACGTACACACGTATGCGAAAGGGCGGCGCTGGTCGAAGGGACGTCGATCATTGTGTTTGTGGATTCGTTGGAATTCATTTCACCGCGACCTTGGACGTCGACGCGCCGTACAAACCAACCGACGAGCGGCAACTGAGCGAGCGAGCGCCGACCTTGAGTATATATACAGCACGACGGCGCATGCACTGTCAGCGGTTGAATGTTCTCGAAGCGCGACGCCACATGCGCGTCCACTGGAGAATCAGGAGAATTGTAGATGTCGAACGTGGTGTGTAGAGGAGGAAGGGTGCACAGATGGTGGAGGAGTGAAGCGCGCGCGGTGTGTAGAGGAGGAAGGGATGCACAGATGGTGGAAGAGTGGGCGACGGCGCGACGGCGCATGCGCGCGCGTCAGCTGTCGAATGTTCGAGAAGCGGTGTGGACGGCGCGGACGACGCGGACGGCGCACTACAAGGCGCGAGTATAAGATGCTCCGCATCTAAAAAATGCAACACAGTCACCTTCCCTCCACATTCTTCGCATAACGTCCGTTCCCAGGTACGTGGGATTTGCCGGATTTTCGGGGTAGACCTTGCTCATGTACGGGAGCTTGCGGGTCTTTGTATGGGATGTCACAATTCCATGTATATTGAAGGTGTGTGGATCACACGTCAAATGATTCATAATGGAAAGGATTATGCGGTTTAATAAAAGGAATGATAGAGATTGACAAAGAGACACAAGAAGTGTCCTGAATGGCATTTCTGCACATGGGGTAGATATATTGTTTTTTTGATTGATGAAGACTGCCAACCCGGACCATCTGGAGCGCTAGCAATGTTCTAGAGACAGCGTATTCTGACCAATGGTTCCATCATTTAGAAGCCCTCATTTTGCCCTGTGTGTACGGCCGAGCAGGACATGCAGAAATAACGTTAGCGGGACAGCTCAGTGCTCTCCCATAGTTGAGTACAAAGTACTCGAAATCGTTAAACATTTGTTTCGAAACATGGCGCGCTGCTCTCCAGTAGTTGAGTACGAAGCACTCGAAGCAGTTGAACACTTTTTCTACATATATTGATTGATTGACATCGCTGCAAAGGACGGCTTTCAGCTCTCCCATAGTAGAGTACCAAGTACTCTAAATCGTTGAGCACTTTTTTAAAACATACGTTTTTGGGGTGGCTTAATGCTCTCTCATAGAAGTGTACAATGTACTCTAAATTGTTAGACACTTTTTTTTTTATTCTAAACACTCTCGACCGCCTCGAAAGGTGGAGTATGGTCCAGTCATCAACATGCCCGAACTGCTTCCTTCGGGAAACAAATAATCATTTTCTGAGGCATTGTGTTATTACTTGTGTGTTTTTTTTGGAGAGCCGTACCTGCTGTATTTCGCTGCCTCAAAGTAAATCGCTTCGTTTCATCTGGGCGTTGTTCGCGAGGCCGCTTCGCTTGTCTTCTCATTGTTGCCGGCTCTTTCTGCCTCTGGCGCAACCACTGCGAGGCGGTTGCAGCGGGCCGCCGCCGCCGCACGCTCTTCCCGATCGCAGCTGCTGTCTGTTTTGTCGGAGGAGCTCTTCTTCCTTGATGAAGAGGAATTCTTTCAGCACTGGTCTTGCCCTTTTGTGTCGGTCTGTGACGGACGAGTGAAACTTGTCTTTTGGCCGGCCTGGTACTAATAGGCTGATGTGTCGATGCGACGGCAGAATCAACATAAGCCAACATGTAAATATGCGAAATGTACATATTCATGTTTTATTTGTGCCTATTGCTTACCTTGCAATATTTATATGCGCATCTGTCCTTTTGTGACACGTTTTTGCGAGGCTGTGTTTGCGTGAACCATCGAATGAACATGTTCTTTCCACGTCATCTCACATCCATGTCCATGTAAATGAAGTCTGTTTTGTCATGATCGTTATTGTATGTCTAAGAAGAAAATGTTCTGGTGAAATGTTAGTGACGTCTCTGACAATAAACTTTTCTAAACACGTTGGATCGCAGCTGTTGGTTACCGGTACGGAGTACTTGAAATAGTTAAACACTTTTCCTAAGCACATTGGCGTGACAGAGTCATCTATGTACAGTAAAATAACTGCAACTGTGTAGAGACTGTTGATTACCTCATCTGCCGCTGTACTCAATTCAAACAGGATCATTGGATTCTCCTGTGTGCCTTGAAGAGACTCAATGATCGGCGCTTTACTCAGGAAACACAATGGGAGCCTGGTCTCACGCAGTGATGCCAAACATAGCGATTTATCCCTAGATTTAGAGATTTTCTATCTGCGTTCGTTGATTTGGCGTCCTTTTTGTTGAATCAAGGCATTATTGTAAGTATCTGTAAATGTTACAATACGCAGCCTGATTACAGGCTTGATTACAATCACGCTTCTTGAACTAAAGAGGCCGTAAGAAAAGATAATCTTGGCTATTTCCCGTTCTATTTTCATTTGAGAGAGTTTCGGTGTTTGCTGGGCAGAGTGAAAGAGACAGCAGCTCTGTAACGCGAGATTATTATAAGCTGAATACTGGGGTAATTGAAACTTTGCCATCGCAACTGTTTAACGCGAACGCGCATATCACAACGAGTACCCTGAGTGATCTCTGCTCTATAGTAAACAAAGAAAAATGTTTTCTTGTAGTTCAGAGCCAAATCAGAGCCAATCAGAGCCAAATTCACGCTCGCTGCGAGCCTTCGCCAGTGAAGCCTCTTAAATACTAACTGAGCCAGGATGCTTAGAGCACCGCTGCGGTGGTCTAGTGGCTAAGGCACTCGGCTGCTGACCCGCAGGTCGCGGGATCGAATCCCGGCTGCGGCGGCTGCATTTCCGATGGAGGCAGAAATGTTGTAGGCCCGTGTGCTCAGATTTGGGTGCACGTTAAAGAACCCCAGATGGTCGAAATTTCCGGAGCCCTCCGCTACGGCTTCTCTCATAATCATATGGTGGCTTCGGGACGTTAAACCCCACATATCAATTAATCAATCAGGATGCTTAGAGAGAAACGTGTCCAGGGTAGGCCTGAAAGTTGGGTTGGCTCGTATGACTTCATTATTATCAATATTGAGTGATGAAAACAGACGAAGGGACTGTTCAGGTATTTTCAGTCTTTCCATCGTGCGATTTTCATGAGAGCAAACGAAGGGACAAAATATTCATCCAAGCGGGGAGGCGATAGAAAGTGCCGAGGGAAGGCGTATTTATCAGCCAATAAAAATGAGGCCATGAATGTCTACTATAAATCATTGAACACTGATTGCTCATGTGGCAAATTAAAAACTGTCCGCTGCCTCGCAGGCTGCAATTAAGTATAAGAAAGGCGCTACAGGTTTGCATTTCACCTGAATGCGTGGAGTGAACTAGACAGACAAATCTGTTTTTGTAGCGTATGGCGCTTCCTTGAAGCCGTTTATATGCAACTTCCCAGGACATGTATAAAAAAATATGTCAATTGATTGTTAATATGACGCTATCTGTTTTAAAAAAAAAGAACCAGAAGCACTGGGCCACAGTGACCATATACTTTGTTAAAAGGGAATTAGCCTAAATAGTGACATTAAAATGGCAATCTAGGACGGTGATTTTTTAGTAATCTATGGACATTACAGCGGTCAATGTAGGGGTAAAACGCTGTCTTACGTTGGCCTCACTGGTCTCACAGCCCAGCAGCCCAGAAAGTCACACGAGCGCTCTTGCAGTACTTGAAGCCAACAGCCCTGGGCGACCACCTATGAAACCCCGCGCTGCAGTGTGTGTGCTGTGAAATGTGATTTTTATTCTCTCTCTCTCGCTGTCTTTATCTCCCCGTCTCTTTAATGCAATACTTTCCTCTCACATTTAGGGTAGCAACGCGGACATATAATCTAGCTACGCTTCCTAACTTTCTTATATTCCTTTTCTTTTTCTCTGTCGATTAGCTTTGGAGGCTCGGAGTTGGTCGGTTTAAAAGAGGGAAGGTCAACTTCCCTGTCATCTTCAATAGACACTTCATCTTTCGTGGAGTGCCCTGCTGGTCTTTTAAGTAGAGTACACCGCAGTTTGAATTGCCTGCCTTACTCCTAAACAAGCACGTGCTTTCTTATGGTATGTCAAGCTTACTTAGTTTTTTTTTTGGCATATGTGTTCGAAACAACCACTTTCTTAGAAATGTTTATTAGGTGTTTGTTCCAAATAAGGCTTCGTATTAGCAAAAAAAAAGAGAAGTAGTCTTGACAATTGTTCGTAAAAGAACATTTCAGCCAATATACTCACTGAGCATGCAATGAGAAAGAGCAATTACTGACGCACTAAATGCTGATATGGTGTGCATCTCTATTTCCAGTGCCCCCTTTTACTATTTTTTTTGTCCTACCTGTCCTAGGTTTCTCCAGCTGCTTTTAAAAGGATAGTACAGCCCATGGAGACCGTTAGACAGAAGAGCTTTTTGCGCAGAAAGCAATCTTTCCCGCTAAACAGTTTTTTTAGTTTTATCTTTCTTGTTAGACAAAGGTCGCTGGCCCGATTACGTCTAAAATGACACGCGGTCCCTTATGCCGAAGATGACCCGAACCTAAGACGACGCCGGGGGTCGAGTTTAAGACGACTTCGAGGCTAATACTGGAAAGCGTCGGCCAACATCTTCATCTCGGTCATGTTGTGCTTAATCACACACGAAACCCTCCCACCAAATTTTTCTGCATTTAACATCGCTGACTCCCGCATCGGATGCATTGCAGATATTTGCACCTCACGTGGCTTTGCAGTAGCACTGCCTCCGAGATCGGCCAATGTTTGACAACGAAGCTATACGTCAAATAATGTCGTCATCGTGTTACAAAACGCTATTTAATGTCACATCGACGTCACTATTCGGCATCTTGTAATGTCATGATAGCGTCATAACATGATGATTGTTTAGCGTCGCTTCGTTTTGACGCTGACGCCACCTGCGGTCAGTTCTAATGCTTGATGAGGCATCTAAAGCTTTGGCTTTAAATGTTAGACATGCTGATAAGGGTCGTTTTTTTGGGGGGGTCAAGTAGTACGGTGCACGCGCAGTGCTCTTCGGTGGCCCCCCAGGTGACCTATGCTTCTTTGTTTCATTCAGACCGCAGAGCTCATTTTCGTTCACAAACATCGGGAACAGACCACCGCAATCTTATGAGAAAGAATCTTCAATGATAACTCGCACGTTTTAAGAGATTGTGAACGAAGTCGCGCGCGCACCACTTTCTTCTTGGAGGACGATGACCAACGCCACTGCGAGCCGGACCAGCGAGCTGGAGATCGTTCGGCGTATTCACAGCGCCACTGGGCGGGGTTCCCCCTGGCATCACCATTCATTCACCCTGGTCTCCCTCACCGTTTCTGTTAAGGTCCGTGCCCACGCGGCTCTTTTAATTAACCGACTCTCTCACCCTAGCTATAAACTGCCTCGAAAAGCGGGACAATACATCAAGCGGCCGTGACAGAAGCCGCCGACCAGCGCGTTCGTGCTTTCCCTCGAATTTACGTGGACGGGCTGGTCAGACTTTTGGCACCGATTGCAAGCTGGGCACGCGCGGAAAGTGTGGCTGGGAGATCCTCGACTGGCCATCACCCTTTCTCTCTCTCTTTTTTTTTCTTTCTTTGAATCGTATGTTGGCTTTGGTCTGTGAAAGGGCATTCATGGGATCCCAACCACTATGAGAAACATGTCTTTTTTGATTGTTTGCGCTTCTTTTGAATTTTTTACTTAATCACGTAGCCCCAGTGCATAGGCCCTGTTTTCTTTAATATTTTTCGGCCCCATAACCCCTCGCGTCCAGCTCTCAGAATGCTCGCTTGGCCCTACGAACGAATTGGCCCGCATTCAGGTTCAACATCTTGAGTGGTTGTAGCATAAGCAGAGATAAGAGAGGTATAGTGTAGCTAGTGACGGTGATGAAGGTAATAATAAATAAATGCTGTAATGCTAAAGCGAAATAATAAGAGAACGCCAAGCAGCACCGCCCCATCACGAAGGGGCACCGGCCTCGGCAAACCAAGGGCACAATGTGCTGAAGGCATCTGAGAAGGAACGGGATTGAGGTCTCGGGTCCTCAAAAAACGAATCACGGGGAAAGCTATAGCTCGTCGTGAAAGACCAAACTGAACTTAATAAAAAAGTTGTGGAGATGCCACTGACCTGTTGCCACAACGGGAGTCACGCGGGTGTAAGGAACGCGCTATGAGCTGGCTACGCGGAAACGAGACGTGCGTGACTTAAAAACGGCCAAGGTCTATCGCCGTGATGAATATGCAAGGTTTTATAGAGTCGGGGGCCAGTCGTACCAGTCTGTAGTGCGGTACGAAAACGTTAAAATCGATTATACGGCTGTAAACGTAAACAGGAAAGAAGTGGTCGATTGCGATATAAGTCACGCGCATTTGTGTGATTAAACAGCCGACTACCGATATCTGCAATGGGAGAAAAACTGCAGTTGCGGTTATGGTACTCGGCTGCTGAACTAAAGGTTGTGGGTTCGATACAGGCGGTGGAGACGGCGTTTCCGTGGAAGCGAAATGAAAGAGGACCCTGTGCTTCCCGATGTCAGTGCACGTTAAACCTGCTGAGCCCTTAATATTATCCTAATTTTTGCACGTAGAACTCCGGATGTAAATAATAAAAAGACAAACGGACAAATATTCTGTGTGAATTTTATTTACTTCTTTTTTTCTTGTACGTTCAACTGATTGATTCGTGCCAAGAGAGAGGGAAGGAGAGGAAGAAATGAGGGTTATGGGGTTAGAAAGAACGAAATATAAAATAAATATGAACAAAACGCAAGCACACGCACGTACGCATGCACGCACACACACACACACACACACACACACACACACACGCGCGCACACACACACACACACACACGCGCACACACACACACACACACACACACACACACACACACACACACACACACACCAGAACGTTCAGCTCTGAGTCATTTAGACCGGCCAGTCATCCGCAAGAAGACCAGCAGCGCTTGCACCGCCTTCTTTTTCGACGTTGAGTTTGAACGATGGCGTAATATTTGTTCCCCTGACAAAGGCTGGTCATCCAACTTGTTGAGTGCATTGCAAAGAGACTGCTTTTGGGCGCTATATCCCGGGCAGTCGGACAGGACACGTCGAGTAGTCTCTTAATCTCCGCAATGCGCGCAGGCGGTGGTGTCGGCCATCCCTGTGCGGAACGCATATGCGCGGTTAAACGCGACGCCCAACCATAGTCTGCGCGAAGCAGTAGCGTCACCTCGTCGGCGTTTCACTGCAAGTCGAAGGCTGAACGTTAGATCGAGTGGGCGTAATCATGCATGCGTCATAAAATGCGGCTCATTTCACTATGACATAGGTAAGCAAGCATGCGGATTTAATAAGCGTCGTTCAAAAGAGATACCGATAGGTCGTGGTCGTGGTCTATGGTGAGTTTGTTCATAACACTTCGGCATAACATTATTGTGGCGGCCCTAATGTTTTGCACATGAAAAACCTTATTTTCACATTTTGTTTCTTCGCAACCGTCTAGAACCACCGATTCGAGCTGTTTGATATACGATTGCTGGGCTCTGTAGCGTCCCAAAACCACGATATATGAATATGAGGGTCACCGTAAAGGAGGGCTTAAGGTGTTTCGACCTTCTGGTGTTCTTGAATGTGCCCTGAGCGATCACACAGTATCCACGGACAGCCGCAATTTCGTCTCCACTGAAATACGACTGCCGGGACCGGGATCGAACTCACGGCTTCTGGGTTAGTAGGCAAGCGCCGTAACCATGAGTCCACCGTGGCCGACATTGAACTAATTGAGTGTTAGGAAGTTGGAGTAACTTATCATGTCGGCAACAGACACAAACCATATCTCGTGAGGATTGTTCTCCTCTGCAACGTTTGTGAGAAGCCTTCCTGACCACAAAGAAGGCCGAGCGCTCGTTGATGTATGCTTCAGATTGTATATGCCACAGTATATCATGCGCTGCTGCGCACCACATAGACTCCATTGTTGAACTGTATACTGCTACCCACCCTATAACAATCTGGCAATTAAAGTGTCGCGCTGCGAAGTCCTAGTATGCGGGTTCGGTTCTCGGCGATGGCGGCAGCATTCGGACGGATTGAAAATGCAAGAAAATCTGCATACTCAGATTTAAGGGCCTTCCCAGGAGGTTGAAATCATATAGCTTCCAAAAATTTACTAGTGGGGACTCTGGCGCTGCGATCATTCAGCCACCATGGAAATGATGGGTATACCGTAGACAAACTTGTCTAGTCTTCGTGCTTGGCAGCTTCGAACGTATTTTGAGTATTTGTTTATTGCTTTGTGTAAGTCAATTTCAATTGGTGAGCCCAAATGGTTACGGTGGTGAAGTGCAACTGCTAAACATTTGCCGATTTTCATCTTGCGACAAAGCGGCTTGGACCACGCGATGCCAAACGGAGCCGAGTGAGTAAAGATTAGACAAATCCATATACTAACCAACTTTCACATGCTGGATGAAGTGCCGTGCGTTGCAGCTCCTTAGACACTGCACCAGAGTTTGCTCCTATGTATTTAAAAGAAACTCTATGAACGGAATTATTCTAGTTTATCCCACCAGATCGTTTCTCGTATCTATATAGCGGTGCCGAGTGCTTGAAACCCCAGTAACTATTTATTACTCTAACTGTTTGGCACGCAATAACCGTGTGGCATGCCCGTAGCATATTAGCGCTGGCCGCACGGTGCTTTGGCGGCGCGGCGATGTCTCCAACAGTTACCGGCCGCGCGGACTTTTCCTTTTCTCGGCTTTGTCTCTTTTGCTTTGCTTTTACTGTATCCCTGCAACGGCGGCGTGTTTTCCTCTCGGTTCACGAGATCGTGGCTGCACGAGCATACAGGCAGAGACGGCTTCTTTTTCTATACGCAACAACGATAAGATTTCTCGTGTGTGTGATGGTGCATGCAAGTCTACAAAGTCTCGCCACGTGGATTTCCAAGTCGCGGGGCAAACGCCAACCGCCTCGGTGTTTGTCCGTGGAACCTCACAGTTCCGCGACCTCTGCGTATGTGTGCTCGGCCTTTTTGGCCCCTATTTGAGATTTATGGTCAACGAGATATTTCCGGAAGAGCCACTACGTGGTGATGCCTCACCAACGTGACGTTACACCCTGAGAGAGTAGTATTTGCCATGCCGGTTGTTTGCGCTTGTTCAGGAGGGTTTCAATCCACACACGGTGAAGACGACAGACGAATTACGACGACTCGAGCTAAACATGGGGCTACCATGCAGAGTTTGTCCGACAAATGTCCGCAAATATATTGAGAAGCTACTGAATGTCGCAGCGCGCCAGGGTGGTTCGGATGATTGGAGGGTGAAGCTCGCTCCTGGTCACACAGTAGTCAGTGGCCATCCGGAGAGTAAGGTAATACTTTTCCATGGGACACGTTTTCATTTGCCGTGCAAGCCGCAATACAGTGCTCGTTAGAACAGAGACGAAACGACTGGCGTCAATTTTTTTTTTTTATGAAACTCGACAAGTGTGTGAACGTTTGCTATCGTAAATACAGTCTAAGGTGACGATGGTTTGTCGGAGGGTGAAACGTGCGATGACTGATACACGTCTCTTTGGGACAGTTGACAAGGCCAAAGGAACTTGCACAGAAGTCATCAAATATCATCAATGGATAGAAATCTTGCGGCGAGTGATGCATCTATCCCGGAGCCCATTTAAAAACCTTGTACTGTATTGTAGCAATGTGATCAATATTTTTTTTTATTCACTCGACTCACTGACATTACTTTTCGAACATGCCCCGCATGTCTAGCCCGAAGGCGAAATAATCAACAAACTGAAGAACATAGTGAACATGACAATTGATAACTCAGAGCACATCAATACACAATGTGACAAATCTGTTTGATTTGCTATATTAGGTAAACTGAGCGGACGAAGTAATGACGGGCAGATCATTAAATATGCACTGTCACTATGGCGCATTGTCTCAAGGTTGTGCTTGCCTAAATGTATACGCCAATGATCACGCTATGCTCAATCGTATGATCTGTTGTGAAATGTATTTATACCACTACTAATAGACAACCTGACCCATTTGGGCTGCCTACTGCTCAAGGCTAATTAGGTAATATAATACCTTAATTTCTTATTTTTACATTTTAAGGTACAAATTAGGTGGTTTATTTTTTTAATCAAATTTATGAATAGTAGAGGCTGGTGCCTTTAATTAAACGTCTCCAGAATCGTACGTTCGCTCTGACTATGTACAACCGAGCTTCTGCGTTTCAGCGTTGCCTAAACTGAGTAGAGCGAATCATGCATTTTATGGCGCAGCAGAGTGCATTCGCTAAGACGAAGGGGGACCGTTTTAAGGACTGCCTCCGGCGAATACTCTTGCCTAACGCTCGCAATAAAGGGCGTTTAAGGCACTTATTACCTAAACCTGTCTACTGCGCAGTGTACTTTTACATGGCATTCAGCCCTCAATGAAACGCTTCTCTTTGTTCCTCTTTTGGTTACTGCATGCGTTCTCCACGACGCCGTGTTTGAAACGGTAAATTAAATGTGAAGTTATGGTAACATGTCGAAAGTCGTCCAACCTAAGTACTTTCAGAAGAATGTCTCTCATCAATTTTTCCCTCTCTGACGTTAAGACAAAAAAAATCATAGCATATCCACGGAGTGCATGATGATGAGTGGGGTGAAGCATCCGTCAGTATGTCCGCGCTTCCGTCCGTCCATTAATTCTTGCTTCTGTCCGTCCCAGTGTTTGTCCGTTCTTCCATTCGTCCGACCATCCGTGCGTCTATTCGTGCATCTGTCCATGCGTCCGTCCATTTGTGCGTTCCTCCGTGCGTCCATCCATGCATCCGTCCGTCTGTGCGCCCTACATCTGGTCGTGCGTCCGTTCGTTCAAAAATCCGTCTGTGTGTCTGTCCATGCGTATCTCCATCTCTCCATCAAATAGAAGTACCGCCATCCAGCGGACATTCCAAGGACTAAACGAGGAGCGGCACGCGCGCACTTTCTTACGGCCTGCGTTCTTTGTCTAGTTACCACCTTTCGCCGCCTATAGTTCATGGAACTGTGGCCCAACCTCGCTAAACCTTGCTAAAACCAAGGATGTCGACCCAGCGAGTTTAACGCGACAACCTTTTCTGGTCAGATATTGTGCTCAAAGTGCGTCCTTCTGTTACACGTTTTTTTTTATTTACTGCGCATCAAATTCAAGCCAAACTTTATTGGAGATTATGACACCGATATTCACTCCTGTAGGTTATTGCATCAGAAAGAACGATCTTTCTATTTATAATTACCGTGCGCGGGTTTCCTCCTCAATTCAAAAAATTGCGCGCGTGCAGCACTCCTCTAGTCCAGCTGTGGAGGTGGTTACCTACTACTACGGCGACGAAGGCTACTACTACCACTATTACTACATACATCGCTGACGCACGACCCATGGCATGAGGAGCTTCGCCCCTAAAAGAAACAGAAGCCAGACTTCCTCGCTGGGGACGAAGTTGCCTCTTTTGCCAGTACGGTTTTCCCCTTTATTTGAATCATGACAATACACGTTGTCTAACCGCGATATCGTGCTACTGTCCAGAACAGTCAAGCAGGATGGACAGAAGGGAGTTCTTATATTAGCTGGCTACCTTGTGCTTGGGTAAAATGAATGCCTTATGACAAATTGAGGCAAGAAATAATTAGACCGAACCACACATGTGGTGTTAGTGTATTGTACTGTATTACACTCCTCAAAGTTCCTCTCCAATGATTTGTATACGGACCATTTAATCGCTCGGTACATCTCACGCGCGCTTATATTTCGTTTTGGAACATCAAGGCACACCGCCATTAAAGTAGAATTCCACTGAAACCATGTTTTATACATGCTGGGTTATTGAAGTTTTCCTTTCTTATTGTGATGTCAATTGCATGGATACTCTCGATGGGCTTCTACCATCGTCGTCGCCATCGCCGTCATGATATGCACAAAGTCCAAATTCATAACGTTCTCCCCCCGCTCATCATATGTTCTACACGCGAGCTCAAATGCATATAAGAGCAAGCTGCCAACCTAACATTGTGTAACATTTCAATTTGTTGAAATCGCATTCATTGCTTCATCCTTCTGTTAAAACCGTGGATTCTGTTAATTTCATTATAATGGACCGGACAAGCCTTCATGACGTTTTGTCGTGCCTAGATAATTTCAAACGTCATTACCTTTGGTAATATTTGTTTTATCTTTTCATCCACCCCGCATGTACCCGCATAGCGTTTGCAGTATTGAATAAATTAATAAACATAAACATAGTCAAGCACAATGGTTGGCGACGCTAGTTTAAACTGCACGAGGACTGCGTACTCTCTAGCGCGAGCACAATAAACAAAGGCTTATCGCCCGAAGTATCGGTGTCGTGTTCAACGCAGATGCCTGCTTAAAATAAGTGACATGACTTCCCCATCCTCACGTGTTCGGTTTCTAGCCAGGACAGGTAGGCTATTTCGACCGATGAATGCAAGCTGTACAGCGCTTCTCGTATTGCTACAATGGTCGTACGGTGAGTAACTAAACGTCACACGCTCATCACCACTTTCTTCGAACGTTCGTAGAAACATTTTCCGAAAACAACGGACAGTATTTGGGTTCGGTTCTTTTATGTACTGATGATTGCAGCGCAAGACTAACACAGATGGAAGAAAGAACGGACAGGACCATAGAGTTTGCTAAATATACATTAGAGGGAACTCTGGCGCTACTGTCTATGGAAGGTACAACGCATGGCGCTTCAGCGAGCATGGGAATGATGGGTATGACATGGATTTGTCTAGTCTTCCTACTTCACGTTTGTTCTGGCTTCGCGTGGATTGAAGCTGCTTTGTCACGGAACAGCAATCGGCAAATCTTCGGCAGTTATGCTTTACCACTTTATTATTTTAGGCTTACAACTTCAAATCGGGTAACCAAGTGAAAAAAAAAAGGTTTGTTCTTCGAACAAAACCAAAACACAGCAATAAGCGAAGTCACAAGTGCGTTTGCCGCCCGCAAGCACGAAGACTAGGCAAATCCATGTCATACCTTTCAATTCTCATGGCCGCTGAACGATCGCAGCGCCACAATCTCCTCTAGCTAATTTCAGGAAACTCTATGGACAGGACCACCTTCCGTCGTTTTTAATGTCATAGGGGGCTAGTGAGAGGCGCGCCATTGCTTCATTCTTTTTCATTTCCTTTCATGCGTCTTTTGAGTAGCTTACTTTCTTCTGGGTTCGGCCAGTAATGGCGAAGAAGGAGGGGGCTGTTTGTGGCAAACATTCTGTCCTTCAGTTGCTGAACCCTGCCCATGCCTGTGGTTAGTGCAGCGCTACTTTCACAACGTGAGGCCATTCCAGCCCGCCCAAATGTCCACTTTTCTAGTCCAGTACTATACTTTGTCGACACGTTTGAATGTAGACTTTCAATTGAAAGAAATCCGCTGAACGCACTAGTGTAGGGGTTTCGAGAGCTCCATGTATAGTTCACAAATCGAAGAGTGAAATATAGGAATAAGCACGAGGCATTCCTTTTCGTTGTTTCGAGCCACGACGAAACGCCTCTTCAAAAGCGACAGCCGCCCCACCAATTTTTCTTCATCCGGCCTTGTCCGTCACCTCTACATAGACGACCCTCCCCCGTATTGGTATAGCAGAGCGCGCGAAGACCGTATGGATGACTCGCAACCGATTGCGCAAGCTGGTACATAGCTTAGATTGACACGTGGATGTCGTTATAGAGGAAGAGGAGGAGAAAGACGATGACGTATACACGCCCGTAGCGTTCACATAGGCCCCTGGAAAAGAACAACCGAGTGACGTACGTACGCGTATTTCTCCTTCGTGTCTTGTTTTTGAAATTTTTCTTCAGCGACCTCACGGAGTGACAGGCTTCAAGTGCGCGCATGTGCGTACGATGAGCGAGACGAAGAGAATTTTTCCGCGCTCGCTGGACGTACAAAAGAGCCTCGCGTCTTCTTCCCGTAATCGACGCTCACGACCACGATGATGTCAGGGTTGGCGAATCCCGCCGGGCGGCGAAGAACAGATCGTCGGCGGCGGCCGAACGGAAGGCGGGGACGGACGCCAAACAAAGGGGTCCGGGACACGTTTCACATCCCCCTAATGGAACGCGTACGTTATACACTATGCGGCGAAAAGGAGGAGCTCGTCTTAGCCTGGCGGCCACGCCGCAATATCGGGTCCTTCTTCGCGGCCGAAAAACACAGGGTGTCCCTGCCGTTCCGCCGGCGAATGTCAGTCTGAGCGTGCGACACTGAGGCGCCTTCGTGACGCATGCGAGCTAAAGTGTACACGTGCATGGTTCTTACCGCGCGTGCACGTCTCAAGCACGCGCTCTTGCCGGCTTCCGGCATGGAGGTCTAAATGCGCGTCATCGACGAGGCGTAGTCAACATTCTCTGCTCTTCAATGAAGCTTACTGAGTAGCGGGAGAAGGGTAAAGTTGAGAGACGTGCTTATTGTTTTGTGAGATCACGCGTGAATCGAGAGGGTCAAGCTTCAATTGAGGTCGTGATGCTTTGTTTTTTCAATCTTGCAGGCATTTAGTGACTGACCACGTCCTCTTCCAGTGTCGTTATAGGTGTAGTATTGCTTGCAAGGAAACGGCCCTGGGACCTGCCAGTGGGACGATGACGTCAAACGGTTTCTTCGGATTTGGTTAGTCATTGCGGGACGTGGACGTGTCGCTCGTGCAGAGGAGCGACACAATTTAATGGGAGCAGTGTTACTGTTGCAAGAGAAATCGCCAAGTGCAAGTCAGAATGATTTGCGAAGAAAGAAAGAAAGAAACAAAGAAAGAAAGAAGGAAAGAAAGAAGAAAGAAAGAAAGAAGGAAAGAAAGAAAGAAAGAAAGAAAGAAAGAAAGAAAGAAAGAAAGAAAGAAAGAAAGAAAGAAAGAAAGAGAGAAAGAAAGAAAGAAAGACGCTCGCGGCTTTAGTCGAGGACACTGAGCGAAATACCCACTCCTCAGCCCTTTAACTTCATCATAGTCTTCATTTAGTTAGTTCGCTCCTGTGTCGCAAAGAAAATACTACCGTTTTAGACACGCATTTCTAAGTAGTTATAAGAGAAGTGAAGAATACTTTTACGTTTTTTTGGGGGGGGGGGCGGTACGTTTGTTTTTATTTATTTTTCTTGACTATGTCAACGTGCCATTCCCAAAGTAATAATAATCGTATCTGGGTTTTACGTTCCAAAGCTACGATATGATTTTGAGAGACGCCATCATGGAGAGCTGCAGAGGTTTGGACCATCCGGAGTTCATTAACGGTCACTCACACCGCACAGTACACGGGTCTCTACCAATTAGCCTCTATCGATGTGCGACTGCCACGACCAGAATCGAACCCGCAACCTTTGGGTCAGCTGCTGAGCACAGTATACCCGCTGTTCCACCGAAGTGGAAGCTCATATAAAAAAAAGACCGTTTAGAGTAAACACGTTGGAAGGATTGAGATTACGTTATCTTATTGTTGCTACCGGATATCGCCAGCTCGCAGCTAACAATCGTAGAAATTTGCCTTTCCTGCGAGTTCGGAAGTAAGGAAGCCGTGCACCTGCGATCGTACAGGAAACTTCCGAAACGTCGATTATGTGAGGCTAAATTTAACTCCTTTACTTCGCCGAATAAATCATGCAGAATGCATGCGTCAGTCTTGAAAAATACATCTTTACTTCTCGGAAGCGAGTTTTCACGAGCTCGAAAGTGAGCAATAATATACTCTTGCTAGCGCCTCCTTGCCCGACGCAGACTTGACTCTCTTGCGGCGCTTCTACAGCGTATAATGTTAAAACCTCCGTTAAAAGAAAGTAAACGCCTTTCCAGAAACAATATACTACAAAATGATGCCACGATGACTTAGGCGCCCATTTATAAGGTGATCCTGCCCCGACGATGAACATGTTTACTTCACTGCCTTAGTCACCCGCACTCAAGAAATGTATGAGGTATAGACCCGTTCTGTACTCCATCCGCATTGCTAAGAGGTATCGCCAGCGAGAACTGACTACCGTGGCGGGATTCCAGTTGCGTTCGTAGTGGTGCTCAAAGTATGTATATAACAGTGACCGCTGAAGGATGGCGATCGTACAGGACGCGAAACAACGCTCAATTACTCATCGCACAGGGCTGACGAAAAACGAAGTGACAAAGCAGGATAAAATTGCCGCAGTGGCTACTGAAACGCTCGCGGAATACTTAGTGCATTTCCAATATTCGAAAACATCCCGCTGACGGAACGTAAAAAAATTGTTTCTTAACAAGTGCAAATTGTAACTCTAAAAGCCGAGTTAATCCCTTAACTTCTTATCCGAGTGCTTTTTCTAAAAGTACATTATGTTGTCCCGAAGAAAGGCCCATCACGTGCGAGGAACGCGGCAAGGCTTTATGTTCTCCTATAGTAGAGTACCAAGTACTTAGAAATCATTTTCATTTTAAATGCGAAGCATTTCTTAGCGAACTTCTGTGACTTTAAGCGTATCTATCTATCTATCTATCTATCTACCTATCTATCTATCTATCTATCTATCTATCTATCTATCTATCTGTCTATCTATCTATCTATCTATCTATCTATCTATCTATCTATCTATCTATCTATCTATCTATCTATCTATCTATCTATCTATCTATCTATCTATCTATCTATCTATCTATCTATCTATCTATCTATCTATCTATCTATCTATCTATCTATCTATCCAGCCGTCTACGACTTTCAGCTCTCTTGGTCGTTTCGAAAATGGAATCGATACCAAACCTTGTATGGCATAACATGACTGTATGAAAAATATGTTTGACTAGTCATAACATGAAAATAATGACATTTAATTTCTCCCATTCCCTTTCTCTCTCCTGTCTGCTTTGTTCTCTTTATTATTTCTTGTTTCTCTTTATTACTCTGTTTTATTGACATTTTTCTTTCCTGCTGTCGCGTTCTTTTTGTCTGTCTCTTTCACACACTCCACTTGGTTGGTTGCTTCGTTGGTGGTAACCTTGTTGGATTGTTCTGCAGGGATTTAGGGGACCCGGGCTCAGGTTTACCACGACGGACGTCAATATATTTTCCCATCCCTGCTTCAAGGTCCTGCTGGACGGGCCACAGTTGGTCGCCGAGATCGTATCTCCACACAGCTTCACCAAGCAGAGTTTTAGTGTGATGCTATAGCATCTGCAGCACCCAGTAGTGGGGCTTGTCCAATGCTTGTGGCGCATACCCACCTGGGGAGGTTTTTCCAACATACCACAAACTACGGCGACGTAAAAGTGTTTCACTGTCAAAGTAAAATTAAGTAGAAGTGAAGTGTGCGCTTTCAACGTGCTGAGCGGCCTGCACCAGCGTGCTATGAGGCGACCCCTATTGTTGGTGACTAGTGAACAATTTTCGTTATCTGGGGTTCTTTCTTTGAGGTGCGTTTAAACGCGATTGATTCAACACTCTGCCGTAGTTTGAATAAATATATCGGAACCGGTAATTTAACCCATGGCCGTAACTACAGATGAGAGTGAAAGAGGTTCCGGCATCCTCCGAAAGTTTTAGGGCGAAGGGCGAAGCTTTTTATAGCGGCACCCGTTCATCCCTCGTATCCGCTGTATTATGTAACAAGTATAACATTTTGACCTCCAAGGTGGTGCCGGTGAGAGATTTCTTCTGTCCGCTGTTGAACAATAAAAGATAGTTCTCAATGTACATGCCAGTGGACGCTAATGGGGAATGAGAGACAGGAGCATTCGGCTTTTAGTTAACGCGCATGCTGTGATCCTCATTAGCAGCTATTGGCATGTACCTTGAGCACTATCTGACAAGAAAGGGTTGCTACGTCATACTCGCTGGGCGTAACCTCCTTGGTTTTCGAAAGGTTTAGCGAGCGTTCGGCCGCAGTGCCATGAATACAGTGAACTGGTATATACCATGAACTCGAGGTGGTTAAAGGTGGGAAGTGGACCCGAAGCACAAGCCGTAAACAAGTGTGCGTGTGCCACCTCTCGTTTAGTCCTTGGAATGTCCGCTGGGTGGCGGTGCTTCTATATGGGGAATATATGATGAAAAGATGCGAGATGATGGTACTTGGAGTGTTGAACAGATGGATGAACGGACACATAGACAGATGCATGGATGGACGCAGGGGCGGCTGCATGGAAGAACGCAGGGACGGACGCACGAACAGACGCACGCACGGACGGGCTGATGGACGCATGGACGGTCACACTGACGGACGCATGGACGGACGGAAGCAAGAACGAATGGACGGATGAAT
This sequence comes from Rhipicephalus annulatus, assembly GCA_013436015.1. Classification (NCBI taxonomy): domain Eukaryota; kingdom Metazoa; phylum Arthropoda; class Arachnida; order Ixodida; family Ixodidae; genus Rhipicephalus; species Rhipicephalus annulatus. The sequence continues at coordinate 435,932 of WOVY01015117.1, forward strand.
TCTTCGCCCCACTCTCCATCATTCACTCCGTGGATATGCTGCCATTTTTTTTCTGTAAAAGGTCTGTCTTCTACAACTGCCACAAATCTGAGCTTAAGGTAGGCGTCTCAGCTTCGTGTTCAAGAAAAAACGGCCGCGAGCACGCTAAGAGCGTGGTATGTTGTCATGTTCTTACATGCCACGCGTGTCAGGATTATCGTGTTTGCACCAGTCATATATTTTCGTCATCCATTGACGTCACGTAACACCAAATTTGGTATATGTGGAGCTAGCAAAACGGCCACGAGCGCACCATAAAGGGCCTAATATACTCCAATGTAGCGTTGACGCGCGCGTACGCTGGACACAGCGACGCTACGTTAGCAAAACGCAAGCACTACAAAGTCTGACGCCAGGCGCGACCGGCGCGACAAGCGTCCGCCGGCGCGGCCCGACGGCAACCGGCGCAAAATGCGACATGCTGCATTTCGCGCCGATGCGTTACCCAGACAACACTCCCTCTCTTCCCTCTTTCTCTCCCACTCTCTCTCTCCCTCTTTTCGTGACGGAGGGACGCCGGACGCGCTGAAACGTGCACGAGCCAAAGCAACGCAGTGCGGCGCGTGCCTCCGAGGACCGGCGCCTGGCGTGGCAACGCCGGTATGACGCAAAGAAATGAGCGCCGGCGAGCACGCGCACCGCTTCACGTTGAAATAAATTGATGCCTTGACTGTGTAATGTAGTCATGTTCTCACATGAGATGCCTCTCATTATTATCAAGTTTGCACTAGTCACACATCTTCGTCATTCATTGATGTCACGTAATACTAAATCTGGCATATGTAAAGCTAGCTAAACGGCCGCGTGCGCATCATAAGTGCGGCATGTAGTGATGTTATTACGTGACATCCATGTGATTATCATGTGTGTATGAGTCATTTACCAATGTCGTCCGTTCGCTTCGCGTAATACCAAATTTGGTGTAAGTGAAGCTAGCGAAACGGCCTCCAGCGCATCATGAGTGTGGCATGTAGTCATATTGTTTCATGACACGCATCACATGACTATCATGTTTACACGAGTCACATACTTTCGTCATCCATTCACGTACCGTAATACCAAATTTTGTAAAAGTGAAGCTAGTGAAACGGCCGCCAGCGCATCATGAGTGTGGCATGTAGTCATGTTGTTATATGACACGCATCTCATGATTATTATGTTTGCACCAGTATTATACCTTTGTCATCTTTTCACGTACCGTAATACCAAATTTAGTATATGCGACGCTAGCGAAACGGCCACGAGCTCATCATGAGCGTGGCATGTAGTCCTGTTGTTACATGACACGCATGTCATGTTTTTCATGTTAGGGTCGGTCGCTTATGTTCGCCATGTAATCATGTCATGCCATACCAGTTTTGCAACATGCCATGTGAACTAAACCACTGCAAGAGCTGCAGGACCATGAAATGTAAATCATGACATTTATGACACACATGTCATGGTTTTCATGTTATGACTAGTAAAAACATTGGCAGATCTCGCGTACAGTGGGAATCGATTATATGCGATGGATGAATTAGAGATGTTGATATGTCACCTTAAAATCAGCACAAAGTTACGAGGTGGAGGATGCCGTACCTGAATTTATTGTCATGACTATCATGTTTGGATGTGTACTTTACCTTTGTCACCCATTCACGTTATATGATACCAAATTTAGTATATGTGGAGCTAGCGAAACGGCTGCGAGCAAGCTATGAGCGTGGTATGTTTCATGTTCTTACACGGCACGCGTGTCAGGATTCATGTTTGCACCAGTTATATGTTTCATCATCCATTGACGTCACCTAGCACCAAATATGGTGTATGTGGAGCTAGCGAAATGGCCGCCAGTAGATCATGAAGGGCACAATAAACTGCAATGTAGCGTTGGCGCACGCGCACGCTGGGCACAGCGATGCTACGTTAGCAAAACATAGAGTAACATAGTACTATGTTACTCTATGAGCAAAACGCGAACACTCTATAGTCTGACGCCAGGCGCGGCCCGACGGCAATCGCCGCGAAATGCGAGATGCTGCATTTCGCGCCGAGGCGTTACCCAGACAACACCGCGTCTCCTTCTTTTCGTGATGGAGGCACGCCGAACGCGCTGAAACGCGCATGCGTCAAAGCAACGCAGCGCAGCGCACGTCTGCGAGTGTATGGCAGGACCAGCGCCTGGCATGGCAATGCCGGCGTGGCGCAACGAAATGAACCCCAGCGAGCACGCGCACCGCGTCACGTCGAAATGTATCGGCGCCTTGACTGTGGCATGTACTCATGTTCTCACATGACACGCACCTCATGATTATCATGTTTTCACCAGCCACATACCTTCGTCATCCATTGACATCACGTAATACCTAATTTTACATATGTGAAGCTAGCCAAACGGCCGCGAGCACATCATCAGTGTGGCATGTATTCATGTTGTTACATGACACGCATGTCGCGATTATCAAGTTTGGACGTGTCATTTACCCATGTCGTCCGTTCGCGTCGCGTAATACCAAGTTTGATACACGTGAAGCTAGCGAAACGGCCACGAGCGCATCATGAGCGTAGTATGTAGTCATGTTTTTACATGACACGCATCTCAAGTTTAGCATGTTTGCACCAGTATCATACCTTCTTCATCCATTCACGTTCCGTAAACCAAATTTGGTGTAAGTGAAGCCAGCGAAATGGCCGCAGCGCATCATGAGTGTGGCATGTAGTCATGTTGTTACATGGGACGCATCTCATGATGATCACGTTCGCACCAGTCACATAACTTCGTCACCCATTCACATATTGTAATACCAAATTTGGTATATGTGACGTTAGTGAAACGGCCGCGAGGGCATCATGAGCGTGGTATGTAGTCATGTTGTTACACGACACGCAAGTCATGATCTTCATGTTAGGGTCGTTCGCTTGTGTTCGCCATGCAATCATGCCATGCCATACTTGTTTTGCAACATACCATGGGAACGAAACCACCACAAGGACTGCAGGGCCATGAAATGTAAATAATTACATGCATGATATACTTGTCATGATTTTCATGGTATGACTAGTCAAATATGTTCTCTATACAGTCATGTTACGCCATAGCAAGTTTGGTATCGATACCATTATCGAAACGGTCAGGAGGGCTAAAAATTGTAGGTGGCAGATAGATAGATAGATAGATAGATAGATAGATAGATAGATAGATAGATAGATAGATAGATAGATAGATAGATAGATAGATAGATAGATAGATAGATAGATAGATAGATACGCTCAAAGTCAGCGAAGTTCGCAAAGAAATGCTTCGCATTTAAAAGGTTTAACGATTTAGAGTACTTGGTAGTCTGCTATGCGAGAGCACAAAGCCGTCCCGTACTAAAAGCACGATAGGTCAGGTGCTTGTTTAGAAAAAAATGTTTAACGATATCGAGTACCGCTTCGTACTGAACTATGGGAGAGCAGTGCGCCGTCCCTTGCTGAGAAAGACGGGGAAGTTTATTTCAAACGGTAACTACATTTCAGGTGAGTACAACTGTCTGGAGTAAAAAAGCACTCCAGTGGCGTGTTCAAACAAGAGAATATAGACAGGATGTAGCACACAGCACTCCAATATTCTCACAGATCACGAATCACTCAAGAAAACAAAGAGAAAAAGAAACGCACAAAGCACTATGTTGGAACGGATTCACATATTACATGCGACAAGATGCGTTTAGAAAAAGTGGGTAACGATTCAGAGTACTAGGTACTCAACTATGGGAGAGCGTAAAGCCGTCCCGTAACGTGTTTAGAAAAAAGTGGTTAACGATTTCGAGTACTTCATACACGACCATGGGAGAGATGGGGGGGGGGTAGAAAAAGGGGGTAACGATTTAGAGCACAGAGTACTCTACTATGAGAGAGCTTAAAGCCGTTCCTGGGCGACTCCGCCCATGCCCAAATGGAATCAGTGGTCCCGAATCGTTGTCAACGCTTTTTTTGCGCGCGTTATGCAACGTCCGAGAAGGCGAACGGTGTAGAACGCGAACGGAAGAATTTGACGACGCGCAGTTAGCTTTCGCACCGACCACCTTTTTAGTTCGTGTCCTGGTTCGCAATATGCCTTATCTTTACTGGACATGTACGGAGCATGTCAACAGGTATACCTGCATGTATTGCTCAGTTTCGCATGTGGCACAAAACTTATATTTAGACCAATTTATACCAATTCTTAATAGTTGCACAGCACTAGATCAAGGCAAGAAACCAACACTATGATTGCTCGTTGTGCTTCTGACCTTTGCGTCGTGTGCGCATTCAAAGTCATTCATATATTGAACAGTCAAGTCAGCGCTGTGTCAGAGAACTGTAAACACACCAGAATCGGGTGGTAGCTTGACGTAGACTACAGCGTGAAATTTCCGTGCATGCAAGGAATGCTTTAAACATTCTCAAATAAGAAGAGGTGGCTTGAAATCAATTTATTTTAATTTGGAAGTACAGAAGCTAAGCGTGGCTCCTTGTCTTGGACTTCAAACGTTTCTTCTGCGTCACCTGTAGCGCAGTCGCTACTGCCCCCACTCCAATTGGGAAATAGCATGATTTCTTAAACAAAACACCACAATAGACAAACGAAAGGAACCACAATGCAACACAAAAAAACGCAGGATGAACGCTAAGTGCCTACACACGTGCTGCATACTGACATCCATCACACGGCGTGAGCAGGAAGAACTGGCGAGATCAAAACAAAACAATAAAAAAACATATGCCAATTATCTTTCTGCGCACGTGGTGAGATGGATGACAGTATCTACCGCGGGTGTTGTGGTAATAAAGTTTCATTCGGAAGTTAGTGATCGCTCCGCGGTTCTCGCTGTGTTTCACAATGTCGCGTTTCCCTTCACATACGAAAAGTTCTACCCCGGCCGATGGAACAGGTTCGCAGGAATACGGTGGCTTTGAACGATCGGACATTGGCAAAACATGAAATGTCGATTTATGTGTGCGGTTTGACGTCCCAAAACTACCATATGGTTATGAGAGACGCCGTAGTGGAGGACTCTGGAAATTTCGACCACCATGGTGTTCTTTAGCATGCGCGAAAATCCAAGCACACGGGCCTACAGCATTTTCGCCTCCATTTAAAATGCAGCTGCCGCAGCCGGGATACGAACCCGCGACCTGCGGGTCAGCAGTCAAGTACCTTAGCCACTAGACCACCGCGGCGGGGCAACATGGAATGTCAGTAAACCCAGCTCGACGCGATCAGCAGTGGCCATGTCGATTTCAACGTGATTCCTTGTTTTGCCATTGTTCAGATACAATAGAAAACGACGACAGAAACTTCTGACGCCATCTGTCGCTACACACTCGGTAGGGTGTCTGTTATGCCAACATTCAGATTTGGGTGCACGTTAAAAAACCCCAGGTGGTCAAAATTTCCGGAGCTCTCCACTACGGCGTCTCTCATAATCATATGGTGGTTTTGGGACGTTAAACCCCACATATCAATCATGTTATGCCAACATGTTCTTGTAGTTGCGGCAGCGAATTCCTCGCGTGTTTTTTTTTTTTTCGCAGAAAGGTTTCTGTTGTTAGTTCAATGCTTCAATAAATGACTTTTTTTTTTCTGGGTACTACTAACATTTTTTGTAGTGCTACAGCTGTCTGTTTTAACAGGACACACACAACAGTACTTGCTTCTTATGTAATGATAAAACGTGCACGTTGCACATCAGGAAGCTGTAGTAAATACGTACAGACAAACCTTCGTTTATATATAGTTAGCAATACCTATTTCTGTTGTTCTCTTGTTCTGATGTTATTTTCGACAGAACTGATGCAATCGAGCTTGATGTGGCTAACTCGATGCGAGTCGATATATTCTTTTCTTTGCAGTAAAATCATGGATGTGATAGTTTTTGTTGACGTTATGGTGTCATTATTAACAGAGCTGATCTCAGCATTGATACCATCACGAAATTACAGCAACTACAGAGAAATATTCTGATAGGAGCAATGTCTGTACTTCTCATGGAAATTTCTGTTGTCATTTTTACCGGAACTGACACCCACGCGGTGATCTGGTGGCTTGGTTCTCGACTTCTGACCCTCATATCTCGAGACTGTAAATGCTCAAGGCCAGTGTACTTAAATGTAGATACACGTTAAAGAACCCCGGGTGGTCCAAATTTCAGGAGTGCTCCACGATACGGCGTCTCTCATAATCATATCGTGATTTCGGAACGTTAAACCCATTTCCGATGGAGGCGGAAATGTTGTAGGCCCGAATACTCAGATTTGGGTGCACGTTGAAGAACCCCAGGTGGTCAAAATTTCCGGAGCCCTCCACTACGGCGTCTCTCATAATCAAATAGTGGTTTTGGAACGTTAAACCCCACCAATCAATCATCGAATGTTAAACCCAAACAACTATTATCACCGGACCTGATGTCATTGAACTCGGCACGACTGAGTCGATGCGTTTCAATATTTTTTTCCCCTCTACTATTGGAACGTTTCCTAACCGGATGTAAACCGCGTAGCGCAACCCTTAGCGTGCACTGGAGGGGCGTATTCGCAGCCGTGTTGCCAGCGGGCAGAGACAGTGCACAGCTTCCGCTTCGAATGCAAAACGGTCTGCAAGAGCACGCGTTGGTGGCCGGGACAGACAGACGGTCGCGAGGGTCGAGTTTGCACAGCCTGCGCTGCGCACGGTGACTGCAGGGCACGCCGGTGCCGCCCATCAAGCAGTTTGCGGGGAGGTAGGTACACGGGGGCCACACGCACCATTGAATGCGATGTGCAGCGCGGCGGACGCTCGTAGTAGTAGGTACTTTGCCCAGCGGCCGAAAAACACACATTCGCGCGGCTCGCGCTGCATGCTGTAGTTACGCGCGGGAGACTGGGGCGCCCGTTTTCAGAGAATGTTTGCGTAGCGCACGCGGTCCCAGGCGACCTCTACCATCTCGTGAATGCGGCGAGGTATGGTCCGTCACTGTAAGGGCAGGCGTGACAGCATGGTTGTTCTTTTGCATTTCGCTTTGTTTCTTGTCGGTGATTTCGTTCCTGTTCAGATATATACAATGCTTCCTGTCGCTTCGTGCCAGGTAATCTCGGTACAACGTTGCAGCTCACGCCTGATTATCGTGCGGCATAGAGCAAGTTCCAAATTCAGACACACCAAAAGGAAAAAAAAAGACGTGTTATGCTATAGGGAAGGTGCGTAACAATACATTCCAGCCAATCTCGGGAGGATATACTCGGGCACCCATTCAGACGATAATTGCGGACTGCGCGGGTCTCATGAGTCACGCACTTTTCAGACACCTCTGGGAATGTGTGGTTATACAAGCGGAGGAAAGCCGAGTTCAGGCCAAGTTCACCACTACAGTTCAAACCGGCTACAGCGAAGTTTTATCCAAGTTCAAGACAAGTTTGTGCAATAGTTAAACAACACTTCACCAATCACCACGCCAAGTTGAAGCAAAAGTTCACTGCAGCGAAGTCCAAGCCAAGTTAAAGCAAACGATCTTCCGGGATGCAGCAATAAATAAGCATGAGACCGATTGAATTCGTTGTGTATCGAGCACTGCGCAGCTTATAAGGTTCGAGTAAACGTTGGCATCGCACTTGGATGAACGGGCGTTCAGTTGAAGCCATTCAGTTCAAGAAGTTTGCATCCTGTTGCGAACTTACTCATGCAGCGCGGGTGGTTCGCGTAGGCAAGGTTACACGTTCTTGTTTTCGGGATGGGCTCGTGCAGCGAGTGAAGCGCGACACGTCAACGCCCGCACTCGACAGCTGCGTGGGGAGCACATCCGCACGGTGCGAAATACCTCTGGTCGCCTGCTGTACGCTTGACGTGATTCGGTTACGGCGTCGGTTACGTTATTCGCCCACGAACGTCGACATTGTCGGGTACCCCCCGAAACGAACGATGTCTTGGAAGCACGTGAAGCCTGTAACATCGGCACGTGAAATAGCAACAGCGCAAGTATACGTTGTCGCAAACACATACGCACATACACGTAAACATGCAAAGTCACTCATTGAGTGGGTCAGTCACTCTCTTTCGCACACACACACACACACACACACACACACATATATATATATATATATATATATATATATATATATATATATATATATATATATATATATATATATAATATTAATCAGGTCTAACATACAATAATGCCAAGGAAGGTATAGGGGAAGTTATTAGGCCAATTGTATTGTAAATGAGAAGAAATAAAAGTGGGTGCCCACTTTTCTTTCTGCCCACGGCAAGTTTTCTTTTCACCCACTTTTCTTTCTTCTCATTTACAATACAATTGGCCTAATAACTTCCCCTATACCTTCCTTGGCATTATTGTCTGTTAAATCTTATTAATATTGTGTAAACACGAAAAGCGAGCCCTTAAGTATACACTTGTTTTCCTTATATATATATATATATATATACGTGCGCCCTCACTCACCAACAGACGTGTGCGCGTGAGAACATTCTATTTCTTCCAAATTGCAATGCATGTTTCTTTACTGATTCATTGTTGTTTTGGGGCAACCGCTTTTTTGCGCCACAGGACTTAGGGAAATGGACTGGCCGAGGGAATATAGACCATCCCTGTCTCTTCAGAGCAATCCCATTAGAGCAGAGCTACCTCGCTTACCTATGGTGATAATGATCGCACAGATATCTATCTATCTATCTATCTATCTATCTATCTATCTATCTATCTATCTATCTATCTATCTATCTATCTATCTATCTATCTATCTATCTATCTATCTAGAAAACTCTCAAGGACGTTGGTGCCACTTCTATCGCAAGCCGAGCGTTGCACCTCCCTCCTCAGCTGGATGACGCCTCGCACCAGACCTCCTTCTCGGGCAAAAAAGCAGAGCCGCTGCTGTTTCCGATGCTGAACGGAGCGCACATGCAGGGCGGCGAGCGAGGTGTCGTTCCACCTCCTCCTCCTCCCGCCAGACGAGGTCTCGCAAGGACGTCCGGCGTCCTCGCAGCTACACTCAGCCTCCGAGAAGCCGGCGTTGCGTCGTCGGAACGCGTTGGCAGCGGGGCCAGGGCCGGCGTGCTTGCGAGCCTGACTCACGTGCGGTGCGGAGAGCGCGAGTGACGCTCGTAGATCCCGTTAGGAAGGAGCCCCTCGAAGCCGGCCGGCGCAGGTCCAACGTTGCGCAACTACGGTCTCTCTCTCTCACATAGCCGCTCTCCAGATATCCTGAATGCCAGTGGTCGTGTTCTTTCCGTGTTTGAATGCACTAGAGCTATAGAGCTGAACTGCAGTGACCTTTATTAGGTTCTTAGAAAAGCAAGTCCCCCTTCAGGGGACTAGTCACTTCGCTGGCAGCGTCCACTACGAGACCGGGATGTGAAACTCGAAGGCCAAATCGTGGGCTCTCTGGACATCCCTAAGTTAGTCGTTCTCTTGCCTAAGTTGGTAGTTCTCTTGGGGACTACAATAAAGTTGGGCTATGGGGCCACATAAACCCACCAAGGTGGTCTAGTGATTGTGGTGCTTGGCTGCCCACCCGGAGGTCACGTTTCGATGGAGGCGAAATGGAAGAAGCCCGTGTAATGTGCGATATCAGTGGACTTTAAATGTCGCCACATGGTCGAAATTTCCCGATTTCTCCACTACGGCGTATCTCATAGTCATATCATGACTTCAGTGTGGTTAATCTCATGGCAATTGTTGTTACAAGCACATACAGCGCAATTGAATTCTCGTGAATACCGTCTGGGTGAAGGCTCAGTTTTACAAGCATTACAAAAGTCAATCGATTCCGGTTAATCTTTCGAAAGAGGATCCCAAGAAAACGGTGGATTGACAAAGGGGTAGTGACGAGAACAGGGAAGGAATCATGGTGGTGATCGGTATTATAATAATCGAGCTATCGACTATTTTAATATTATCAATGAAAACCTGCAGATAATGAAGCCAACGTCGCAACACTGGTTCCTGCCAGTGTCAAGTTGTCTTTTCGTCCACTTCACATTCTTCACATTTACATACCAACCACTACAATGCACTTGAGGCTGTAGTATTAACATTTTCTATACCTTTATTGGCTTCATTTTATGCATGTTTTCATTAAGGTTGTTTCAAACAAAAAAGTCAACCCTCGAAAAAACATCTTTCAATATTTTATTCTAACATCTTGTTGTTTATATTGAGTAGGCGAAGGTAATATTAGCCATAGCTTTTTTTCTTTTCTAGCTCGCTTCCCCGTAATAATCACTGAAACTAGTTGCAAGCTAGTGAGGTCTTCTTTTCACCATTCATTCATTCATTCATTCATTCATTCATTCATTCATTCATTCAACACCCGCAGGGCGCGGGTTCGAATCCCGGCTGCGGCGGCTGCATTTCCGATGGAGGCGGAAATGTTGTAGGCCCGTGTGCTCAGATTTGGGTGCACGTTAAAGAACCCCAGGTGGTCTAAATTTCCGGAGCCCTCCACTACGGCGTCTCTCATAATCATAGAGTGGTTTTGGGACGTTAAACCCCACATATCATCATCATCATCATTCATTCAACCGACAGTCTCTCTAGTTGTGCAATTCAAATAACTACAAAGCAAAGTTCGAGGAATGCCGGCTGATTGTCGAAACCACCGCAGCGATGGCACGTAGCACACGCGTGTTGGCCCCCATCTCGCCCGCGTGACGTCATAGGAACCAACGCGGACGCGAAAGCTTACACGTGAATTACGTTGCCCTTCCTTCTTTTTGCACTTTTTTTATCAAGAAAAACAAAAAAGAATAAGAAAACGGGCCGACGAGCGCCGAGCCAAGGTGTGTGTCCCGGAAACACGAAAGACGGAAGCTCGAACAATTACTTTCGCATTATACCCGAAAACGCAGAAAAAAGAAAAGAAAAGACGAGAAAGAAGAGCCGTCGTCCGTGTACAATTAACGGGAAGCGCATCCTCCCACAGCATAAATGAGAAAAGGGCGGTACAGGTAGCACACACACACACACACACACACACACACACACACACACACACACACACACACACACACACACACACACACACACACGTAGAAACTTCGTTTTCTCGCATACGTGGAAAGAAGCGAGCGTATAAAAAGTAAATTAAGCGCGTAAAGCGTTTCGAGCTTCGATGAGCTGTATGACACGTTTGGTCTCTGCGCACAGGTTGTTGGTGGTAGTGGTTAGAAAAAGAAGAAGAAGGCGCCTACTTTCTGCAGCCCCGTTGGGAGCATGGCGCAGCGCCTGGTGCACAGGTTGTGTGCGAGCAGGCGTACGTCCCTGCCGTGAGAAGCAGGTGGTGGTGGTAGTGGTTAGGAGATGAGAAAAGGCACCTAATTTCTGCAACCCGGTCGGGAGCACGGCGCAGAGCCTGAGAAGCAGCAAGGGAAGTGCAGCGCATTCACAGGCTTTGCTACCTCCTCGGAAGCGTGAGCTGCGAGACTCGAAAAACGACGACCCCGCACGAGCGCGTCCTTTTACTCGCTCGAAGAACGTCCGCGATAAGCGCTTCCTGCTAACGTCATACGCGAACTCTCGCGAGACTCCCGTCGGCGCTTTATAATCTCACGCACAATGTACGCGTTAGCCCTATAGTATGCCTTCCTTGAGAGTGAGAAATGTGTACGTTCGTACAACGACGAAAACGTGGAACAGTGTACGCAGCAATATTCAGCAAAACGTTGGAACAGCAGCGGGCGTTGTACACTTTGCGCGTTCGAGCGAGCGCGCTGCGAGTTTCCATGGTTGTCATCATCAAAACCAGCACAATATGATTACTGAAGCGACGAAGTATGTTTGAAAGAGAGCTTCAGATGTGACTGGAGCCGTGTCTTAAATAGCGGATGTCTAACCTACTCACATCTCGTCGTGGATAAGGGTTTCTTTTTTTTTCGTTTCCTCCCCTCGGTGAATTCAAGCTCACAGCTCAGTGCGCGCACAATGCCGTATACAATAAACTGAGCTTCCTATCCCATGGTGTACGGTGGGTCTCACTCGAAATCTGCGTGGCAGCATAGCAACTCTAATCAGGGGACCGCTTGTTGGAGATATCCCGGGGGCGTATGGTTGTAGATAGATAGATAGATAGATAGATAGATAGATAGATAGATAGATAGATAGATAGATAGATAGATAGATAGATAGATAGATAGATAGATAGATAGATAGATAGATAGATAGATAGATAGATAGATAGATAGATAGATAGATAGATAGATAGATAGATAGATAGATAGAAATGTATATAGCTATGTTAAAACACGTTTTACCGGCTCGCTAACACCACCCCTCCCCCTTACACTATGGTTCCATTACGTCACCATCGGGAACCGATGTCTTCGCTTTTCAAGTCCTAGACGCTGCTTGTTGCATAGGTAGGTGCAATATAATGTGCTACCTACGTTACTTGGTGGAGAGCCTATGTAAATCCAAGTTTTTTTTCCGCAGCAATCTCTTGCCAACACTCTGTATTGCCAACGCGCAATTTCTATCAGGCCAGTCGACGAGCTTGCACATCCAGTGCTGGCGTCGGCTGCGGATCGGAAAACGTGCGCAGCTCTAGGACAGATGACAAAAACGCAATCGAGAACAACGGAGCACATGGGACGCTTCCTCAGTCAAAAAAAAAAGCAGTGGCCCCTCCACGTGGCCGTGTGATTACGTGCATTCTAGTTCACTGTTGCGCCAGCGGCAGCGCAGCAATGTTATCCCGAGAAGAACTACTGGTCACGTCGATTTTCCAGGTCGCTACGGCGCAAAGAAAAGGGAATTTCCAGATGGCACGATGGCATGGTCAGAGCCGTGCACCTAAGGATGTTGGAGGAGTGCGTTTATTCCGCAATCCTCAAACATCCTGAACTGCTCCCACGTAACTGTGTCGGTCACTAGTAGCTGTTAACGACTTCTTTTTGGTTCGACTCGCAACATGTCATTGCGAATATGGCGACCTCTTCCGTAATGTAATTGAGACCATATATTTGTACGTCTTTCCTTACGTGTCTGTTGTTTAGAGTGAACCTGACGTAAAGGTGGTATACGCCTGCCGCGGCAGGCCGGCGTAGCTAGAGCCGCTGATGCCACGCAGAATTAATTCATTAATTCATCTTAGTGCTATTAACTTTTGCAACAAGGCACGAAAAATGCTAAAGAAGAATGATTGCCAGACATTCTTGCACCAGGAATAAATCATGAATTACAAACTTGCCCGGACAAGCACATTCCTAAATTCATTCATTCATTCATTCACTCATTCATTGAACGTTGTATTATTCTCGCTTATGAATCCACTCATTGGGTATACAGTGAGATGTAAGCGTCATTCGCTGGCTTCATCATTGAAGAATGTGATCCACTCATTAGACGCTCTACTCGCTCCGCATGAGCCACAATTCAGTCAATTACGGTCAACGAAACAGCAACGGCACTTCTTTAAGTCAAGGCGATCTGGTTTTCGCGCTCCACACTGCGTGGCAGCGAAGTCGCTTCGCAGAAACGCGTAACCTGAGGAGACAAAAACGCCTCGACCGATGCTCGCGCGCGCATTCCGCCACATCAGCGCGAGAGACCGGGCAGCGCATTCACGGATTCGCCACGGCGCACGCTTCTTCCTGGCATCGAGTGAAGCAGCGGCCTCCCTGCGGGCAACCGTGTGCGTAGCAGGCCTCGTCGACGGAGGAGGCTCTCCTCGCTTCCGCGTGTAATTGTCTGCCTTGCCGACCTCCAGCTTACAGCTGACACGGCTCCGCGCACGCGGCCGACGCGTGCCACCCGACGTGACTGAGAAGCCCAAAGACCGAGGCACGCGTGGTTAGGCAACCCGTGGTCGTCTCGCCCGTCGGCCATGACTCGGTTAAGGCTCATTGCTTGGGACCTCGTTTATGTTCGCGCTTATCGCGCCCTCTGTTTGAAAGGGCTAGATATAGTCCAGCGAAGCGCGTCATGGTTAACCGGCAAAAAGTGGAGAACTTATAGTCTGGCGTCACGGCGTAGCCGGCGCACACGACGGAGTGTGCCGTGCTTGGCTACACCGGCGCAGAGATAGAGCATGTTGCCACTGGACCACGTACTGCGCGCGACAGCGGCGGTCGGCAAAATGGCGGCTCCTGGGGCGCGTTTGAAAGGGTGGCCGTGGTTTACTCGATATTGATCAACGACCACATCAATCTGCGTCTGCTCGAAGGGATTATACACCACATTGCGTGCGGACCAGCAACAGCGTGGATTGCTGCGACACGAAGAAAAAAAAAAACGGCTGGGAAGATTTCGGAATGCGCTCTCGCATGTACCTAGATCCGCTTTCGTGTTCGATGCTATGTAGCTATTTTCTGGATTCCAGAGGTTTTAAAGCACCTGGTTTAAAGCAATGCTTCGAAAATAGACGTTCGCGATACGATGTTAAACACTGCATGGAGCGAGGAAATATGCGCGCGTCTACCAAAAGGCATTGGTTGAGGAGCTTAGAGCGAGCAGATTGTGTACGCGTGAACCGAAGAACGCTCAGGCGTGGTGCCCGCAGACACGTTCGACGAAGACGGTGAGCATGCGCCACTCCGAAGCTACTCGCTGCGGCATGGTGAGCACGTTGGACTATACAGAGACAAATTGGCCGCCTTCGTTGGCTGCGCGTACTGTTGGGTACGGCGCCTGAGCTTACGGAGGAGCGGTGTTCTTTTGGCCATTTTGGTCCTTTTCGTCCTGGCTGCCTATGTTTGCCATGTATTGTCCAGGCGAGGCGCCGAGCCGTCGGGAGACGACGACAAGTGATGGAGCTTCCTTGGGAGAAAAGGCGACACGGCCGCAAATCGCCCCGCTAATTAATCGAGCAGTTCGGACCCCTTTGAGCTTGCTTGCAGCGGCCCTTTTTTATGTATGCTGTCGTGAGCGTTGGACCGATCACCCCAGCGACCGTGTACGCTCAAGGGGAACCCGTGGTGGACCCGTGGGAGACCTTGTGATGACAGCGTGGTGACTCCGCCCCCAGTCAAGGACACTGACGTGGGCAGGTGCGGATGGTCCCGTCAAAAAGAGTTGTATGTCTTGCGATGGGAGAGTATAATTTGGTGCCCTTTCCCTGACCAACGGATCGGGAAAACAAGACGGTTTATAATCAGCCCTCGTGGGCTGCTTCGAGTGCTTTTTTCGATGCAGCGCTTTTCGAGCCAGTGCTTTTGTGGCTGATGCCTTTCCGATGTAGACCCTTCGACGAGATTGTCACGGTGTAGGACGGCATCTTCGTCTAGATGTTCGTCATGGGGCGAGAAATGCTCACTTGTAAATAATGTAAAATAAACCTCTGTAAATACCTCTCAAGGGACCGGTAACCGTTCGGAGATTTCTGCGAGGATAAAAAACAACACCGCTCCCTAATAAGCCCAGGTGCCATACCTAACGGGGTAGCCTGCACCACCCCGAGATACAGCGAGCTTAAGAAAATAAAATATAAATGAATGAAGCAAATTTCTCATTGTTAATACTACATAAAACAAATTAAACGTGTTAAACATTAAACAAATTCTCTAGCCGACTGGGCTGGCCCTACGTCATCTCCTGACGCCGATCTCCGACGACAGCGTAGCTCTGACCTACTGGACTTTCCCTACGCCATCTCCTGACGCCGACAAGAGCTCTCGCAAGTGGTGCTCCGTCCTCGGACTCCTGTGACAGTGTTTCCATTTTTCCTATCTCTCCTATCCCTCATATGTCCTCGCTCACTGTCCCAGCGCATCTTTCTCTCTCTCTCTCTCTACCTTTAATCCTATCTTTTTAATCCCTCCTCACCCCCATCCCTTGAGAGCTACTGTTGAGGTGTCGCACCCTGATGCAGACAGTTCCGGGGCTCACTTTTCTCTTCCTTTCCCTTCTATAACCACTTCTCTGGACAAGCGAGGAGAACGCCTCAACAAACTCAGAAGCGGTGACGTGTTGAACATGGACTGACTTGTTGGCCGCGGTGTACATTTGGCCATGACGTAGCTTTACCTATTATGTAACCTCTATCTGAAATATACTATAATACCTGACACTGAATAAACTTAGGAATACAACAAGTAGGAGAAAACCAAACGTTTGCGTTAAAGCAGGCTTGCAAAGCTCGAAAGAGCTGCATCATGCAGTGGACACGAAGTACGACGACAGCTTGTGGATGCCTATACCGCAATATATATAGTGCGAATAGTTCTGCAGACAAGACATCAGGATAAAAATAAAAAACAGTGACCCGTGCATTACGACGGCGGTGAGCTGGATATTACTCACAAGGACATGTTTGAATGAGCTCACGACGAGTGATATGTCGGTGGAAGACCTCATGAAACAGGCGTAAGTAAAGGGCCCTTTTGAACAGTAATGAACATTGGGAAAGAGCATGTAACAACCTCACTTCGAACTATAGGTCGAGATATAAAACTATCGGTCAATGAACCCAGGTGGGTGGCACCGAGCGCGAGGAGGAGAACGAGAAGGAAGATGTAGGAAAGGGAGGAAGGTCAACCAGGCTTCGTCCGGTTTGCTATCCTATATACTGGGGGAAGGGGATTGAGGGATCAAAAGAGACGAAGCAGGTAGGAAAGTGTTTCCGCTCTCTTAACAATGCTGCCGTCAAAAAACTGTGTCGTAATGCAGCTTAATGATGATAATAACATATGTACGTCTCACACACACTCTGTGGAATTGGCGAAAAAATGAATTATCTATAAGGAAAAGTGATCGCACAATATTTGTACTACTAATGAATTACAATATAGTTATGATAAATAAATGATGCTACCCAAAAGTTCCTTTATTCCCCCTCTTGTGCTCTACTTTTCTTCCCTACATGACCGGTGTCTGTTCTCTGTGACACCGGTCCAGACCCCCTTCCCTGCATGCATGCTGTATACAGCATGTAGGGATGGGTGTTTCAGCTCCACTGACATCCTTGGCTATTCGTTGGGCTAACTGTTCTAATTATTTCCAGTAAACCGGTGGCGAGTACTAGTATTTACTTTATTTTCGTAGCGTACACCCGTTTTTATGATTAACCGCGATAACATGACACTCCAAGACGACAGGCGACGCGGACATGAAGAGACCTTAAGATGCTTCGCACCTAAAATGCGTATCGCATTAGACTACAAAAAAAAATTAGGAGCCCTTCCATGCTGCGAAGGTGAATAAACATCGCAGCTGTTTAGCACAAGTCGCACAGGTGACAGAGAAATTCGAACCACAGCCGATCATGCACCTTGCCACTAAACCCGAAACTCTCCGAGGGCGTTGTTGCGGTTTTCTTCGAGAAACCGGAATGAATGACAAAGTGTAACTGTTCGTAGACAATGCTGGTGAGTAGTACTTGGACGGTACAATCATCGTGACTTTGTCCGCTTTGTTATGTCAACTACCGACGTTACAGACGCTTCTATTTCATGCTTTTAGCACCCGCTTTTTCCTTCCCAAGCATATGTTAGCAAACGGAAGCTTCGTCTCCGATTAACCACCACGTTTTGCCTTTATCGTATACACTGTCTCTTTGTATTCAAAAAATTCCATTCGAACGCTTCCCACTTCAGCAGCACGCTCCTTTTAGGGGCGAAACTACTTACGCCATGGGTCGTACGTCTCGTGTCGTCGTAGTGGCCAGTTTTCAAGGTGATAAAATTGCATTGCATGTCACTAAAAACGGTGTCACAGTGGAGTGAAGGATGATGAATGGGGCAAAGTGTCTGCCAGTCCGTCCGTGCCTCCGTCAATCCTCGAGTCCACCCGTCCATGCATCCGTACGTACGTCCATCCGTACGTCCGTTCGTTTGTCCATACGCCCGTCCATCCGTCCATCCATACGTCCGTCCGTAATTTTTAAGGGACGCCACAAGCCGTCCGTCTTCTCTAACAAGAATAAAAGTTTATTTGTATACCACATACAGTGGTTCTCACGTCTTTAGTTTGATGATCGACTAGGGCGATTAGCCTTCCTGCGGAGAGCTTCATGCAACTCGTCCTCATTCACCTCCTGGATATGCTGTGATTTCTTAAAAGTAATTCTTCGTTTAGAGATGCACGTGTCGTCTTTTCTGACTCAGCATGCTATAGGCGTATCGTGCACGGTCCTAAATGGCCTTTGCCGCCCATATGTTCTTTTCTCCATTATTAGTGAGCCACGGGTGAATAGTGGTGTTCGACCACTTTCCAATGGTACGTGAGGTTTTACCCGCGAAAATTTTTCTTCGCATTTTAGCGAAGCACCGCCGAGTAGCGGGGATTTGTCCAATTTTCGTGGCCCGTACCTCCCCGGTCACTAATAACAAACAGAATGCCCTAACCACATACAGCTTCGCCTAACAAAAATCCACGTGTTTTCACTAAGTGAATCATTACGAGTGGGTGAAGATCTGGGTGTCGTATGGGTGACTAACCATATGTTACCTGAGCGTTACACAATATTATGTTAAATGAGAGACATCGTGTGACATTAAGAGTCGACGACAAAGCTAGGTCTTAAGGTTTATAATGTCTACGTTGAAGTCGCCGACTAGTATAAAGGATTTCGTAGCTTTTATATTGCTTCGACACAATAATAATGGTTGAGATCAGTCTATCGCTAAACGTTTTTGTCGTATGCTTTCATTATTAGGTGCTTGAATGTCGGCGCTTTTATGGCGTTGTGGCCTATTACTTTGTTCTGGTTTTGTTTTTATTTCTTTGTTCTTGCTAAGCTTTTGTCAACACTTTACAGGGTGCTGTGCCATACTATTAGGGACACCGGACGCACAAGACGGACGGACAAGGTGTTTCACCCCTATTAGAACGTGCTAGGAAAACGGACCACCGCGCATTCCCAGGTGTCTTGCAGCGAAACACAAGGGGCACGAGACAACGTGGGCGGCATAGGCCTATTCGCGGGAACAGTTCAAACGACCCGCGTGCATGCATCACGCGAGGCACTCGTTCTTGAGTTCGCTCGCTTTCTGCGTCCCTCCTGCGAAGGGAGCAGCTTTATTTAGGCGAAAGTCGAAAGCCGGCGGGTCAAAATGGGGCGTGTCCGGTGCGCGCGAGCAATTACGAAACGCGTGACGGGCGAGTCACGCCATGTGGCGTGATGGCATTCGCCCTTCGAGCCTGACGAGCCAAATCATGGGTAGAGTGCGAGTAAATAAAGGATACGAGAAAGAAACAAAGTACGATTACCAAGAAAAATAATTGCAGCTGGGAATGCGAAGAATGCGCTTTCGACGTTCCACGTGCGCATTTAAACGAGAAAAAGAAGCAAGAAAAAAAAAGAATTCTTACTCGGATTTTGGTGGATATCGATTTTTCTTCCTTCATATTTTTATACAGCGAAAACTTACATGAGATCACAACAAGGGTCACTTGCGGTGCCGTATAGTGTCCGCCGCTGCCTTCGCCGGTGTCCGTAACCACGATCGCACGAAATAAGGAAAAAAAATAACTTGTAAATAAAAACACTAGAGGCACAGCGGGATTCAAGCCCGCGTCTCCTACGTGCTAACCCAATATTCTACCACAAAGCAACGTCGGTATTTTTTTTTGCAACATAGTATTTAACAGTATGCGTATTAAAATGGTACACGATACCGCACATGGATGCACTGTTTAAGTCCTATGGCGACAATGAGCATACGAGCACTGCTCAGAAAGAAACTCAAAGTTTAAAGTCCAATAGTCTAGAGAGAGTTCGCCATCATGCGCTGCACAACAAAAGTGGCGAGGCTAAGCACTTATGCAAGATAGGATACCAGTCCGGTTGAAAGTCAAGTTCTTCATAAAAACGCTTTAAGTGAATAGCGATTCGGATGAAATGTGTGCTTGAAGAGCTGATCGGCTCTGCGCTGCGCGGTCCTGCATACGCGTCTTCCACAGACTGTGTACGCCGATAAAGAAAAGCACATCGCATGCCACTTCATCAAAAGATGCGGTAACATCAGAGGAGAAAAATACCGGGCATATGCAACGACACATGACCTCCGTGTCAGTATTGAAGACTTAAGATAACTTAACCTTTGCAACGGTGTAGAAGAATATATTCCATTTTCAAGGACTCATGCTGCAATGAAAATGCGACAAAATGCTAATGAAGTTGTAAAATTATTGTGGAACACAGAGATAAACTCTTAAAAAAGTTAGTAAAAAGGTAGTAAATGCAAGCAAATAGGTAGTAACTGCGACGCTTACTACCTTTCTTGGACTGTTACTAACCTTTTGCAACCTATTTACTGCTTACGTTGGTAAACAGTTACTGCCTACAACCATTACTAACTTTTCGCTACCTATTTACTACCTACGCTAATAACCAGTTAGTAACTAGATAGAAACAGGTAGTAACTGTAACTGTTACCAATTTTATTGCATGGTTACTACCTTTTTGCTATCTACCCATGAGCTATCTAATCTAAAATTATAGGTGACACATATTCTAATAATTTATGAGAGAAATCCTCTCGACGAATCATCTATAAACAAAAAAAATGACGCATTACAAATATCTGGGATAAAAAACAATTATTTCAAATTACGCAACTGAGTCATCTAAGCGCCATTATCCTATTATCAAAACGGAGAAGTAAGTTAATGGACCAGAAACAAGTGTTGCGTGCACTGTAATGGGCAATTGCAACAAACTTAGTAAATTAGAGCCAACTAACATGACAGGCGGACAAATATTAACCAGATGGTCAAAATTATTCCGTAGTCCTTATTGTCTCGTATCTCATAATATTGTAATTTTGGCACATAAAACCACAGAAACAACCATCACCTTCTAACCACTGATATATTAGCGCTGCGAAATATTCAATTGGGCTGAGATTATGTAAATGAGTTCGGTACCTTGATTTGGCCTGTGTAGATAACGCTTTCTCCTGGCACTTTTCTGGCAAAGTTGAATATTAAGGTTGAGTAACAACCTAGTGTTGCGTCCCCAAACACGCATATTCAGGTAGTATGGTAAAGTGTTCTAGGCTCGCTTTTTTTTTTATAATTCATCCTAAAACACAAGTTTTCACTTGTGCCAGACATGCATCTTAAAGTAGGGGCTATGTATACTGCGCGAGTCGTTTACTTAGTGCAGTAGTGTAGTGTACATGTTACGACTATGTACTGTTCGCGTTCACGACATGCCACCAAAGATTACTCGAAGTACTGTAGTAATGGGACATAAATTAACTATTGGTTACAATGTGGAAATAATGTGGCGAAATAAGCACGGTAGTGTCGCTTCCTACTTTATTCAAAAACCTCTAAAGTGACTACCTAAGGATAGTAACGGCTAAATGGTAGTAACTGTTGCCAGCCTCGCCGTTACTAACTGCACTCCCTTGCAGGGTTGTAACATATGTGACAAACTATTACTACCCCAAAGTTCGCAAATACTACTACCTTTTTTTGTTCGTTTGTTTGAGTAAAGTCGCTGCCGCAGCCGCGTTCGCGATAACAACTCATTTTTCTTTAAAATTCAGACATCAACACACCCAGGAGTCTTTACCGGACACTGCCGGATTCCGCCCCACCATCGTAATTTGCAATAGTGGCACTTCAAAGCAAACCAGAGAGACTGCAATAGCCCCCCGGCCCAATCAGAGCTGAGAACATAGCGAATGCAACAACATGGCGGAATTAGGCAGTGTCCAAAGTAGAATTCGCGCTTCCAGAACGCGGGTGGAAGAGGTCCAGGAGGAACGTTTCGTACTTCGCAATATAAAACGTCTCTCATCACTTACCTTCGGTAATAAATCGGAAGATGGCTCGAGCCGCGGACGGATGTGAACGCGCTCGAGCATAGCACCTCGTATTCTTTCGCACCGACCAACCGGCTCACCGCCAACCACTGTCGTTGTTGTCTCCTGCGCGCGCAGTGGTGGTGTCTGCCGCGGAGCCGCTCCTTGGCCATGCGGTGTCGCGTTTACGGGAGTCAAATCGCCTTTCCCACCAGCCTGCCTCGTTGTTTCCAGGTGCGTCACTCGCACCACGTGTAGTCAGCGCAGGGATCGACATTGCATTGTGCATTCGGGTGTGGGTGTTGCATACGAGCAAAGAAACGTTACTGTATACAAGCTGCGTTAAAAAAAAAACACGATACCGTCGGAGTCAGTACATCGTTTTTTTTTAAACTTCAGAACGTGTACTAGCCACTTTAATCACTTCGATGTGTTAATGCGTGCATTATTAGCGCAGCTAGTGCGTTAGGGTAAACGTTACACTACTACCGTCATTGCTTAAACACCCTATAATAGCCTGCTACTCAAAACCACATGGACGTGCTTCCACGGGTGCTTGAGCACGTGCTCACATTTCTCTCTGCGTGTGTGTGTGTTTGTTGTGCGTAAGTGACGACGGGAGGGGGCGTTCTTGCTCCCCCAAGAATCATCAATGATATCTCAGTGTTATTCTGATAACTATTCAGGGACTTCATATTCCGACATTCGTTGTACACATCTCTGCCAGTTCAATTTCTCACGATAATGAATTAGTGAGACATTGATGCCTGCTTTCACTCCCCACATTTGCACATTAGTGCCAAACGCAGTTATAACCTTTCATATTTCTTAATATAAAATTATTTTTTGTCATTGATGTATGAACAACAGGAAGTGAAGGAACAGTATCGCTGCATAAGCGAAACAATGAATGCGATAGCAAAAAAGTGGAATGATTTGCGAAGTAAGACTAGCATAGGGATCTGACTTGGAGTAACTATACAGGGTGCTGGGATAATGAAATACGGCCACTCTAGGGAGCAAAGCAGTTTTCGTGATGTCTCTTACGCGAAATAATGTCACCGCAAAGTAAGCGGTAAGAGCGCAGCCCGTACAAGGGTATGAGCCATGTACAAATGTCATTCGGAATAGTGTATGCGAGCTCATCATCTTGGTCAAAAGTTGCCGTTACTGCCCGCGCGATGCATTCCCGCTTCACCCCCAGCACCTTTTCACGCTCCTTCACCCTATGAGAACGACTGGCACGTTGCATCGCAGCTCATGCCACGTCCGCATCTGCAGCCTCTGGAAGCTTTCGCTCGCACACAAAGCAGATGACGCGTAGGGCGATGTTATATATTTGGAATGCATACGGAACATGACGGCGACGGCACGAGTGTCCCTCGAGTGTCGTTATGAGTGCTATCACAATAATACGGTATACTAAGCAGCATCAGCTTCTCAATCCTAAACACGTTTGGGAGAGAACCAGTACAAATTGTCGCTCTAAAGACAAATGTATTTTCTCAAAACTAAATAAACCTGGTACGCCTCTCAGACAAGAAGCAGGTGAAAATATGCGTTGTACATCATATGCGTTGTACGTCAAGGTTTTGATGTTGTCGCTGCAACGTTTCGCTGTAACGTTTGTCGCTGATCGACCTGTGACTGACAAGTGGGCACTCGATAAAAAGTTTTCCTCCTTCTCAGTATATAAACGCACCTCGCAAACGCTGTCTAAACTTGAGGAGGAGCTTACGGTGTTACAACTAACCCGCGACATCGGCAGCGCACGTAAATGCATGCGACATCTTTGGCATCAATTCGACAACGGAATCAAGCATGCATGCACTAAGCAGACGTCTTTGGAGCTCCGGATATATACTTATAATAAGAAGTTTAGAGAGAAAGGGAACACAGGTGGAGTCGTGTTGGTGTTACAAAATCACTTAAGCACTGCAAAGCCTTGAGAAGAAGCCATCAATTCTAACGCGGTTTCCGGAAAAAAAGGTTAACGCAGCAATCGCACTTACGGCCAGGAGGCGGCGTACGCGCCGGCCTCAGCCTGGGGCAGTCGAATCAAGGTGCACTGACGGGGCCAAGGCTGTTATGACAGTCCCGGCCGCTTGTTTAGATGAGAAATCATTTGAACTGCCATAGAAGCTTCGATTGTTTTTTTTATTATGCATTAGAAAAAAGAACAAAATCGATCTAATGGCAACGTGATAAAACGAACCTGAAAAGCGTGCTGTTCGACCTTGTGCATGTACCAGTGTTACGTGCGCTGAACAAATGCGACATCTGCATATCTAAACAACCACAGGCGGGTCGCACGAATGATGTACATTTACTGGGGAAAAAAAAGATGGAAAAAAAGAACCCTGCATGACTCCCCGCAGCGCCGCTGTTGAACTACGAGCAGCGCGAACAGGTGGTTTAAGCTTCCTGAATTGAGCGTCCACCCTTCCTGCTATGGACAGCGAATGGCATCGCCACTTAGACTGAATGGCATAATGTGTGAGGACTAATGCAGCACGAGCACTCTCCGCAATGCGTACTTATAGACTATTTCACGGGTGAGTCTTGGTACCGTAATATTGGGCTGCTAACTTCGCCATTTCTTTTATTTTTAACAACTAAACCAGCAATGTTTGGTTATGCTAGACGCATGCGGATGAAAACAGTTTGACTGGTATAAGCAGACGTTTTATGGTCTTGTCAAGTTCTAGTCACAACGTAAAAAAACAAACATTTGTTTGGCAGCCCAAGACAGCGGTGCCAGCCTTCGCATGTAAAATCGTATTCGGACCTCGCAATATGACACAGATGGGAAGACAAGCTATGATGGCAACGCCTTGTTGAGTGGGATTGCGATAGCAAATGTTATTTCGTGATGTGCGTCTTCTTTCTTGAATATGAAAGTAAAGAAGCTATAAACGTCACGAAGTGCACGTTCTACGCAATATAACACACGTTTTTGACGATGCAAGTTTGCGTATACGTAATCGCACTCTGTACAAGCTGTAGGAATGCGCGTGGTCAGGTTAGGTCTGAGAAATTTATTAACGCAACCATGATATAGCCGCAATGGCGTTCTTGTTTTGGCGCAACGTGGTGTCGAAGAACACACATCGTCGTAGATTGTACTTTCAGAATACGGGACCTGGACTGTATACTCCTCGTGCCATTTTCTAAAGCCATGAATACCTTAATATAGTGCTATGTCTTCCGTGATGCTGTATGCCTATAGTGCTCACATGGTCTGAAGGAGATTAATGTTTGAAGTGTTTAAGAATGATAGAAGAAAGGCCACGCTACAGCCTGAGTTTAGACATGAGGTCACGAGGAAGACAAAAGTTTATACAGGTAGACGAAACTTTGGCACTGGTGTAAGCATTCCTCATACAACCACATAGAGAGAGTGATTGTGACCAACCATAGCTAATCACAATGACATATATGAACCGCTTCATACAATGCTGGCAATTAGGCTCGTTCCAATCTATTCCGTAGCTCACGTGAGTACCTGCCCATATCATTTAACTCATCTTCTTGAATGAATGGATGAAAGAATGAATAAGCAAAGTTATTTATAAAACAAAAAACATACATAAAATTAAAGGACGGGGTTCGCAGGATGGTTACCAAAGTGACGTAAACTTACAGGAACAAAATAAAATGAAATTCAGCACACTGTGCTATTCAAATAACGCACCTCAGTACAAATGAAGAAGCAACAAAACTATTTAAACGTATTTAGAATGAAAAAAATTATATTGACCACAGCAAAAGTTTCATTCTGAGCCTCTCTAGTACAGGCCCACAACAGGATGAATTTTTCTCCCTGGGGCCCGTGTACTCAGACTTGGGTGTACGGTAAAGAACCCCGGGTATAGACAAAATTTCCGGGAACCCTTCACCATGGCGATTATTTAAATAACATCGTGGTTATAGGATGTCAAACTCCAACAATTAATTAGAGTTATTCTCCCAATGGTATTCCACCCACCTTATCCTGCGTGAGCTGGAATATGACACTCACTTCCTGTATACCGAAATTATGACAAGTTGTCGACTGATGCGGTAAACTTTCCTCTGTACAAATCTAAGCGATGCAGTCCATTTTTGAAACACCATACTGAAAAGCAGGTTCGACTGGTGAAACTGCCACTTTCTATACTTCATCGTTCGTTTGAAAACAACTCGTGACAATGTAACGTAATGAAACCTATGATAGTTATAGCGCGAGAACAAAACGACGACACAGAGACAAGAAGGACACGAAAGACACTGTGTCGTCGTTTTGTTCTCACGCTATAACTATCGTCATGCAATACCAACTTGCCCAAGCTAATACATTTCTAAGTAATGAAACCAGCACGTTGGCAACTTGGCGCTAGTTTTCAACTGAATGCGTGATGAGGTGGTGATGAGGTACATGATGAGGTACAATCTGGTGATGAGGTACATATTGTCACGAGGGACTCATCAATAGTTAGTGGCGTAGCCAAAGGGTGACACACCTGGCCCATGCCCCCCCCCCCCCCCGCCTTTGAAATTATTTTTCGCCACGGCATACAGAGCGAAAAAGGACCATTTCAAAAAAGTGCACCCCCCCCCCCCCCCAAAAAAAAAAAGAAAAGAAAAATATGACTGTGCCCCTGCTCATAGTTAACTTACCCACACGTACAGCCTGAGATAAAACGTGGGCACAAGTTCCCATGGGTGCTTCGCTCAGGGCTCCAGCGAGTTCCAGCGCGTGCCATGTCACCCGTGCGTGAACCTACGTAGGCTAGAGTGGGAGGCAACACGCGGAACTTCTTTTTCCGGAGCTCACAGCCCCCAGAACACAAACGTCAAGCGACACCTACTCCGACCCACTCGTTCGGAATTTCCATACTGGCTTCGTGCTATGCACACGTCACGTTGCAGTGGGACTGCGTCAGGAAAAAAAAGGAAAGGGAAACAATAACACGCAAATTCCGGATACACCACTCGAAGCGTGATAACAGAAGGTTTGACGGGAGGCGTTCGGTATTGTCGCGCTTCGGATAAAGACCTGGTTGAATTTACGAAGTAGTAGTAGTAGTAGTAGTAGTAGTAGTAGTAGTAGTAGTAGTAGTAGTAGTAGTAGTAGTAGTAGTAGTAGTAGTACAAAACTTTGCTCTATACATAAACATGACAGGCTAAAAATCCAGTGCCCTGCAGGAAATACACAGCGTGAGGAGCCTAGTCTGTGTGGCAGGGTTTAGCCTCTATTCCATGGCTTCAATGCACGAGCCATTATTCGTTAAGCTCTGTGGACCAGTCGCAGCTGATCCACCAAGACTGGTCTAGACTTGGCCTAGACGGCAAACTCATTTTTACTTAAGTGGTATTTGCCATCTACCGATGGCCTTCGCTAACATGACCGATGTTGAGTGTTATGTAGTATAATAAAAGTTGTTAAGTGCGTGTGTGTGTGCGCGCACGCACGCAAGCTGTTGGACTCTCGTTTGTTTTTGTTTTGGTAGTGGCCACCAATAAACCCCTTCCTGTCCTCTCTCTCTCTCTTATCGATGCTGGGGGGGGGGGGTGGCTCTTATGCTTCTCAAGTTCTCTTTACTATTAATACGTATACGCCTAGAATCAAATCAACAATTTTCTCTCGGAAGAACTCTTGCGTAAGAGATTTTTTATGAATGCGAAACCCGTGGTGTCTTCACTTTCAACGATGACCAAGAAAGGGAGACAGAGCACTCACTCCTTGGTTGCATGAGGGGCGTGGTGTGCACTGTAATAGTGTTTTGTTCAATGAAGAGGCGAGGTCGACACTACTGCAGTGAGAGAGAGAGTGAAAGGGGTGAAAAAAAGCAAACCGAGCGCCATAACTGGGTCAGACTCGTTTTTTTTTTTTTTGCGCTTGCACGTGCTCTCACTCGCACTGGCGGCTGCTCGCGTCTCGTCTTCGACGTCGTCGACGCCCAAACGCGAGCGAGCTCGCACACTGAGGCGGCGGGAGCAGTCAGGTGTAAGGCCGTACGAGATGAAGTGCCCGCGGAAGCAAGAGCCCCAAAGCGGGTCAGGAAGAGAAAAGAAAAGCATGAAAATGGAAAGGAAGGAGTTGAACTAAAGGTTATGGCGCGGTTATCAGGGCCGTTGCGGTCCTGCTGAAATGGAGAAAAAAAAAAAGCGAGAAATCCAGGGCGTCACGAGCGTCTCGGTGCAAAAAGGCGGGCAGAATGAAAGAGTGAAAAGGAGAGAGAGAGAGATAGATCACGTACGGTGTGCTTCACAAACGGAGACGGTGAAAGCTCCATCCCGTTGTGTTTGCGTCGTGCGCTAACGTGCCAGACCTCGAATCGACCTCACGCCAAGACTCGCATGGCATTCAGCAGCTTCAGCGGCTCCCTCGCCGGCACCACGGAATTTTCCGCGCTGGTCAAGAGCGAAAACAAAACAAACAAAAAAATGGAAAAGTGAGAGGAGCACTCAGTGTATCCGGCGTCATTGCTTTCCCTTCGAGCCAACAGTCTGACTCAGTCTCTTGGAGAATACACTATGTTACGCTGCCTGCGCTGCGTTGTGAAGTCAATGGCATATTCATGGGATGAAAAAAAATGAAACAGTGAAAGCAGTACATAAAAAATGGCTGACAAACGTTTCTCTAAAAGCGAATTGCCGTACATAGTTTTGAATCACTTGACGCAGTTTGGTAGGTGCATTCAACTTGATTTAAGTACACACACATCCTTCCTTACATTGTCATGACAGTGCATAGCCACCAACAGGCAGCGCCAGTAGCCGATATTAAAGTTTTCCCGAGGAAGTGTTACACCATGGAATACGGTATATCTCACGTCACATTTTCTGCAGTCTTATGTCATGTATACGGGTCACGCATATGCTGATATCACAGTCAAACAAACGGCCGCAACGGTATATTCATAGTTATGTCAGATGACAATGATTGCATACATGACGCGCAGAATGGCATGGCATGTGATTCAAATTTGTCATGCATGCACGGCATGTCGTGTACAGCGTCGTCCACATCTAATATGAACACCTAATGAGTATTCGAGGACTCTTAGAGGCTGATGTTTACCACATAATACAGAAAAATTGTCATTGTATCTATACACACCTTCGTATTATACTTCATATTGCCAACATTGCCCTCACATGGTAGAAAAATCATTGCGGTTTTACCAGATTGAATTTACTAATCAAGTGTTGACATCGCATCTGGTCAAACCTATACATTTTGATATACACCCGATAATCGAACCAGTAATGAAAGAAGCCCGATAATATGTCGACGTTAGATAGATAGATAGATAGATAGATAGATAGATATATAGATAGATAGATAGATAGATAGATAGATAGATAGA
Source organism: Rhipicephalus annulatus (assembly GCA_013436015.1). NCBI lineage: Eukaryota > Metazoa > Arthropoda > Arachnida > Ixodida > Ixodidae > Rhipicephalus > Rhipicephalus annulatus. The sequence continues at coordinate 465,020 of WOVY01015117.1, forward strand.
TAGATAGATAGATAGATAGATAGATAGATAGATAGATAGATAGATAGTGTCATAGAGTCTCTGCCCTTCTACAGCTCTCTCGTTCTCTCTTTGTTTCGACGAAACATGCTTCGCAGTACACAAGAAAAGGATCGCTATCGGGGGCGGCGGTGGCGTTGACTGCTCTAGTTTCGCAGTACGCCGGCTTCCCCCCTTCGCTCGCTGTCTATCCCACCTGACGCAGCCGTACCAGGCAGCGGTAATCGCGACAAGCGATTTTAGCGGTGGGTGCGCCCAAACTGTCACTCGGAGTAACGTCGCCAGGAGCGAGTGGCTTCGCCCGCCCACAGGCGTCGTGCAAACCTGACGGGCAAGGACGGACCTCAGCGGCAGTGCCGCCGCTGCCGGTGCACGTGCAGTTTGGCTGTGTAGTGCTTGTTTTTCTGTTTAACGGCGATTCGAAAGGGAACTTGAAAACAAAGGGGGGAGAAGGTTACGCGAGAGAGTGTGCACTGTACGCGACTATACGATGCGTGAACGTTCCCGAGGAGGAAAAAAAAGGCTGGCTTTTGCTATATGTGGAACGCGAAATCGAAATACGTAATCTCGACGAATTCGCGTGCCATGAGAGCGACGAAAGTTGTTCAAGGTGCGCCAACGTTTGTTGTAGTGGAACTTAATTATGGCTTATCGGAGCCGATCATCGCACACGTTCGTCTTTGTGTGCAGTCGAACTCTGAACGATTGCAGGAAGGGAGGAGACGTACGATACTCACGTATACACCAAACAATAATACTAATGGGCAAGTCTACAAAAAAAAACACTTCTTTTATACACTTCTTTATTTCCTTTTCTAGTATTTGCCTTCTTCCTCCTTTTTTTCCTATCTTCTACGTGGCTTTTTCTGCACTATACGCCAAGCGACAACAGCACACGACAACCTGGACACCTACGAAATTCTCCGCACCTGATGTCATCATCGAGGCACTGGAAGAACAATAGAAAGAGGTCTACTATAGAATAGCACTCGCTGTTGGGCTATAGTCGGAGCACGTCTGAATTCAACGGTCAATTTCGCGCCAAAATCACGACCACTCTGAGAACGAAGAAACACGTAGACAAAACGGGCGCTCACTTGCGACATTTTATTCCTCGAAGAATGCGGACTAATAATACGAGTCCACCCTTCGCCAGCACGACAAGCAACGTGCTCGTGCCATCGTCATCATAATCACGCTGTAGGACACGTTCTAGATATCGCACTACCGACTCGTACAAGGTGATTGAATTTTCGCTTATACGACTCCCGCCCCGTTTACGTGTGCTAAGATAGCAGAAGCCGCCAGCTGCTTTAACTTAGGACGCCCTTCTGCATATTTCCTTGTATTGTTTTGCCTCATTATAGAAGGAATAAAGATTGACTGACTGATTGATTGATTGATCGATTGATTTAGCGAGCGAGTGAGTGAGTGACTGTTAACCGAAGAATTTCTTGGTAACCCACTGCAAATAGATGTGGCCTATACAAAAATGATGTCCTATGATATCGTTCAAGAGGAATTTGCACTTAAGCGGCTTATGTTTATTAGCAATTCGCTGTATTAGGTATAAAAACCTAAAAACAAATCCATTAGAAGTGCATATGCTTCTTTCTTTTTTTTGCACGTCAATATCTTTGTTGAGAGCTTTGGTCTTCTGCGCTTGTATTATATAAACACCTTATTTGTTTTATGAATAAAGGTGAAGCACCGCACTGCTCTTTGACACGGAATACCCTGTACCTTTTTCTCTTTTCCACTCACAGATAAAGAATAAAAATATGGCGAGGAAATTCGTTCTGAAAACAGGTGAGTCACAAACCATGACAACGTTTACCGTCCCACGTCACTTGTAATGATCCTTCATCACGTCCAGGCTTTTACCCCTCAGGCGTATTTTTACACGTGACAAACTGAACGACCGACGTAGTCGCGCCTGGCATCTCAATCTCTTATCTCTCAATCGTTTCTGCATTGATTGGCCGCATGAAGGAAACTGTTGATCAGAACGACGCGTGGTATGCAGAGGGCCAAGTCCACTTGACTAGGAAAGAATAAAGTGTGAATAAACCCTCAGAAAGAATTTCGTGCTGTTTGCACCATGTATGTCCCACGCCAAGCGTTGGCAGATAACACTGTCTATTGCCACCACTGCCAGTGCGGCTTGCCGATGAGTCATTCAATGCGCGCACACCTTCGCAGGGTCCTCCAACGTGCGCCGAAGGGGTCACGGCAGAAACTTGCGCGTGCGCTTGGTATTACGTAAAACACACGCGCGTACAAGTATACCCGGTTTGCAGCAGTAGCTTTGAAGAGCTATCTAGGCAACGAGCAAACACGAGAGAGTCTATGACAGCAATGGCAGAGACATCAATCAGTGCCCTCTCGTTTTCATCGTTGCCACTAGAGAATATGTTTGCGCGTTCCCCACACGAACGCGATGACTTGGCGCGTTTGACTGCCGGGGACTGATTTGAAGGGCCACGATAAACAAGCGGTGTTGCGTCAAAGGGCCGTCGTGCGAAAGCGGCCGGTGTGCACGCGGTGCTTCAGGACATTGCCTTCCGACGGATGTTTTTGCGGCGACCGTTGCGCAATATCCGCACGTCGCAAATCTAAATCTATTATTCAACATCTATGATTATTAAGTAAGTGAGTGAATCAGTCAGTCAGTTAGTCAGTTGGTTAGTTAGTTATGCAAATAAATATTTATCAGTTGGTTGGTCCCTTAGTATGTCAGGCTAATTAGGCTGGTTAGTTTATTGCAAAGTTGGTTGAATCTTCATTTCACAGTGTTTTATTAAGATTGGTGGTCATTTAGTTAGTTAGTTCAGTTAGTTAGTCAGTTAGCTAGTTAGTCGAAGGGCGCTAACGGTGCAAACTTTAGAAAAGACCATCTAGGTCTATGTAAGCATACTTTAAAATATCAAAGTTCTAAAGTAGGTGGACATTTTGGGCTAAACTTGTTTTTGCACACAAACCTGCCGTGTCCACCTTAGCGAGTTGAAAGCATTACGCTGCCTTTTTGTTAGTTTGCACTGACGGTGTAAGAACTTTTCTCTGCAGTATACTTGAGGATAGTATACTAGTGTCATTGAAGCGTTAAGTTTACAATTAACCGCTGCATGCTACCACTTAAAACATATGAGGCTGAAACACGGATGAATGCTGTACAACTATAGAAAAAGCGGAAGACCACGCAGCGTGACAACCAACGTAAATTGGTAGGAATAACACGAAGACATAAGATGAAGCCGAATGGGTCAGGAATTAGGCAGGGGTTGCAGATGTCCTAGTTGACACTAAGCGAAAGACGAGGGGCTAGGCTGGCCAGTTAATGCGTAGAAATGACAACCGTCCAGGTGGAGAGTTAAGAGTAACAGACCGGTCACCAAGGGATGGGAAACGCAGTCGAGGAATAAGGCAGAGAGGTCGATGAAGGTACGAAATTAGGAAATATGCAGGTATCAAATGGTATATCAGACCGCACATGATGGGGTGAACTGGAGGTCATTTGATGACGCAACTAAGAGAGAGAGAGAGAGAGAGAGAGGAAAGGCCGGGAAGTTATCCAGATATCGGCATCCGGTCAGGCTTCGCGCGATGATTATGATGATGATTGACGGAACAGCATACGCGTCGTTCCGGCAAGCGTGTATTTCACGAATAGCTGCGCGAAATATAATAGTTATAGAGAAAAAAAAGCCATAGCCTTGTTGCAAAGGCGAAACAATGAATGCGATAGCAACAAATCGGAAGGTCACGCGCAGGATGGCAAGGAGATCGAAACGTGCCCCGCGTTTATCACGCATAAATGACGCGTGAAACGTACTCACAGGTACAGGTGAACGCGAATAAGCGTCGCAGTTGTTCGTTCGCTGTGTCTGAGAGCGTGGCCTTTCCGCAAACAAAGACTGTGCAACGATTTCAGTGACCTTTGTGCACCCGGTAATTTCAACAGAATCGTTCCGGTGAAAGCCCAAGGCCAGCCAAGACGTACGATTGTCCCCACAGTGAGATAAGTGCGCGCGTGAGCGTCCAGCCTGCCCCCTCTCTGCGGGGCAAAGTACGTGTAGGAGATGAAGCGCGCGCCGCCACGTCGTGACAGTTTGGGGACGCGCGCTTATTTCGCCATCTTGCTGGTAATGCTGAAAACACGACAGTTCTACCCGTGATGCCCGTCACCAGCGGTAAGTAATAAATATGAATAGCCTGCCATTTGAACGTTCAAAAAGGCGCGCGCGCCTTCGTGGCTCAGTGGCTAACGCCTCGCACTCAAAATTCAGAGGTCCCGCGCTCGATTACGCGCGCCGGAGTCTTTTTCTGAATTAGTTTTCTTCCTTGCGTTTTCGTATGTATAGATACGTATATACGTATATGGTGAGTGCCGGTGAAATTCAGCCGAGAGTGTACATATAATTGCTATCACAATACAAAATGGTCCGTGCGTATGCGAATCGCATGAATGCTCTATCCTCTCGCCAGGGGCAAAAGCAGCAACACCAGCCCCTGGTGGCGATTTCCTGCTGGCGCGTTAAGTAAACAGTCGAGACTGTCTCAGCGACCTCAGCGCTAATGAACCGACTAACAACGATCGTCAAGGCGCGCTTTCACATCCAGGAAGCCCCGTTCTGCCGCGCACGGCACGTGCAGTGTGCGTGGAACCGGGCAATCACGGCGCAGCGGAACGAAAGGGAAGAAAAGAAGGGAAATAAGAAAGTAAGGCTGGCGAAGGTGGCTGCCGACACGTGAAACCACGAAACAATAAAAGACGGCGTGGTGTCACGAAGTTGTCTCGCGCTGCGTGCGTGCAGGAAGCGCGCCCGCGTAACGCGACGATGACGACGATGAGCTACAACGATGCACCGCACGCATGCGCAATGCCTGTCCAAGTTCCCTCCCGGACAAACAAACGTGGACGCAAACGCACGTGCCTCTGCCCCCCTCGTGTAGAGCAGTGCTGTCCCTGGGAAGACGCCGTCATTTCATCAGTATAGTCGACGAAAATGGCCCAGACCAGGCAGGCAGTCGGAAAATAGCCCCCGCTATTATAGATGGTTTGCATCGGCATCACTGAAACCGCCATGTTGGAAGACCAGCATGATAAAACGCGATATTTGCGATGCCACGTTTATGCTATCAGTGCACCTGATGATGGTTATTTCGTTGTTTATGCATAGAGGCAAACAATGTTTCGGCTGCATGGTTGTCACAAAGAAAAAGTTAACCACAACTCGATTATGCTTCTTCGACGTCATCATAGCCACTATGTTGGAGTTGATTGATTGGTATGTGGGGTTTACCGTTCCAAAATCACCATATGATCATGAGAGACGCCGTAGTGGAGGGCTCCGGAAATTTCGACCACCTGGGGTTCTTTAATGTGCACCCAAATGTGAGCACACGGTCGTACAGCACTTTCACCTCCATCGAAAATGCAGCAGCCGCCACTGGGATTCAATCCCGCGACATGCGGGTCAGCTATACCTTAGCCGCTAGACCACCACGACGGGGCATGTTGGCGTACCAGTACTTGAAAAAAAAAAGAGCAGCGTCTATGATGTCATGTGCAAGCTATCACTGTCCGACCCGGATGCCCGAAACTCATCTGCCGCAAGCCTTGCCCCTTTTTTGGGCTACGAGGAGAAAACCTCTGCGTCATGCAGCTCATGCCCATCATTCGAAACTCAGCAATGTGCTCATGTCAGCTTGAAATTTCACCGCTTGAATGAAAGACCACTCGAGGAAAACTTTCCGATATGCAAGGAACGAACAGGAGAGAGAAGAAATGCCGGAATGTCAATCAGCTGGGAAAATTGTCACAGTTTCGCCGCAAATGCGAAGGAATGAATGCTGTACCAACTAATTAGAATGTCACGCAAAGAATGGCGACAAGTTCGAAAATTGCAGCGCGTTCCTCAATCACGAAAACAACACACAGGGGCAGAGCTTGAAGGAACTGTCACTCAAAACTTGCCGCGCGCTGCTCAAGCACAAAGATCCCGCACGAAACTAACTCATAGGTATGCACGGGACGAGTGTGAGCTGATAGATGTCACAGTTGTTACTTCACTGTGTTTGAACAGCAAGCTTCTCTCGCAAACGGGGCCTCTGCAGTCTGTATCTTCAACGCAAACTTTGCAGTGAAAACACAAGAGGTACAAACCCCTCCCCCTCAAGGGATAAGAGCGCGAGCACGGACGACTACGCCCTGCACGTCAAAGTACAAGCCAGAGGATATATGCTTGACACGTGCTCCTTGCTCTATCTATCCACTTGCTGCTCCTCGCTTCTCAGCGCCCACTTCGCCGGTCTATGACGTATATAGCAGGGTATCCATACCAAATTTAAGCGACTAAGGACGTAAGACCGAGATTCACAGATGGATGTAAAGTTTAAGCATTTAACGGTGCTCTGCTGGGGCCAAGAAATCGACGTTTGAAAATGTAGGGATCTTCCTTCAGTGTCAAAACAAAGAGCTTGTCTTCTCGAACATTTGACTCCAGCCTGTGACATGTCATCTTGGACCATTTTAGAAAACCAATCAATTCACCCAGAAACATTTCCATATGAGTGATTACACACTGGTGCTTCTGTTCTTCTAGCAGCTTCAGTTCACCATTGCAAAAGGCTGCCTAGTTTCATGTTAAAAATAGTAGGTGCCACATTTGAAGCTACTTTACGAAAACGTTCTTCTCAATAGAAAAAGTTAACGCTGGCAGCGGCAGCTTGCAGCGCTGCGTGCGAACATAATACACTAGAATGATTTACCGCGAAGCAAGGAAAAGCGACTGCACTCTTTATCGTCATAACAAACAAATGTATTTCTTTTCTGTAGGCCAATTCTGTCAGATGGCCCAATGTAGATTCTAGGTTCTCCAGTTAGACCCTGTATAATAGTTACCGTAACTGCATGATTCTAACACGCTCATTTTCACCCCGCTAAATTAGGCTCTTAAACTTGTTTCCTCGTTGCCTTCGGACTCGAACACGAGACCAGCATCAAAGTTTTTTTTTTACTTTCCAATATTTCTGTTGTAAAATCTCCTTTGCGTTACTATCAAGGCACACTCTAATCATGCAAGTACGGTAATTATTTGCCTGGCCTCTTATGTGGCACTGCTTGCAACTTAACCAATTATTTTCTCGTGAAACTTATTAGTACACATCGCAGCAATAAGTCTTCGCGACATGTTGTTTCTATCATTGCTTTATATTCAATGTTCCAAATTTCTTCCACGTTTATAGTAGTTCTTCCAAGCAGCTTTCCGAAACCCTTCGTACTATGTATGGAGGTCGTATCAACAGAGAAGAAAACAACAAGACAATTATCGACACTCGAAAGCATTCGGCGCCATCTATATAACCAAAACCAGGCAAACGCATCCAGAAATAGGGGCTATTGCTGCCGCATCGTTATATCTGCTCCACGTGTAAGTGTATTACGTGCGTGCATACCTCCATCACTGGCGTGCACGTCTCAGCCAGCATCAGCGGCAGCAGAAAATGCCAGCGAATGATACATACACACACACTCACACACGCAAATACACACACGCAAATGCACAAGCACACAAACACGCACTCGCACACGAAAACACGCAGAGGCACGCACATACGCAGACGCACACACAACACACAGAAGCACACACAGCCAGCCGACGAAACATGAAAGTGTGTAACCCGGTCTGTCGTCTCTCTCCTCACTGACGGCGGCGTCCACGACAGTTTTTTTTTTCCTTGCGCTGAGAGATAGCGCGAAACGTATGCAAAAAAGGAGCGCGTCATCAAAACGGAGAGGGAAGAGTGAAGAGGATGAAGTACGGCGTGGAAGGGTGACGAGGGAAGGAAAGGGAGAGGTCTCGTCTCGCGCAACGAGGTCAGAAACGCGCGCCGGCCAAGAAAACAGGCGCCGACCGCAGATGGCGCGGGAGACAACCGCCTTCAAGGGCCGGCTGCCGTCGTCACTGAGACGCCCGCTTGGTCGCCCGCCGTGAAGACCGTGTTACGTCTTTCCTGGTGCATGCAGACGGGAGCCAGGTGCATCCACTAAAACAAGCAAGAAAACTCCGAGGAAGACACGTGCAGCAGTGGGTGATGTCGGGTACATCAGTGGCTACATGGAAAAGCCCGGTGCATCAGGCAAAGCAGACACGATATTGAAACCACTACGCACTGTCTCGGGAACACTGCAATGCAGCGCGGCCGGTGCTGCACGAATGCAATCAGCGATACAACGAGAGTTCATAATTAACAAAGCTATTCCCGTAAGCATAAGCTTTTATAGGTGTTCATTCCCACGGGAATAACTTTGTTGCCCACACCTGCAAAGAGCAGCACTTACTCCGCATGTATTCCCAAGGGACGGCTCCATGCTCTCCCATAGTAGAATACTTAGTACTCTAAATCGTTACCTACTCTTTTTAAACAACCCTACGGCGAGTGCCACCTTAAAGGCGCACTAAATAGAAGTAATGAATTCATTTGTATTGATAAATTGTACTGCAAGAACTCTAATTTCGTTGATTTCATCACCATTGGTTTATTAATAGAGCATAAAACCAAGTTCAAAGCTTCATTTTTAAATTTCGCGCCGGAATCTTTATGCATTACGTCGCTGATGTCAAAGAGTAGTGATCGTATTTCGGCCCCATTCACTCAATGCAAGTTTCTAAAACTTGGTAGGTTACGTCTCTGGCCCTTTCAGGAGACAATGCACATCATGTTAACCGATTATTAGCTAAATAGGCCTCAGTAGGTGCCGTTGAAATATGTGACGTCATAACGACTGATGCGGAAACTTCAAAGTGGCGTTTTCTTTCTTTCTTTCCGCGTGTTTTCGCGTTAGCTAAGCGTCTAAATTAATTGACTTTGAGAGTGCGACAGACTTAGCGTGTCACCATTCAGCGAATTCCTGCGAGCCAGTCTCCAAAAACAAAATAAATAACAAACTTTGAAATAAGCGACTTCGTACGCGGAGATTTTCCCCGAAAATTTTAAAAACTAAATTTTCAGCTTGATTTTAACTTCTTATAATAAACTTAACATCATTAAAGTGACCACACTGGATTTTTCAGAGAGAACTTCATTAATCTAAGCCAATTTAGTGTTTCACTTAGAGTCACTTTAAGAACACTAAATTATTGTTTCATAGCAAATTCAACATGCGCTGTCGAAATATCTGTGTTTATAGTTTATCGTGCAATCAAATGTCATAATGCATTTGCGTTCATGTACTTTAATAAGCAACCATTACAAGACCACCTTAAAAGCATACGGTGCAGCACTTCCCTCTTCCTGGAAGCCCTGTTCATCACGACATCCGTGTTTTCCTGCGTTGACGCTGTAATCGCCGCTTCTGTGTGTTTTTTTTTCTTCTGATCAGGTACTGTTCCGTGCAACTGCCCGTGCATAAATACGTTCCAAACTTCTTGACGCTCTTCTTTGCAGCTCCTGTGTGTATAGATGCACAACGAATCCATAGCTGTACATGGATCTCTTGCTTGTGGTATGTGCTTTTTTCCTTCGATGAGAGGAGGGAAATTATAAAGCAGTATGGACAACTCGTACATTGCTGCGTTCCAGGAGAGTTCTGCACGTCTTGAGTGCTGTCTCTTAAGATCCTCCATAACACCCTTAATAATCATAGCAACCTTCACAAAAGCAAACGTCCTGTACCGGAATCGAGAGACTGAACAGATGACTTTAGCTCAACAACCTGTTGAGTTCTGCAGCGATTTAGAGACACCGAACCTTGTAAACCTGTGTTGCCCGTCGACGTTTTAGCGCTTCACCACCTCGAAACTTCGGTGTGGGCCGAAAAAGAGAAAAAGAAATTAGGAGCAGGGAGAAGGTGCACCTGCAGACGTCGTCGTGCGCGGTTTGAGGCGCGTTCCCGAGATACGATGTTGCCCGCGCTGGATGCTGGCGACGGCGTGCATCGTGACCCAGAAATGCCGTATAGGAAACCCGGCTCTTCAAGTGCCGCGACGATCTGTCTTCTCTCTCGTCTTATAAGCTGCTTATTTGTTCGTCCGCAGCGTCACTTTGTGTCTCTTCCAGGCATGAAACAGGTAGTGCAAGTGCGACAGCGTTGCCACTGTCTGGATCTGCTACTTTGGATTCCCAGTACGCTACTTGTCTACGTACACCGTAGTTGCGAGCTGTTATACATTTATGCATTTGCGGCGGTTAGGTTAACGTTATCTTTTTTTACACAGGCAAGATTGGATCTTACTAACGAAGCCACTAAATAGCGATTCTAACACCGTATAATGTTAAGGGGTTTCGAAAACAAGATGTGTTTGTAGTACATCGAAAACATGTGCTTGTTAGGGCAGCAGTGCAAAACACCAACGTGTGATCCCGACTGGAATGAGAATGAAAACACGTGTACGCCACAGCGATCAACCTACAGCGAATGTTAATAACACTTCTTCTTCATCCCATATATCTAGGCAACCAATCACATAAAAGTACGCTACGTCAGACCAATTGGTGCATCGTTACCTGAAAGACATGGCAGGTGCAACGTTGAAATCGAGAAGAACCATTGTCCACGCAAGAAAAGACAGTTGTGAGTTGGCGTTTTTTCTGTCTCTTCTTGGCACTTCTAGATTTGAACATTGCGTCTAATTCAAGTAACCAACCAGTTATATTACTGCGAATTTCAGAAGACGATCTTTCATCAGCTTATGAAGCCTCATCGTAGAAATTAGTTATTTATTAGACAGCAAGACCGACGAACTGATGTGGTTGGTCGCCTATGTATGTTAGAAAATAAATAGCTTCTAATCATAATCAACCTTGTTTTGAGCTCAGCGCTGTGGTATGTTACTCCTTATTGACCTCATAGTGACTGCACCCTTTCGCTTTGCGATTCTTCGTAAATTCACAAAAGTGTTCGCAATAGTATCGCACATTTCTAATTAAGCAGTTGAAAAAAAAAACGCCAACCTTCACGGTGACGTGGAGTAAACCTGTCCGCCCACCAAGTCACGTGCCACAGACGTGACACATTGCACGTACGGCGGGGTTCTCAGAGGTATAAACAAGGGAATTTGTACGCAGTTCGTGCTCTTTCTAAGATTTTGCAGCAACAGCCGGCGAGAATACGCTTGGTATTCTCACCGGCGTCTGATCCTTCCCAGCGTTCACGAAGGTGGTGAAATCGAGTCGTATGACGTCATCGAGAAACACTCACGTGTGCAACTTATAGGACTCGTGACGTCACAGATCTAAACCAGACGTGCTGATTGTGACATCGGCGCCGTCATGAACGTCAAGGGCGAAGTATTGCCACCGGCCCTCACTTGGCGAGGTCATCTAGAAGGCCATTGCCAATGCTCCCTCTTGGTAGCGTAACACTTTTTACAAAATACGAAAACAGATAAGAGAACATAAAGAAAAAATAGGAAAGGGCAAAAGAATGTAGGTGGCGTGCTCCGAATATGCTCTCGACGTTATTTTGAAACCACACGAATGTCATCCGAGTGATAAGGAGTCCCTTCAACGCTCGCAACAGATAGCGATCGCGAATTGCGACCCATCGCGTCGTTGAGTACAGCTCGAAAATTGCTCTTTTCGTAATCATATTACATATGATTCAACGTCGAGTTTATGCCGACTCAAGGACGATGTTGAACTTGAGCAACACTATATTTTTTTTCCTCTTTAGGATTCTGGCGATGGATGGACATGATGAGTCAGAGACAAAATGAAGGGAAGATTGACACTCATGCTCTATAGAGTTCATTAACGTGCGCTGGTATTTCCGATCACAGATAGTGAGCGCCCCTCAACATCTCAGCAGCTATTGTTCGCGGATTCAATCCCAGCCTTGACGGTCAAGTTTTGATTGAGACGATAAGGTAGAGAGAGGCCCATGTAGTGTGCGATGTCAGTGCAAGTTTAAAAAAAAAAAACAGATGGTCAGAATTTCCGGAGCTGTCTACTACCACCCACCTCATGATGACGTAGGAGCGTCGGCACGTAAAACCCTGTAATATTAATATTACTGGTGTACTTGATTTTATTATTTTTTCCGATACGGTGACCACTGGCGGCACCCTATCTCAAAAACGCGTCACACAGTTTCACCTACCGATACAAAAAATAGTTCGTGACGTGAGTGAGATGCCTAGTCAGTTAGCCGACTTCCTGCTCGAAGGTATTTTATAGCCATGTTTCATTCGAAGTTACCTTTCTTTTTGCGCCGGGTTAACGTCTATTGTAGCTCAGCGCCATCCTCTGAAGTTGATTTATTTAGCTCTGCCATAGGGCTACCACCCTCGCCAGCACAAGCGCTACATATCAGCTATACCCCTTCTATCACCTATACCACTTATCAGAAATGATTCTATGAAGCACGATCTTCTTTATGCCCACTTTCCATTCCACCAGAGTAGGGTAGCAAACCAGGCATGTACCTCGTTAACCTCCCTGCCTTCTCTCTTGTTATTCTTGTCCTCTCCCCCCCCCCCCCAACACTTATCAGCTATATATCGGCTATACCCATCGTGCCGTCGTCCGAACTTGACCCACCGCCGATGGAGTCAGTGGGAGCGCCCACGCTGTCAGGCAAAATGGCGGTTGATTAGTCCGGGGCCAAATGAGTCAATCCTGGGCCTGCCCGAGGGCTGCTCGCTCGAATAAGCCAGCCGCTCGAGCCGGTAAAGTATCCGCCAGTTTTGTCGACTATATGGCTACGATCGATGGAGTCTGAAGTTTGGCCGGACACCACCGGGGTCGCTGCACCGCTGCAGATGTCGTCGCGTCAGCACTCGTTTCCTTGTGATGCTATGCGACGGGACCTGCAAGGGGCCAGCCTCCGCACTACTCTAGTTTTCGGCTCTCTAACGCCCATGTCGATGTTGGATATTATTACGCAACTGTAAACAACTGGATGTATAACATACGCGACTGTTCAACGTATGTCTCTGCGTAGACCATTTGTACATATCTTTATAGCGTCATTGCGTAACATATAGCGTAACAAAAAAATTACACTGCAGTCACCTTCTCTGCGTATGCTTCGCATAACATCGATTCCTAAAGTACGTGGGATATGTCATTAAAAAAACGAAAAAACATTGAAACACACATTGCAATAGCAACATGAAGAAGTAAGGAGCATGCGCGCAACTGACATTCTCCCAAAAACAACAAAAGTAAAAAGAAAGCGGCTTCACTTGTCACCCTAAACAGGCTACTTTCCATTCCCACTTCTATATTGTTCACCTCTACTGTCCTCTAAGGAGAGCTGCTTTGGGGGAGCGGTACAGTGGCACTAAACATACAGCGGTGAATAACTCATTCATGATACCAGTTTTGCTACAGCTGTTTTGTATATGCTATGAAAACTGCAACGTGCTTTCAAAAAAAAGGGGGGGGGGGCGGAATTGTCACTACATTTTATTTCTCCGATTTGTGCATATTTTACGGTGGTAATCGACAGATGCTTGAAGGAATCGCCGTGCGAATAGGTTAATTCTTGCGCTCCTTCTACGACTTCGAGCCAAGTGCTCAGTGAAAAAATTCGCAAAATGGTGACAGCGTGGCGATCGCATACGTAGCTATGCTCACGAGCGCATGCGCGTGAACTGGGCAGACCACTCAGAGGCACGCCGCCTAATTGCGGCAGCAGGTAATCATCAGTAATTGCCAAAAAACCACGAAGCCAAACGAGCGTGTGTGTGTATACGTGTAAAGCGAATGTCAGCGTGCCCAGCGCAGTCGTTACGACCGAGCAACTTCGTGTATACTGTTGTAAATGAAACGCGAAGGTTGATTGATTGATATGTGGAGTTTAACGTCCCAAAACCACTATATGATTATGAGAGACGCCGTAGTGGAGGGCTCCGGAAATTCCGACCACCTGGGGTTCTTTAACGTGCACCCAAATCTGAGCACACGGGCCTACAACATTTCCGCCTCCATCGGAAATGCAGCCGCCGCAGCCGGGATTTGAACCCGCGACATGCGGGTCAGCAGCCGAGTACCTTAGCCACTAGACCACCGCGGCGGGGCAAACGCGAAGGTTAAAATCAAGGTATCACGCGTTGACGGGACCTTGTTACCTTACAACACACCAATGAGCACGCCCCAAAATGATGTAACACACGGCTCCCTCAGATTCGTGGTTGCGGCATTTCAAAGGTGGAAGCGTCGGATTTCGAAACGACGTCATAGCCTTCACAGAGATTGCAGTTCAAGGTCGCGATAACCACTTATTAACTGGCGGAAAACGCGTGGCGTGCGTTCTTCAACGGAGAAGATGACAAGGCTCGCTTCCGCGTACACACAATGAACGACATGTGTTGTTGTGGCGCTCGTAATCATGCGATGAATCCCCCAAGGTGAAGGCGGCTCGAGCTTGCTCGCGAAGCCGACAGAGAAGTGCGTTTCGCCCACTCAGGCACTGGTTTATCCACGGCGAAGCCGACAAAGTGTCACATCACGATAACGTGGTGCTGTCATGAGTTAAAGAGAGCTGTATACAGCCAAAAGCTGAAGTATCCTTCTCTATCTCTGCTAGGGACATCTTAACCGAGAAGCTGCTTCAGGCAGCCGTAGTTTATGCGGCCTGCTTCGTATATGCTCCGTGCAGCCTACAATAAAACTATATCTTCATAAATAGGCATGTGTCAAAGTTCTTTGGGATAATCCCATTAGACCCTCTGTAAAACAGCGCAAAAAAAACACGTGGATGCAGCAAAAAGACGACACGGGTCTTCTTGCTGTGTCCACGTGTTGTATTGCGCTATTTCCCAATGGATTACTAACTAAGCTCGGCTTTCTGTTCCACTTCCCCCCACTGCTCAAAATAAACAAGAAACAGTTGGCACATCCCTATAGGGAACGGGAAAGGCAGCGGACGCTGCGAGTAGACCCCGAAGCGATGGAAGGCGAAAGCCGACCTGCCCGTAGGTCAATGAGAGGTGCGGACGCTTGTTTCAGGGTCAATTTTTGTGTATAATTATTGGAAATCCTTGTCGTGAGTGTCACTGTCTGTGCTTTCACTAGAACTTCCTCTGCGCTGAAAATGAACGTATAAACAACCTAGCACCTAGCTTAAGTCTATAGCAACGACACTGCAGAAGCAACCTAGAAACAAATAGCGCCACTTCACTAAAGCGATCAAACTATTCATAGAAGCAACCAGATTAGTCTTAAGCATCGTCCAGTTTCACTGTTTCAAGGCTTGCGAGGCTGAGTGTGAACGGTAGTACACTTAAACAACACTATCTAGTAATGAGTCGGTATTAGATTCGCTATAGCGTTGACTTGAAGCACACTCGTGGAACACTTGCCCAAAGATCTCCTTATAGCGCGAGTCCTTAGCAATTAGGGGCCTATGAAAAGTAGTTTGAAATCAAATTTCGCACTCGTACACACGAAATTTCGTCACTCGTTCACCAGCTATTGCGTCACATCGGCTTTATTTTTTGTTCCACCAGAGGTATTCCACCCTCACAAAGATGGCGCTAAGCTATAGAGTGTACTCTATAGCCCCATGAGCAGCTAAGCCCCATGAGCAGCTGATCAACCGCCATTTTCTGAATGTATGGGCTTCCGCTGCCGCTGGATAAAAACAAGTGGCTTCTATGGAGCCTTCGCTACCAGTGGTGTGTACCTTGGTTGCGTCTCGCGTCAGAGCTCGCGTTTTGCTAGCGTTGCGTCATACAAGAAGAGAGACGCGCGCATCGCGTTCCATTCTGAATCTGTTCAATGCCTTCTGGAAAATACTAGGAGGCCTTGCCCTTTCATTCGCTCCAGAGGGAGCGTTGGTACTACGGCAGGATGGACGGACAAGGCTCGAGCATAAAGAACAAGCTCTTAAAAAAAAGGTGCAGGAAAAAGAAAACTGACACAAAAAAAAGAGTAATGCTAGAATCGCGATTGCGTGCGGCATGTGCAAATGTCTGAGCAGGGAGTGAAGAGAGACCCTCATCTAAAGCCTGAAGGAGGTAGCAAGAGCAGCTAAAGCATTTCTCAGAAAGTTGATGGCCACGTTCGACGATAAGCGCGATGATCTTGATGCGTATTTGCATCGCTTCGAAAGAAACGCCTCGCGGCTTAAGGATGGGCACCAATTGAAAGGGCAAGAGCTCTCAGCCTTTGTTTGCTTGGTGAGG
The DNA here is from genome assembly GCA_013436015.1 of Rhipicephalus annulatus. NCBI lineage: Eukaryota > Metazoa > Arthropoda > Arachnida > Ixodida > Ixodidae > Rhipicephalus > Rhipicephalus annulatus. The sequence continues at coordinate 481,174 of WOVY01015117.1, forward strand.
TAGTGACAGTGTTCGGATGAATGCCTGCGACGGCGTCGATGGACTATGATGAAAGACCCTGCTAAGAGGCTCCGTTCAACGGCTAATGATTCCGAGAAAGGTTGCGGGGCAGCAAGCCAAACAGGATTCAAACATAGTGACGTAGTTTGCACTTCTTCACCACCACCCCTCTTATCAGATTATCTTGACCGATAGATCGAGATGTCAGGTACGAGAAATCGTACAAAGAAATCGAAGCTCTAAGGGTGATGAACCAACTCTTGCTCTGCTGCCAGCCGATGCTGGCCATATTCCTAAAGAGTCGGATACTTTGACGAACTTCACCGAACAGTTTATGGAAGCACAGCGCTTGAGAAACCTGGGAAAAGCGAAAAAAAGAGTCCTCAATACAATGAAGCAAATATTGCAGAAAAATCTGCCCATACAGGCTCCTAGGTGCTTTATTCGCAATAGAACAGAACATCGTATGGCAGATTTTCAGTATCGAGGAGTAGTGAGGAAGTCCCAGCTCATTTGCCGAAATTTCAACAGAAAGGGTCGCAGTACTGGAAAATGAAGGGTTAGAAGTCTAGAAAAGGTTCCATGCATCGTGAGGCAGGAATTGATGACAATCAATAATGACACGAATTCTGATAAAACCGAGGGCGGCACTAAGGGAGGGAGGAAATGAAAAAATTGCCCGCAGCTTCCCTCGGGGGAACACTGAGGAGGATGCGGAGCATATAATTGGTTAACGGGGTGTTAAAGTGCGACTTACTTGGGTCGATGGCTAAATTGGTTAACGTTGTTGTGAAATGGGGTGTTAAATTGCGACTTACTTGGGTCGATGGCTAAATTGGTTAACGTGGTTGTAGGAGTGAAATGAGTGAACACTGTTAAATGAGTGAACACGTACACACGTATGCGAAAGGGCGGCGCTGGTCGAAGGGACGTCGATCATTGTGTTTGTGGATTCGTTGGAATTCATTTCACCGCGACCTTGGACGTCGACGCGCCGTACAAACCAACCGACGAGCGGCAACTGAGCGAGCGAGCGCCGACCTTGAGTATATATACAGCACGACGGCGCATGCACTGTCAGCTGTTGAATGTTCTCGAAGCGCGACGCCACATGCGCGTCCACTGGAGAATCGGGAGAATTGTAGATGTCGAACGCGGTGTGTAGAGGAGGAAGGGTGCACAGATGGTGGAGGAGTGAAGCGCGCGCGGTGTGTAGAGGAGGAAGGGATGCACAGATGGTGGAAGAGTGGGCGACGGCGCGACGGCGCATGCGCGCGCGTCAGCTGTCGAATGTTCGAGAAGCGGTGTGGACGGCGCGGACGGCGCGGACGGCGCACTACAAGGCGCGAGTATAAGATGCTCCGCATCTAAAAGCGAAGACAGTGATGGGCTTCGGACTCGGCATTTTTTCATCCAGCGGCCATAAGAAGATAAGCGGGGAGCATGTCTTAGCCCTCAGGGACGCTGGAATAAATATCGTCCTTTGTGAAAAGTAGTCTCATCAGGCATAATTAATCCCAGGCAACCAAACACCGATGATACTGCAGTTTAATAAATGTAAGATGGCTGCCCGTAGCCAACATAACTGCCTTCGCGCCTATTCAGGAGAAGTGGCAGCGAAGTGCGTGGAAGAGCCATTGTATAGGCTTAGTTCTCGGAAATATACCTGGTGTAAGACAGGTGGATGATTCGGATACGGAATGAAGGACGACATTTTAAACTGAACAAATTACGCGGAGCTGCGAGCAAGGAAGAAATACAAGAACAGTCCCTCCTAGAAAACTTGAAGAATGGAAAAACTAAGCAGACAGTGAAGGTCAAACAACTGGAAGTAAGCAACCCGCTTGTTTGTTCGGTCGTGCAAACTAAAGCAGTGGCCACTGTGAAAAAAAAAAAACGTCGAAGCCTAGTACATGCCGTTAATACCGCTGTACGTGTCAATTCTAATATGAAACAGGAGCAACAACCGCGGTGATGACAGCAAGCAGAAAAACTAATTCATGGGGCTCTTAACCTTCGCCTTTGAGAGTTGAACGTCACAGCGATGTCCTGTCCCTAGAGCGTACATCACAAACACTTAGTGCCTGAAAGCTTTTCGACTTCACTATGCATCCACTACGTGTCCTTAAGAGAATAGGCACCGTAACGTGTGTGCCTTTTGTAGTGGTTGACCGGCTTTAAATCATGAAGTCATTATGATAATCACATGTTCTTATGCACTATGGCAATTTACGCTTGTACCACGCATTATTACTGCATTATTTCATGGTGTATTGTGAGGAATGTATACGGGACGCGTGTGTTTGTAAAGCATGAAAGCTACTTTCACTGCATTTCAAGGCGGAGGAAGTTATTTTAACTATATTGACCAGTGAGCCCGTGGCTGTGTGGTAGAACGTCCACTTGCCACGCGAAACGACTGGCGTTCAATCCCCACTCTCTGACCGAGAACATGTTTAGGGGTGAATCTCCTTAAGCCATGGGTTTGTCACTCCCAGCTCGTCGTGCTTCCTAGTTTGATGACGGACGGACGGACGGACACGTGGACGGACGAAAGCAAGAACGAACGGACGGAAGCACGGAAGGCACTTCGCCCCACTCATCATCCACTCCGTCGATATGCCGTGATTTTTTAAAATTTTATTTGCATCGTTCTCAATTTTTTGGTCACGCGTAAGATGATTTTTCGCTCACAACCAACGGCGCATACACAAAAGCTGAAATTTCTACGAAACGAGCTGTTCAGCGCTATCGCGTTAAAAGGAAATCATCTGCCGGCTCCGTTTTGCAGACAGCAATGAAACAGAGCAACCAGTCGCGTTCCCTTCGTCAGGCAATCGCACTTCTATATTTTGCAGGCCTTTCAGGTACGTTTTGTCACTGCTCTCAAACACTCTTTATCAATCAATCTTTGCGGTGGCTGTGGCATAACCACCACCTTTTATAACCTCACGTCGCAGCGGTTTGACTATGGCAACGCGTACGCCACATGTCGGGCCTCTTTTCTTTTTAGTGGAAGCTGGATGTAATGGGACTCACCCAATTTCAGTGGCACATACCCGTTTATGATGATGATAGTTTCTTTATTGGCAGCACAAATTTCTGTGGCGCATACCCGCCGCTTGGGCTGAATGATGTCATCTTGATTTTTAGTAGACCAGTGGTGAATAATGGGATTTGCCAAATTTCCGTGGCACACACTCGTATGGTATCTTGATAGTTTTTTGTACGGGTTTAACGTGATTTGATTAATTGATATGTGGGGTTTAATGTCCCCAAACCACCATATGATTATGAGAGACGCCGTAGTGGAAGGCTCTGCAAATTCCGACCACCTGGGGTTCTTTAACGTGCACCCAAATCTGAGCACACGGGCCTACAACGTTCCCGCCTCCATCGGAAATGCAGCCGTCCCGCAGCTGGGAGTCAATCCCACGACCTGCGGGTCAGCAGCCTAGCGCCTTAGCCACTAGACCACCGTGGCGGGGCTACGGGTTTAACATGAAGTGATTTGATGAACAGCTTCTGTGTTAAAAACGGGGAATTGGAGAAGTAGGCGCACGTGCGCAAATATGACGCAGGAGCACTTTTCGCCACCTCCCACACATGTTATACCAGCACACATCCTGCGCGTATTTGCAACCGGCTATGTGGCGGCGTGCAAGAGCTGAACTCAAATTCGCCCCGGTGGTGGCCTCTCGCTCGCCCCCGCTTTCCTTTTCCTTCCTGCTTTTGCACTTACCGAAAGTTCGAGATGCTCCCCGTGTGAGCCTAATTTTTTCCGCCAGACATCCACGTATGCGCTACGCCCAGGCGTCGAACTTCCTGGAGACGCATGTTTGTATATTTTATTAGTGTCAAGACCAAACGGATACATCTCCACATCAAGCGCAAATATCGAAGATAGAACTAGCTCGTCTCGTGGTGGGTGAAATGTACACCAGTTGTAAAAAAATGCGTTCATCGCTGCTGAAGCTATTGAAAACAATTGGTCAAAGCGAATTTACAAGATCTGCACCTTGCGAGTGAAGCAACGAACCATTTGCTGTTCAGATACAAGCGATCAGAGCGTTGAAGGGGCACGACAACACATTTCCAAGTAATCACGGAATGATTTCATGACACCGCCTAATTGCCTCACTAATCAACTGCGAAAAAAAAACATTTAGAATTCGTCATGTAGAAACGGAGTCGTAGGGATTTGTCACACACTTCAGGCACTTTCTCTCTACTCTCGTATCGGCGAGCGTGCTATTATCTACGAAAGGAGGAGGGAGGTTACGACGAGGAGGCAAACAGATGCGTCGTATCGTCAGAGCACGCCATGAACTTAAGCATCTTTTTTTTTTCTTTCTTGGAACGCACGGCTCACTTTCAGTGTGATAACGAGCGCGAGTACCTGGCGGCATGCCATGGTCGCCGCGGTAACTGCTCGTAATCCTAATTTATGGCGTGGTCATTGAAATTATTATATCATTTGCCGGCAGAATAGCAGCTGATTTCCAGCTGACCTTGAAAATCAATTGCAAAGTCCCGGCTGCGTGCTGTGCTGTCATTGGGGCTTCATGTTTTCGGATAATTCAGCAACTTTTTTTCACAATTCAGACTTATCCAATGAATTCCGTTTTCAAAAGGTCTCTTTAAACGTTTAGAGTGCACACGACACGGTTGTCTAGTGGTTAATGTGCTCGATTGAACTGAAGGATGCGGGATCGAATCCCAGCCGCTGCGGGGCCGCATTTTCGATGAAAGTGGAAACGCCCGAGGAGCATGCACTTGGATTTATGTGCGCGTTAAAAAAGCCAAGTGGCCGAAATTTTTCGGAATGTTCCACTACAGCGTCCCTAATAATTTAATCTTCGTAACGGTACGGCCGAACCCAACATTTATTATTAATATTATTATTAACCTTCAAAAGACATTTTCAAAGCTTCGATTCCTTAGAATTTCAAAGCTTAGACACAGGCGAGAATCTCAATACCACCTCCTCTCCTCCCCCGCCCCCCCCCCTCGCACATTTGGCATCGTAATATATGAACCTCGGGTCACATAGTACTGGAGGGGTAACCAGGCAACGGATAGGGTAGCCCGATGGTATGCGGGTCGAGTACCTCCAAATTACGCCCCTGAACAACCCGTTCCCGTCGTTTGATTCTGTTCGGCTATCCTAAACCACCACAGAAGAATTACGCAAGCTTATATCCTACCACATCAAACATTAAATAAAGACAAATCGGTCAGCTGGAGGAAAATTTGAACCGGCACGTTTCCAAATTTGTACGCCCTGAGTAAAAGGCATCCCTCGGCATACTCTCCTCGTTGGCCGTGGTGATCAGCTAAAGCTACCCTGTACTGAGTCACGTGGGAGTGTCAGGTCCTAGCCTTAACCCCAGTACATTTTATCCACACCAGAGCGATGGGGAGAGAGCTGTTGGCCAGCGAAAACTTGGAAGATGAGCTGAGTTTGATCGACCGGGCCCGCAAAGCGGCTGTTGCTGAAAGCGGAGCCTAAGATTGCACCCCCTACCCCCCCTCTCTCTCTCACACACACACACACACACACACACACACACACACACACACACACACACACACACACACACACATACATACATACATACATACACACACACACACACACACACACACACCCAACACCCCCCCCCACACACACACATACACACACAACGCAAGCCTAGAACCTTCGCCTACCCGTACCATCTCCACAGAAAATGCCCAGTGAATAAATAAATACGTTATTGCCACTATACCACATCCATCAGCAGCCGCAACTTCGTAAAGTATGCTTGCGTCAATCAGAACGCGCTTTACGACACTCTTCATAATACGAATGCACACAGGTGTTAAGTATTCAACTATTTGTGCACTGAAACCTTCCATAAATCTAAAATACACTTAACGCGTTTTAGCGTGTTTTCGTGTCGAAATAGTTCATCTAAAGCCTCGTAGTGTTCAATAATAATAATAATAATAATAATAATAATAATAATAATAATAATAATAATAATAATAATAATAATAATAATAATAATAATAATAATAATAATAATAATAATAATAATTAATATTATTATTATTATTATTGTTATTATTATTATTGTTATTATTATTATTATTATTATTATTATTATTATTATTATTATTATTATTATTATTATTATTATTATTATTATTATTACACGTAATTTACTATTCATCAAGAAGATGAAGAAGGCAGGGAGAAAAACTGAGAAGGAGCTTGAATAGCCCTTGTTCTCCCCTTAGAGTTTCCCAGAATTAACTAGAGGGCACTCTGGCGCTGCGATCGTTCAGCGACCATGGGAATGATGGGTAGTACACATATTTGCCTAGTCTTCGTACTTGTGGGCGGCGAATCGTACTTGCGGCTTTGTTTATTACTGGTTACGGTTTTGTTTTGAACGAAAGAACGCACCCTTTTGAACTTAGGGACTTGATTTGAAATAGTAAGCTTAAAAGAATAACGTTGTGAAGCGCAAATGGTGAACATTTGGTAATTTGTGTTTTCGTGAAAGAACAGCTTCAAGCCACGCGAACACACACGGAGCCAGAAGCAGGCCAGAAGTACGAAAATTAGACAAATCTGTGTACTACCCATCATTCCCATGCTCGCTGAAGCACCGTGTCTTGCAACTCCCACAGACACTAGCACCAGAGTTCCCTCTAGTAAGTATTGTGGGGAACTCTATGGTTCTCCCCTCCCCCCAAAAAAGTACACTTACCCTCGTATTCTAGAACGTCCCTTCACTCAACGCTTCACCTTCACTTGAGAAAGCCAATGGGAGCGCCCTCTCTAGGCACGGCAAGTCACTGCATATCAGCGACAATCTGGTGCGATTCTTGAGTAGCGCAGCGTCATTTTCAGCCGAGCGGTGGCGCAGTGCTCAACTCTTTCAAGTGAAGGGTGAAAGGCGAGTCGACGAGCGTTTGTGAATACGGGGTTTAGGCGCGTCTACAGTAGTGCACAGCCTTAATAAGAGGGTAGATGAACAGGAAGCGGGGAAAAAAAATCAGGGCATGGCGAAACCGGGTAATCGGCAACAATGGAACGAATTTTTATTGAAAATAAATTTAATAACACGTTTCCACAACTTCGAACGCCAAATTGAACAATGATTTTCGGAAAATTCCTGGTCGAGATATACGAGAAATAAACTGCGATAAACGCCAAAGTCGCCGGAAATCAACCGTGAATTCCGGAAAACACTCTCCAAATTTCAAGAAGAAGGAACTCGATGACATGCGGGGTTTCACATTCCAAAACCACCATATGATTAGGAGAGACGCTGTAGTGGAGGGCTCCGAAAATTTCGACCACCCGGGGTTCTTTAGCGTGCACCCAAATCTGGTTACAAGGGCCTACAGCATTTTCGCCTACACTAAAAATTCAGCCGCCCGACCCGGGATTCGATCCCGCAACCTGCGGGTCAACAGCCAAGTATCTTAGCCACAGCACCACCACGGCAGAGCGAGGAAGGGAAACTTCGAAAACACAGAACCCTATAGCTATAATGTATAGACCCATTCCATGTTTGTAAACACAGGTAGGCCCATGTCCACATTATGGTTAAAATTATAGCGACGTCCGCACGTAACTTCCACCATAAGCGCTGAGGGCTGCGATGTGCACGCGCCAACAAAATGGCGTATCATCATAAAAATGACGTTGTGAGACGCCATGAGCGTTGTGAAAGCCATAAGCACTGAGGGCTGCGATGTGCGCCAACAAACAAAACTAAGTTGTGAGACGCAACTCACATCCAACCGTGACGCAGCTCGTCAGCATACCACTTTTTTCTCGTTGCTTGACAGAGAACACCACATGCACTATTGAAAACCCAGCATAAACTGCGGTAGGCAGAGCGTACTTTTGCCTACCAAGACAGCGCCACCGCATTTTCATGACGTAAGTCCGGTAGAATTTGTCTATATCTCACGTGTTCTCCCGTGACGTCAGTGTTTTCTGACTATAACCTTTAAAGGGCTGCAGGGCCCTTTTACAGGTTTCGTCTTTTGATCATCTATCTTTCTCCAGTCTCCCGCATTGGTGAAGTGAGCTTTAGCAGTGGTTGACATCAGAGAGCTGCAGCGCCACCTCACTACCATGAGGCAAGCGCCACCGCATGAGAACTGCGCGCTTCTTGTCCCAGAAAATTAGACTTGGCTTACACAAGATAGTGGAAGACTTAGAGTGCTATACAGTCTCTATAAAAACAGAGGCACATTCTTTTTGTAGCGTGAGCTGCACTGGCCGGGATTGAGCAGTTTGGCGTAGCTTTTCTAGAACCACATGCCCGAACATCAGTGACGGCGCACAGCGGGCGCGCAGGACTGGAAGCACCTGGAAGACGCGTCACTATAGTGGGCTGGCGCCTTACTCTCGTTCGTTAGTTCATCCCTCCGTCCATCCATCCTAAATCACGCTACGTATATCTTGGCATAGCTGGGCTGAGCCATTGCCAAGTTATCTTTTTGTGTTATTTTTTTATTGCGAAGCACTTCTTAGTGAACTTCGGCGACATTGAGCGTATCTATCTATCTATCTATCTATCTATCTATCTATCTATCTATCTATCTATCTATCTATCTATCTATCTATCTATCTATCTATCTATCTATCTATCTAGCTAGCCACTTACGTTTGGGTGCACTCGTGGTGACCCCCTTAGCTTGGCGTTGCCGAAAATTGGCATGGGAGGGTAAGATGGTTTGACGAATATGACGTGCTGGTCAAGGCATGAATAATGTCGCAATCTGGTCACGTACGTCGTCAAACACTTCCAGCCAGACAGTGGCACCTACCAAAGGGCGGGTATGTGTCGCTATAGTAGGCGGGTATGTGCCACAGGTGATTGACACTTTGTATCTACCAAGGAACGACGAGAACACACAATTTTAACGCGCGAGCGTTAATATCCAACACTGGTAGCATCGACCAGACGTATGCAAACAATAAGAGTCAGGGTCCCAGCTGGAACCGAACCTGAGCATTATGTGTGGCATTAAAGCATTTTACCACAGAACTACGCCAGGTCCAGGAACTTTTCAAATTGACGCTAATTCGTGAAACTCCGCTATTGGTTGCAGTGCTGTCTACCCAATTTTATAAACATGACATATGTACTCCTTTGATACAGCCATCACGTCAGGTTAACGTCAATTGTGTCATGCGTTGATGTTGATTTATGTAGTAGGATCCATGTCCAGCATCATCGCAAGCATCAGCACCTCATATCAGCTTCTGGCATTGCTAATACGCATGTGCCAGTTGGCATCGTTGCGCATGTGCAAACAACTGGTTATATAAACATCAGCAACGCTTGGCAACACTTGATTGATACGTGGGGTTTAACGTCCCAAAACCAGTATATGATTATGAGAGACGCCGTAGTGGAGGGCTCCGGAAATTTCGTCCACCTGGGGTTCTTTAACGTGCGCCCAAATCTGAGCCCACGGGCCAACAACATTTCCGCCTCCATCGCTCTTGGCAACACTTCTACATGCACTAGCGTCATTTCACGACGTAGCGCTTAATAAAAAAAAATTGCAACACGGTCATCTTCCCTCCGCATGCTTCGCATAAAGTTGATTCCGAAGTACGTGGGATCTGCCGAATTTTTTCGTTATCGTGCTACTGTGGTACTGCCAATACTGCACTATAAAAGAAGCTGTTGGTGATGTATGTTTTCAGCACACCTTTAGAAAAAGGGTTAACAATTTAGAGTACTTGGTACTTTACTATAGAAGAGCATAAAGCTGTCCCGGGGGCCTCATGTTTGCTGAGGCCAAGTTGACGAAAATTACAGCGGTGTATGAATAGGGGGGGTGAATAGGGGGGGGGGGAGGTAGAAAAAGTGGTTGACGATTTAGAGTACAGGGTACTCTACCATGTGAGAGCGTAAAGCCGTCCCGTAATAGAAAGTAAGTGTGTTTAGAAAATGTTTAACGATTTTAAGTACTTCGTATTCAACTATGGGAGAGCACTGAGCCGCCCCGCTAGCAGTGATAAATTGACGAACTTGTTACAGAGACCGGCGGTGAGTTGACTTATTTCAATAAAGCGAGGTATATTCAGTTCGTTTCAATTTTTATAGGTAATAAGCCTCTTTACATCCCAACAAGGCTTAGTGACTTACGTCCTAGGATAGGATACATGTTTTAACCATACTGATGCCACATCGAGCTCGGAAGAGTGCAGCATGTTTCTTGTTTATGCCCACCTTTTAACCTATATTCTATGTTGCATCAAACGCTGCACACAGGGATTGAGCGTGCGCAATTCTTCAAAGAGCGCAGCACATGCACGATGCGCGGAAACGACGCTTATCAAGGGTCGCATTCTGCTTCCAATGTCACTCTTGACGTCATCGGAAATGTGGCACAAGCTTGCAAAACAGGTGCTTTGGGGAACTTGCTTCTTATGCTCGAGCCTTGTCCATCCATCCCGCCGTAGTAGCCATGCTCTGTATGGAGCAAACGACAAGGATTGAACGCGAGGCACGGCGAACTTTTGCTATAATAATAGTAATGATTGTTTGTACTTAACGTTCTAAACTTTTCACTGCCCCTGATAGGGCACGTCCTTGTATGAGGGTTAAGTAAATGTACGGAGGATTGACGGTTTACCAGATTTAACCTCCGTAGCAAGCTCCGTTATCATCATTCACTTCGTGGATATGGCGTATTTTTTTTATTCCAGGAAGTTTTACGCTGCGACAATCCAGAGACTTTTGTAACATTTTTTTCCTGGGTACTAAAAACAATTGCAATATACATATAGTGCTACAGCTTTTTGTTGTAACAAGACAAATACAGCAACATTTACTTTTTTTGTAACGAGAGAACATGTATGTGCCCAACAGAATGCTGTAGTAAATAAGAAAAATCTTGTGAATAAAAAGAGAAAAATCTGTTGTTCTCGTGCCAAGTTTTGTTGTCGTTTTCAATAGGATTGATGTAATCGAATGGATATGACTAAGGTGATGAGATTCAACATATTGTTGCTATTTGAACATGTATGTTCCAGTTTTGGAAAGTTCTCTCGCCATTTTCACCGTAACTGCCACCCGCGCAGTGCACATGATCTCGTGGTTAAGCGTGCGACTGCTGACTCGCAGGTTGCGATATTGAAAATTTTCGAGGCCTGTGTTTTTTTTATATAGGTTGCACATTAAACACTTGTAGCATCCGCGCAACTATGCCTATATATATATATATATATATATATATATATATATATATATATATATATATATATATATATCATATCGTGGTTCTGGTACATAAAACACCAGATATCATTATTATGCATATAAAATACACCCGCTTCCCTCGTTGTTCATCGCGTCGCCCGAGTTCTTCGCCACGGACGGGTGCTCCAGATATGTGAATGAAAGACACATGCGCGGCTTGGTTTGCGCCGAAGGGATGCCGTTCAATCGAATGTTGCGAGCACAATTTTTCAACGTAATAATATTTATTATTGGGTTTACCGTCCCAAAACCACCATATTATTGAGAGGCGCCGTAGTGGAAAGCTGCGGAAATATCGACCACCTGGGGTTCCTTAACGTGCACCTAAAGCTAAGCACACGTATACGGACCTCACGCATTTTCACCTCCATCAAAAATGCGGCTGCCGTGGCTGGGATTCGATCCCGTGACCTGCGGGTTAGCAGCCGAGTGCCTTAGCAGCTAGACCAACGCGGTGGGGTGCGCGTATTTAACAGGGGAGCTGCATACCGCTGATGCAGCTGAATATTGCATATTAGGCGTAAATATTGCAGTCTAAACTACGCGCGAAGCTCACAAGCAGACCGCTACGTTGAAACACTCCCTACTAAACCAGAAGTGTGGTGAAACAACCACCGGCTGTCATTTGACGTCCGCCGGCGAATTCCAACAGCAAGCTGTCACGTTGGCTGACGTAAATTGAGTCTGCGGACAGTTCGTCTGAATGAGTGCATCCCTTCTGCCTACTATTCAGTGCAAGACCTGAACTCTAACATGACTCGAAAGAATCTGTTTTAGTCGGAAACGTTGCTCGCAAACTTTGATCAGAATAGTGAGTTTCCGAGAGGAACCAAATAAGCAAGGAGCCGAACAGGAATGGAGTGAGTGTTGTTGGATATCTACGTTAGCGTGAAAAAGAGGCAGGAAGCGAGAGGTTGGGCGCTTCTTTCGCATGGCCTAGCTTTCCTGTTTGCCGTAAAACAACCGTTCCTTCGAAGTCGAACGACTCGCCCACCAGAAAAAAATTTACGGTGCCGCAGACACGTCCCACACCTCTCTTCCTGGGTAGAGGAAGCTCGGGAGGGTGAAAATTAGCTGGAAAATACTGAAATGCATCCACGCCGCGAACTACAGATCCTTAAAAGTCACGCGCTATTTTATCCATTTGCATTAAGATGACTCGAAGACGAGAGCCTTCTTTTTTAGGGGCGAAGCTCCTTAAGTCGTGGGCTGTGCGTCCCCAGTATGTAGCCACCTCTCGTTTAGTTCTTGCAGTGTCCACTAGATGGCGGTACCGTCTCCTGTATGTCGCCTCCTCTCGTTTAGTTCTTGCAGTGTTCACTAGATGGCGGCACCGTCTCCTGCATGTAGCTACTTTTCGTTTAGTTCTTTCAGTGCTCACTAGATGGCGGGACTTGTAGCTGATCATGAAAAGATGCAAGATGTTATAAACTAGACGGCGGTACTTGTAGTTGATGATGAAAGATGCGAGATGTTATAAAATAGGATTGATGTCACATATGGCACGTGTCATTGGTGGAAGGCAATCGTTCGATTTAGTGCGGCGACGTACGCTAGGGGGAGCATTGTAATAAAATCGAGTAGGCAAAATGTACGGAAGATTCATGGTTTACCAGGTTCTCCTCCAGAGCTTCGCCCACTCATCATCATTCACTTCGTGGATATGGCGGCACTTTTTTTGTTGGTTTTCCTTCTCAGTGAACTGCATTAACACTTTGGGACGCAATGTACACAATTTTGTACACCACTCGTTTTTGCTATAAGCATCAAGTATAGGCTAGGAAAGAGCAAGATACATCGTACCTGGAAGGAATTGGACCTCCTGCATAATAGATGTATCTTCATTTAACTTCATTTTGCAGTGTGCAGATACATATGCCATCATTTTTCTGAAGGCACTACCACGTTCGACGAGTCTTGCGACGTGCCAATTCCTGCGAGCAATGTGGAAAGCAGAATTTTTCTTCGCTCAAAACGGACACAACCGAAAATGAATTTGTAGTGTATTCCTACTCTGAGATTTTATCCTCTTTATGCCAAAAGTAATCATCAATGAATTCAAGGTAAAGAGACACTTAAATACAATTAGATTATGATGAGTTACTACAACACACATAAACTAAATAAATATTTCCTCATTATTCTTGTCGCAATAGAATAGTGAGTGCCCTGAAGTAACGTTGTAGTGGTTCGACATATTTACAGACAGTTCTCCATAGGTGGCGTCTGAAAGGGTTAAAGAGACCCCTACATGAATCACCCAACAATTTTTGGTTTTCAGCGAGAACTAGAAGTACAGGGTCTATTGTGCTTATACAGATATGAAAAGCGGACCGTAAAAGCGTATTTGAGGGCACAGAAGGTCCTAGAAGTCACCTGTGCCTGTGCCGTCACGTAAAGGAAGGAGTGGTGCCGTCGTCTTCCAGCACAGTTTCAGCCGGTGCGAAATCATTCAATTCCAGTGCAAGGCCGTAAACATCTCGATTTCCCGTACAGTTGTAGACGGAGCAATATTATTGTTCGCAGGAATGCAGACGTTCCCACAGCCCGCTGCTTCTTACGTCACGGCTCACGAGTGAGGCAATCTTGCCGCCCCCTCAGGTTGCTCGCCCGTTTCTAAAAACATTCAAGATCAAATTAAGTCCACAACTGAATGCGCGAGAACTTAGCCAACTTGATTGTGAATGCATGCTCAAGGATTAACCGACATAACACAGATCATGATCAAAAATTTGTTGTCATGGTCCCTTTAACCCACACCTGAATGCTTTTTTCTCCCAACGCAGTTTTGCAATGGCTTAGAAGTGTGGCAGCTTGGGCTAGTTGGTATGGCATGACGATAGTTATAGCGCGAGAACAAAACGACGACACAGAAACAAGAAGTCTTTCGTGTCCTTCTTGTCTCTGTGTCGTCGTTTTGTTCTCGCGCTATAACTATCATCATCGTTTTGCAATGGCCTTCGGAATGGCACTCGGTGGAAGTATTTTCCACTTTACGTCATCGGCCCGACTTTCAACAAACCACGAGGTGAAGTGTTTACGGCATCTTGTGACGTCACCCCGCTATTGCAAGTTTTGGAGACTTGTGACATTATTGGACGTCAGACGATGACGTCATCACACGATGATTTTTCGCATCCCTCTTGTTGACACCGAGGCCGACGGTCACTTTAGGCGTGACATGCTCTCGGCCTAAAAATTATCTTGGTAATAGATTTCCAAGAGGCATCTGCCTCGGTCCAAAAAGTTTATAAGGCTTTCAATGCAGAGGTTCAGGCTTCTTTGAATGGGCCCTTTAACACTTTTTGAGCACGGCCAGAAAACGCTCCTAATCGGTAGTAGAGGCTCCCAACAACACGCGAGCAAAATATTATAGCGCAGCACACGGCCTGGAGTCCTGAAGAAATTATCAAAACCAGCTGAAAATTGCTTTCGCTTTTCTCGACAAATGACGGAAGACGCTCAAAAATCACTCGCAGAAAGCTCATCTATCAGCTATTGCTTGATTTGAACATGACGCGCTCTGCTTTTGGCTTGTCCACGCGTGCGCGCGCAATCAGACACAAAAAAAAAGGCACGGCGTGTTCGAAGAAAAAAAAAGAAGAAAAAAGTGCTCAAGGTCAGGAGGTGCGCATGACGCATATTCTTTACGCCTGCCATCCCTCCCAGCTTAGCTTCCAGTGCGGTCATCGGGATGAGAGAAGAGAGAACTCAATTGCAGCATGCGACAACCCTCTGTAACTCCACTCTTAAAATTTCTGCGGCGTTGAATTCGTAAGACAATAAGCTCTTCCAGAGAAATTAATCCATGGTTACTTGAAAAAAAGTTTCAGGGCCCCTTTAAGTACGATTTTAACTTATTGAACCCTTTTATGTATGGGGGAAACTTGGCGCGAACTCAGTTTGGTATATATAAGAGGTCTGAATACTACTCTTTAAGCGATATCCGTTTAACCCCTGAAAGGACACGCTCTTGAATAGTTACTTGCACGTTATCGCCAATATTATTATACACATTTTAATGCGAAATTGTGCTTCGTGAGGTATCAGTTCTTTTCAAAAAACTCCGAAAACATCAAGGTAACGTTTTTTCAACGTTTTTACATAGTGTCGTGGCCTTCTTATCTACGCTCCACAATAACTGGCCTGTCGATTGCCTTTCATTACATGTATGAGTGACTTAGAAAGTATTCCATAAGAGGAGCTCAATGATAGACTTTATTCGCGCAATTAGACACCATACGTGCGCGTAGCCAAAAGTTGGGGAAAGGGGGTTCACACGCCCCCACTCCCAATTTTATTCTTCGAATTTGCTTGCGAATATATCTACGCACGCACACAAACGAACGTGCGAACATACATAAAACGTGGTAAAACTCCTCCCCTCCCCACCTCCAAAAAACTTCTGGCTACGTTACTTATACCGTATTACGGTACTTCAAATGTGGAATTCGCATTACGAACAACGCCATATTGCATGCAGAAATGTTGAAAACCTGCGGGTGTTAGCGAACGATATGTTGTTTGCAAAACTTCTAAAACAAGGTCTTGTGTATATCTGTGAAGTAAAGTAAACATCAACAAGTAAAAAAAATTGTAGGCCCATCTGAGTAATAACATGGCTATAAGCTATTTTGTTTAGAAAAAGTGGTTAACGATTTAGAGTACTAGGTACTCTACTATGGGAGAGCATAAAGCCGTCCCGTGGGGGTGATGTTCCTTGACGTTATGGAGGCGAGAAGAAAAGATTTTTTGCTTACGCATAAACCTCGATGGCTTAAAAACACCTTAATGAAAAGCTTTTTCGTCACTTTTGTGGCGACTATACATATGAATGTCCCAGCAACGACCGAGCTCTTCTAAATCATGCCATGCTCTCATTCGCCTTTGTAGATGCATACTAATTAGAGAGGATCACGTTTGTCAGGAGGCAAATTCCCCCTTTTCCCGTGCTCACATTTATTTATTTATTTATTTATTTATTTACCTATTTATTTATCAATACAATGGCAGTGCAATAAGCGATATGGTAGGAGTGTTTTCACAGAGGTACACAGGTAATATCCAGCGAAAAAAATGCAGAAATAAAGTATACAATTCACCGCCAAACCGGGAGAACAAAATGAATTTAAACATGTTAGTGCGTGCATTGCAGGTACCAAGTTTCAGCGACATTGAGACCTCGTCGATCATTCTGGCACGAAGTTATTATGGTTGTTATTTCAAGTCAAGCATAATGTGCGTTGGGGGGCAATAGTTCGTACGACATGTAAACTCACATACGAACTATCGGTACACAACTCGACGGAGTTGACTGAACGCGCACTCTTGCGCCCGTTCAGTAAACTTTGAGCTGTGTTCCGTCCCTGGTTTCAATGATATTTGAAAGTTAGAACGAAGAGCCGGGGATGTGGTGCACGAAAAACGTTGTACGAAGAACAGTGCACATAGCCTAGCGTTCGCGCTTATTTTGCGTGCTTCCGATAGCACATTTGCGAGCTGTTCACCAGATTTTAGGGATCCTGCATCAGCATTCTTTCCAAGAATTGTGAGCGCGGAAGCGTTCTTGACACGGCCCATACCTCCGCCCTCTATTGCTTTCTCACGAATGTGACACTTGTGTGGGTGTGTTTTTTCCTTAAAGCCGTGTAACACTTTTGTTGGCGACATTCGCACGCATTCCTGCGCGTCTAAACAAGGACGTCCTCGTCCATGTTTTCGCCGGCCGGAAGTTTACCCCACCAGCGGACGCAGTCATGGCGCCGTCGTGAGTGAAGCTTCCGACATGGTGGAGCGCCTAGCGCGAAATGGAACGACGCAAGTGACTTTTCTTTCTTTCTTTTTTTTGTCGGGTGCTTTTGTCCTGTCGTATACAACACAGCATACCAATCCTCCCCCCCTCTTTCCCCCCTCACCATCTCTTCCACAGCGTCACCGCGCGAATACGTATACAGCGAGGACGCTTCTGTTCTGACGCGGTATTGAAGAGACCCGGGCGCGCGTCTCACTTTCGCAAGTGAGCGGGTTTAACCGGGTGACCTGTCACAGTGAGAAGCTCCATGGGAAGCGCCTACACGGCGCTTTGGAGGCGCTGGCGCGCGTCGCGTACACGCTTGTCGGCGTACACGGCGGAACAAACATGAGCTCACGCGTAAACAACGCGAAAGCGTTGCAAGCCCCCCTTAACTACCGTACACGGAAGTTAAATACAGTGTACGCACCTCGTTATGCGCGTACTATAGTGTAAAGGTTTCAGGGGTTCGCCGAATGGAATGTGCTTTGCGCTATGCCAATAAACGTCATTGCAGAGGGGAGAGCTGTAAAACAAAACAAAACAAACAAGAACAATAAACTGACAGGGTGGTGTCCATTGGCTGTCCTTCAATCTTATAGACGGTTTCAAGGTCACAAGCGTTGTAAAAAAAAAATTTTCCGGCCACCCCATTTACCAGTTTCTAACGTCGAAATTGAAAGCACTTTTTTCAATTTCTATTCAAGCGTAAGGAAACTATCTCTTTCGTGTTTCACGTAAAAGAAACGTGCGTAAAGTACAAGGAAATGTACTGTAATTTTTATGTAGCTCAAAAAAACATTTATTTATATATACTATGCCAAATAAGGGAAGGAAACTGTAGAAGATCAGTGGGCTATTTTCTAATGATTTTGTGATCCACTAATGCTAATAAAGCACATCGGTGCACAAACCGGAAGTCACAAGCGTTTGTACCGCCCCCCACCCCCCCCCAAAAAAACTTCCGGTCACCTCATTTACCAGCTCCCAACGCGAAAACTGAAAGCACATTTTCAATTTCTTTTAAAGCGCAAAAAAGGTCTCTCTTTTGTTTTTTACATAAAAGAAACGTGCGTAAAGTACAAGGGAATGTTTTACAATTTTCATGTATCTGAAACGAATATTTGTTTGAATATATTTTGCCAAATATGGGAAGGAAACTGTAGATAATCAGCGGGCTATTTTCTAAAGCTCTTGTGCTCCACCAATGCTACTAAAACACGTCCGTGGAAAAAAAAACGGAAGTCATCAAAGGGCTGTGTTTGTAAACCTTGAAATGATCTATACCTACAAAAAGGTTAGTCTCATCAATTGGTCGACAATATTTCTGGATGATGAAACATCTTTCTAGCTTTGTACTCACTTGGACTCCGACTCAAGAAAACTTTCGTAAGCCGGACTCAATCGGACTAACACTCGTGAAACTTTTCCCACACCTAGCTCACTCGGACTCAAACTCACTAAACCGCTACTCACCCGTACTCATTCAGACTCGCGGCTCAGTTTGAGTCTGAGAAAAACCGAATGAGCCGACTCATGAATCCATTAGCCTGGAATTAGCCTCTTCGACCATGATGTCAGTGCTTTTTAACACCAATATCTCACGTAATCAGTGCTCTTCTTGGTGCCGTTCGACATTGCGTCTTCGAAAACGAGTTATTAGTGCTTGCGAACCAGTAAGGTCATTTTTCTTGAAAGAGATGAGAGCATATACCATATATTTATCAATAACTTTCCTGGAAGAGTTGCCGGGGAGGGGGGGGGTGATTAAGACGCCCCACTAGGGAAGTTTTGCCTCTGATCAACAAATACAGAAATGGCGTATGAATGACATGACTTTGGAATTACGGTGAGTACGCGTGAGTATAAACGTGAATCACAATCGGGCTGATGGTTATGCTGGAGATGAATGACTAGATAGGACTCTCAACAGTTGAGAGCCAACCGAAGGTTTATGGTTGTTTTGCATTGATTGACCAGGCAGGCGTCGCAGTCCTCCAGCTGGTATAGTTGCCAACTTGCTCTGTCCCTCCTTTCTGTGGGTCTTTGTGTAGCTGTGTATACAAAATCAAATACTACTGCTACTACTACTACTACTACTACTACTACTACTACTACTACTACTACTACTACTACTACTACTACTAATAATAATAATAATAATAATAATAATAATAATAATAATAATAATAATAATAATAATAATAATAATAATAATAAATTTATTGTGGTGGTTTCATGTGGCCCCTCCTTATGTGCATGCCCCGCCGCGGTAGTCTAGTGGCTAAGGTACTCGGCTGCTGACCCGCAGGTCGCGGGATCGAATCCCGGCTGCGGCGGCTGCATTTCCGATGGAGACAGAAATGTTGTAGGCCCGTGTGCTTGGATTTGAGAGCACATTAAAGAACACCAGGTGGTCGAAATTTCCGGAACCCTCCACTACGGCGTCTCTCATAATCATATGGTGGTTTCGGGACGTTAAAACCCCACAAATCAACCAAATCCTAATGTGCATGGGTGGAGGGATGAATATTGGAGAATTATGCACCTCAATTCAACGTGCGCTGCTACTGATATGACTACATTCGCTATATGTGTGTGCGGCTAAGTTGACACCCCCTTCAGAGAGCTGGCGCCTCTACTAATTAAACGACGCTTGGGAAGTACGGTCGTCTGGCACCCTTCCTCGTATACTTCATTAAGACCGCACACACGCAGCTAAGAGCGTTGCGCGAAGATTTATTTTTTCCCCTCCGGGCATGTAACTGTGGCGGTCGGTGCCTGTATATGAAGCTTCTTGCAAGCAAACCGAGCCAAATGCTTGGTAGATCCGGCAACAATTCCTTGCATGGAAGATCTGGCACCAATGGACGACCGGGTTCTCAAGATGAAGCCATGCGTAGATCTCAGAATTGTAAGAGGAGCGGTATCAAAGGAGGTTATCGGGCCGAAACTGACTACCATGCATGTATTCATGATCGTTGCTGTCTTTTGCTTTTGTGTTTGCTTGCTTCATGGTATATGCCTTCGTTTTACTATTTGCTTCGCGCCTTATCACCGAAGACATAGTTGTCGGGAGTGGCGTATGCCGCTGTAGCGCCGTCACACTCACTCGAGATATTCATTGAACGTTAAGAAAATGAAATAATAAATAAGCTTCGCAGCCGATATTCACAAATACTCGTAAGTGCGCTTAACCGTTTGCCCGACGCCTTCGCTAATGACGCTTCCAACAATGCAAGCGGTCGACATTTTCTCCTACAAATAATTGCCGCGTGACATATTTGAAAAGGACTTATCTAGATTGGGCGAGCGGGTGTTTAGGTTGTTTAGGTACGCTTGACCTCGACGCAAGGTACACACATCGTGAAAAGTGGGGTATAGAAAAGAGGAGAAAATGAAGTGCCATCAGAGAAAGATGCGGGATTGCTTTCCTCACTTTTCTATCTCCATTTTCGTGAAATGTATTTTTCATCACAATTAAAATGAGCAGGTAAGATCAGCTAGATCAAATATGGGCTATCCAGCGAGAACGGGGGGCAGCTGAAAGACAACGTCTCTGCACCACTCCTGATGCGACCTATAGATATAGGCCCCCGCCTCAAACCGCTGGTCCAAATAAAGTTGTTCACCACCACCACAATCGAGCATGCTCAAGTAACATATTTCAGATTTGCAATATTTGGATATGCCATATAAAAACTCAGATTTATGATAAAACAACTTGTAGTTACTGTATCTGACTGAGGCATGTCCACTAGTTGGCTGGGAAATCAGACATGATTATCTCGAGGAAAGCGCGGGCTTGTTATACTAATCCGACTTTCTGCCATCTCGACTTTCGTCTCTTTGTTATCGGTGGATGTGCGGATGCCCTCTACAGAAGGTTGTTCGAATCACCTCTCTCCTTCTGTTATAAAACTTTCCCACTCTTTCCCTGTACCCTGTTGTTGAGGTGTCCTCACTATAGTGGGCGATAGCCACTTTGGTGTACTTTGCTCCGTTACTTCCGGGTAAGTGATTGGGCTTGCAGACGACGTAAGCGTTGCTAAAATTATTTCGGGCCACAAACTTGCGCTGGTGGTTGTAAAACAATAGATATAACGGCACTTATTGTGTCCGAGGAGTGTAACTTTGTGTGTGCATGCTCTCCTGCCTCTCTTCCTTTCTCTCTCTCCACTTATCCGACTCCTCCTCATTCCTCTCGCAAGTGCATAAGATAGCTTACCAGTTTTTCAAGGCTAGTTCGCATCCCTGTCTTTCATCTCCGCCTCGTTCCCTCTGCTTTCACCCAATGTCGCCTCCGTTCTACAGCCCAATCCGATCAAAATTCACCTCGGCGGGTGTTCTAAACCCCGCCCCCGGCGCTGACGTGGCTGATAGCATCATCGCGGAAAGCGAGCTTCGCATTGTTGTGCACCCCCGGGGACTTCTTGTTCTTCTTTTGTAGGCCAATCATGGGCCTCCGACGTGCGACTTCGCCGACGACCGCCGCCAAGGCCGACGCCGCCAACCTCAACGAATGAAGGGATCAGCAGGCATCAGTGTCCGTCGGCTATATAGCGTCCTCCGTGTCGAAGGCTTTGCGCCAACGGCAGCGCGCGCAACGTCGACACTTGCCCGGGTGCCTGTTAGCGCTCTTGTCGCGTGCGGGCCTCGTATTTCCTTTGTTCGGCGCGTCGCCCCAGCGACGTGCTTGTCTCGTCATGGGCGGCGTGCGATCTTCAGGAGCGAGGATAGGACATCTAGCGCAATGTGACAACTGCTGTCAAAGCTGCCTCTTGTCGTTGTCATCCGCAGCATGTGACAACTATCTGTGGACACGTTTATCAGCGACTTTGCACAGCTGAAGTAGGGTGCGCATTTGTGCTGGTTTTCTGATGATTTCCAGAGGAGAACTGCGCCACCCAGCGCTAAGAGCCACCCAGCGATACGCTGGGCGGCTCTTAGCTCATGGCTGACCCCTGTCGCTCAGATACAGTTATACATGCCGGCACTTTCGCGCACACAAAAGCGAGCGCCCGATGGCCCCAAATGACATTTCACGCTTTCTTAGCTCGGCCGACTCGCTGATTTGGTAGAAGTATCCTTTGTTGAAGTGGCGATGGCGTAGAGCATCCGCCTCGCATGCAAAACGTCCGTGGTTCAAATCCGGTTGCCACGCAGTTCCCTACCAGATAAAAAAAAACGCGTGGTAATGGAACTGCATTAAGGCCTGGGGTGCGGCCTCACCGGTAACCACCGCCGGTAACGCACTCCCTCACTAGAGAAGGATTGCTTACTCTGGTGCAGTATCTGGCCACTACCTCCCACATGCATACGTCATGCATGCGTCAATCCTTTGTTGCCCGGGGTGAGGGTGAGAAATCGGGGACCCCGTGCATGTGCCGGCTATACCATCGCACAGCGTTCCCAAATTCCAGAAATCATCCGAGCATAGCAAAAGCTCGACTATTACGGTATAGTTACTTGCGCCCCTTTTCAAGCACGTGGGACAGGGAGAAAACAGATGCAAGCGTGAACTTTGAAATGAATTTAACATTAAGGCGGAAGACACCCCTATGCGCGCACATGTGTGACGTATCCTGAGAAACATCTTGATATTTTCACGCGATTACTAATAAAACAATCTCTGTCCACAGGAGCACTGGACGTCGAGCCGAACCGGTCACCAGAGACACGAGCTCATCGTCCTCCTCCTCTCTTGTTACTCACCAAGCCACATAGTGGCATGACCCAATCTCGTTCGATGCCCGTGGCAATATCTACGAAGAACAGTGATCAGTGGACTCGTGAAGTCACTATCGCATCACACTGAAAACAAAGGAATATCAAATATGCAACACCGAATGATATTCAAAGAGGCACAATTATAATCTGTCCCCGTTCATCGCAGCCGCATTGAAGTTGCAAGATCACTTTTCGCGGTAGCTGCAAAGATGCATGCTGTCGCAGTTATCCATCAGACTGCGATAGCATGGTAGCTAGGGGGTGGCACACAGATCCCATGGTTTCCCCCCCGCCCTTAAAAATTTTCGCCATATATATAGCATATAGAGAGCGAAAATGACAATTTCAAGAGGGTGCCCTTCCCGAAATCAAAGCGGTGCCCCTCCTCCCCACCGAAACAAATGTTTAGCTACGCGCCTGCATCCGACGACTAATTTCGGACCTACAAATTCAACTGTACCATGAATCTACTGATTCTAGGCCAGACCAGTACTCTTTTAAGTTTTACTACAGCTGGAAGAACTCGAAACACGATGAAGAGCACTAGTTAGATTTTGCCAGGTTGGAAAAAAAACTATTTATAAAAAAGCGCGAGTCAGCCTCGGTTTTACACTATGAATAGTCGTGTGCAACGTTCAGGGGTGTTCAAAGAACACCAATGTTCACAACACCTTAGTGTTCGCTCTATACAGACATTCGGCACTTGTGAATGAGGTACCTATCGGATGTCGCCAAACAACAGTCACGTGCATTCAGTCAGAAGGGAGCTCCTTCTAAAGCAGCTATGATCAGTGCTATAAGAAAAGTTTATCTCCAAGGGCATCAAGATCTAACGGACGCTTTTGCTATCGGAAAATCGTTTGGATTACAAGGACGCCTTTTCAACCACACGAGCCACAAGGGTGACGGTGGCTGTGTAGAGGTTTTCAGCAAAGGCCAAGTATTTACGACTTGAAAACACGTCATATCAAGCATGAAAAGACAGCCAACATTGGAAGCCTTGCATAGCTGGCAGACTTGCAAAAGAGTGATTGCCCTGTCGTATGAATACTTTTAATAGTCGTGCAACGATTAGTGAATAACGCACGTAGAAAAAGATGCACGGAGTATCAGATTACACCTTAAAAGGACCCCCCCCCCCCCGCCAAGCCACTTCAAGGGGAAATCAACTGGAGGAATGTACACTAGGTCACATCACATCACATGACATCATCTGATATCACACACATACGAATGCTCCCGCCGAAAAAATGTGGTCGTGGTATTGGCAGATAAGGCAAATGTAATATTTACAGTGTAAAAACGTTGATCGCTAATGTGCTTTTTTATACCGATTAGCATGTATGTGGCTTCATAAGTGTCTGTAAATCAACTAAGATATTTTTTTCCATCTCTCTCTTCTTCTACCAAAATATCTGTAAATACATTGCACCTTGGTTAAAAAGTATTCCACTACCTAAACGTTTCTCATACAGGGACTAAACAGCACTCAGGAGTGGGCAGTCACTGACTGCAGTTTGAGAAAGATCAAGTTGATTGGTTAAACTTTTTAAAGTAGTGTGAGACGCGACTATAGCACGCAGCGGGCTCCTCTCACGTTGATACGGACAGACCTGACCAGCGTCTGATGGAACTTTTTCAGCAACCGCAAGTGCTGAAAACTGGTAATTCGAGAAGTAAGTGTTCAGGGGGTTTCTCGTAGTGTCGCAAGCCGTGTCAGAAGGATACATTGTTTCTGTATGGGACGTACGTATAATGCCCGTACATAGTACAACGGATACCATATCTCGTTGTAATGTTTCTTGGCTTGCTTATGAATTTGGTTTGCTGGCAAGACAGGCACGGTGGAGCGATGACTTGGCTCTTCCACCATTCTTCTAAATAGACATAGCAGAGAAATTACTTGGCATGTACGCAGGATACGTCAGATGCAAGCTGTATTTAGAAAAAGTGTTTAACGATTTCGAGTACTAGGTACTAAACTATGGGATAGCTTAGGCTTTGTTTGCAAATGTGGTCTGGATCATGTCAGCAGTCCTTCACCGATGATCAGCCACCTGAGAACCTTTTCAATTATACACGATCACCACTGCTTTTATTTCCACGCATAACAACCTGATACGCAGTGAATATGCACTGATAGTTTAAAAAATGAATTATATTCTGGCATTTGTGCCAAAACGACGACTCTTTTTATGAAGCGCGCCGTAGTGGTGAAATTCTGATCAATTTTGACCCCATCAAGTTTTTTTTTTTTAACGTGCACTTGAATCTGAGCATGTGCGAGGGTGTTTGTTCATCTCGTCTTCATCGAAATGCAGTTGTCGTGGCTGGGCATGGGAGGTGCATTCTCGAGCTTTGCATCGCAGCAGCTTAGGGGCTCAGCTATAACGAAGGTTAGAGCAGAATCTGGTATGACGTCTTCGCACTCACAGACGCCAATTTCACCGGCACGCCAGAACTGTAGCATGCACTCGTTGTGATCTCTCGATATGTGTGAAGAAAATGAGAGAAAGTGAAGGAGGAGTCTACACTGTACTAAGCCGTAGCGCGACGCGACGATCCTAAATACGTGAGAGAATGTCGTCTGCACAATTCATCTATGCAGTGTGAACTTAACACGTGAGGGCAGCCTGCTTGTTTTGTCGCTAACGAAAATGCTGATTTCCTGTGTCTACTTGATTTTCGATGATCGATCAGTAAAAGACGAACACACCATATCCTTGTGCTTTTTTTTAGAGCAGAGCGATCGGCTTCAATGTTTAATGCCATGGCCCGCCAAAATCATTATAGGTTGATCTTTACTCAATATTTTTGTCTTGTGCCAGAACAGCCAATACTTTCTTTGGACGACGCAGTTCCGACACGTCAGATCGAGTCGTCCAACCATCATCGATAAATAACACATTGGCGTCGCGCGTATGACCCGAGGCATCACCGGTTCTAACACCGTCCTTGGATCACAGGTCCGCACCAGTATTTCGAATTCGCAGGAATCATCATTAGCATGGTCATACTTGAAAGTACAGATCTGCACCCATCAAACATGAAGCGATAAACAGTTGCAAAAGAGTGGCTACTTGGGCTGGTTGGTAATGCATTTTTGGAAGAAATATACTTTTTTAGTGTGCAGGGAACGCTTCAGAAAAAACAGAGAAAGAACAAGTGTGCTATGTCCTTTCTTTCTTCTTTATTAAACATTCCCTGCGCACTGAGAAAGTATATTTCTTCCAAAAAAGGATTAATAGATCTTGAGGCACCCGACACTGACCAGAGAGCACGATGGCGCTGTTGCGTGCTGCCTCAGCATAGGCGGCATCGACCGCCAGGGATATCAAGAAAATGGAATGCTCGCTGAACACATCAATTGTCTCCCTTTTGGGCACGTCTTGAACGAGCGCTTCCTATAGGTGCGTCCATAAGGTATCCTCGATTCGGCTCTACTCTCTGGACGTAGTTCACGAAAGTGTAGGGCCAGTGCTGCACTAGTTACACTAGCGTTACTGCACACGACACGAGTGGTTTCGCTGCAGCAGTCCAGCCGAGGACCGCCACGCCGTATAGCTCGAGCTACGCGCATGAGACGAGAAGTCGCGCAACTTGTTCCGTTCTAAAATTAACAGTTTTCTAAAAGTTGACTTGTTCACATACTTCTTTGTATCAGCACAGTTATGATGTGTATATATGAATGCTTATCAGTCCGTACAGCGTATACAAATTTGTATCATTTGTGTTAAATAATCTGTGCACAGTCCTTACTCTACATTATGTCCACATCGTGATGCACTGTTTTACATTTTTTGTTTTGTGCAACCAAACAGTGTACATCATAGTACTACTTTTAATAATATATCTTTACATTTGCTAACTACTCTGCTACATATGAGGATCAGAAACGTTTAGTGGAAATGTAGAACAACATATGTTTATATGCCTGGTACGTTGTTTTCTTTGGCTGTCAGGAATTGGGGCAAGAACAAAAAGCTGCTTGACAGCAGCTTTTTGTTCTTGTCTTCGTGTTCGTTATCTTGCGGTAACAAATTCCAAATAAACTGATTGATTAATTGAATAATTGATTAATTGACTGATCGACTGGTTGATTGATTAAAACCTAGTGCTGAGATGCCGATGAATTCGTGCAGCATGACGTCAAATCTAGTGCAGTAGTGCAAGTGCCACAAGCTGAACTCGCCAAATCGAGGGCAAAAGTACAACTTTCTTGAACTAGTGCAGAAAGGGCAGCCAAAGTGAGGAGACCTACAATCACCTGTTACACTCCTACATCACCTAAAAAAGAAAAAAAAAGACATATGTGCTTTCGTGGTTCCGTTTTGCTGCGTCTAATCGTTAGGCTGTGTGTTCTGGCGCTATCGTCGGATCTCGTATACAGCATTGCAGGGCTGTTTGGGACTTTGTACCTGTCTGCATCGAATTAAGACGAGAAAGTCAGTAGCAAAATGGCCGCTAATTCAAAGCTAGACAATCATTCTTTTTGAACTGCGCCGAGTTCGGTCAGCTGAGTGGAGCCGTACAGACCAACGCGCATGACAAGTTGAATGCCTGTTTTGTGCAAAAGAAGAGCCACGAATCAAGTGGCTCGAAATTAGCCATACGCTGTCTAATATCAAGTTATCGTAATATGTATATATATATATATATATATATATATATATATATATATATATATATATATATATATATATATATACTAAAAAAAACACCGAGACTACGAAGACTATGCACGCAACGGCCGCAGAGGAGCCGGACATTAGTGAATTAGCCGTTAGAACCACGCCTGACCGCCATTATTCAAATACGTTGATCGTTTCGTGGCGTCGAACGGTAAACAACACGCACGTGAAGCTCCTTCCTCGTGTTTGTTTTTGCGCCAGTGTTTCGGCAAAGCGCACGCACTACGATCCAGGGACTTCCTCTTCTCCCTCGTTTATGTAGTTCGCTCGTTGTTGTTTTTTCTGCGCATAATTTAGCGGTCATTTTCGGCGAAGCATGTCCGGAAAAAGCTCGCTCGCATGAGGGAGCAGTGGTCAAGCGTGCCCCTTCGCCTTCTCTGGTTATCTTTCCCCGTTGCGCTTGGTTATCCTAGTTACGTCACTGGAAGTATCTGGTGATGCCATTTTGGTCACACAATAATACAAAAAAGAAAGAGTTTCCTCGGATCCAAAGCATTTGCTAATGGCCTCAACTTGCCACCGCCACAGCAGTTGTAGTCAAACGTTCCATAACGTACGAAGCGATCGTACGTTATGGATCGTACGTTATAGCTGCTGCGTCGGCCGTCGAGTTATAGTGTGAGTTTAACCATGTTGTGCAGCTATAGACACTGAGTATATTAACTCTATTTTCGCTCGTATGTGCATAATAACTTTGACCTTCTGAAGAGGAACAGTAGAAATCCTAAATCCTGAGGAATATAGTTACAACTTGTATTCAGGGCTAATTAATACGCTTAAGCTCCTGGTTACTTGGACTTGGGTTGTCGCCGCGCACCTCTAAACGTGAACAGCCTGGTCAGGGGAATGAAGTTTACCCCTCCCTACCTCTCTCCAGCCTGTCAAACTGTGGTTTGCGTGCATGCTGTGTATGAAAACACGTCTTTTAGTTTTTTTTCTCCTTTTCTAGCCATATACAGACAGTCTATCCAATATGAATATTATATGTAAGGGTTGTGTATAGTTGGTGTGATTTTATTCTACTAATATCCATTACTCTATTTGCGTTGTTACGATGCGTAAGTGCATTTGTTTTTGCAAGCCTTGCCGTGAAGCCGCTGTCAAGCGAACGAGGGCCACGGCTCAGTCAAGCTGTATTTGACAGCTTATTCTGTGCCTCCGCTTTATGTAAAATTTCAAGGCTCCCTGTCCTTCCTCATTTATTCCTCCTCCTCCTTCAAGGCAGAAGCTAGTAATATCATTTGATTTCATTTG
The DNA here is from genome assembly GCA_013436015.1 of Rhipicephalus annulatus. NCBI lineage: Eukaryota > Metazoa > Arthropoda > Arachnida > Ixodida > Ixodidae > Rhipicephalus > Rhipicephalus annulatus. The sequence goes on from WOVY01015117.1 coordinate 509,931, forward strand.
ATTTAATTTGAAATTGTTTTATTACCCACGTATATAGCGCCGATCCGAAGTCGCTTATATACTCATTAGAGTCCAAAAATTCGATGCATCTGTATTAGTCTAGAGTTGTGGGTATAACAGTATCCTCTTCACGGGCCGAAGCCATACAGCTTTGGGGCTAAAATACATCTTTTATCACATCATACCATATCCCTTTCAAACCACTTACAGAGTGCCGGCTTTGGGAGAGTCGATTAATATGGGGGGTTTAATGTCCCAAAACCACCATGAGAGACGCCGTAGTGGAGAACTCTTGAAATTTAGACCACCTGGGGTTCTTTTACGTGCACCCAAATCTCAGCACACGGACCTACAGCATTTCCGCCTCCATCGGAAATGCAGCCGCCGCAGCCGGGATTCGATCCCGCAAACTGCGGGTCAGCAGCCGAGTACCTTAGTCACTAGACCACCACGGCAGGGTGGCTTTGGGAGAGTATTTTCCCCTCCTTTTCTTCTATTTCTGATTTGACACTCTTTTATTTATTTCATTTCTTTTAACTTTGTGCATGATTTGCAGGCTCCTTAAAACCCAATTTTTCCTGTCTTCCATCGTAGGGTAGCGAACCATACTCAACAAAACCTTTAACAAATACACTAATTCATACTATATTAATGATGATTTTTTTCCTCAGATCATGATTAGGATGTTGACGGTGATATAGGTCTGCCAGTAATGATGGCCAGAATTCCGAGGGTGATGGAAGCGACTGTAGTTTGTAGATACTGAACAAACCACACGCAGAAAGACAGCGGTGTTTGTTAGGGGTAACTTGGTACATTACGAAAGTCGGTGCGCATCCCCCACGATGCGTACGAATTGAAACTCGCCGTGAAATACTTCAGGGTTCGACGAAACACCACTTTGAAAAGGGCATACATTGCTCGCAAATAAACTAACCCGCGGGGTCTCGAAACGTCATGAGTTCTTCGTTGAAACTTCCGCAAGTGTTCGTTTATTTGCAAGAAGAAACATGCCGTGAGTAGTACTCCCAGTGCGGGCGGAAGTTTGTCGCATTCTCGAAAACCATTCCGCTATCATTTTATTTTTTCGACTGAGAGCGTTTCAGTCAGGTAGATGAATCGCGCAGCGGTGACTCTCACGTGATGAAATGAAAGGTAGGGGGTGGAGAGGATGCGAGAGTGATCCAGGAACCAACGCAAAAGTGTCGTGTCAAAGTCGCTGTTACAACTCTATGACCCGCATCGGACGGCACTGAGTGCATTCGCCGGCCGTAAAGGAGGGTTGTAGCAGAGTGAAAGAGTATCCGATTACCTTTAATTACACTCGGACTAAACACCGGCGTCTGCGTGCACATGCGAACACGCCGCCTTAATGACCCGCTTCGACGCTGCCGGTGGCGCCACCACACGCACGTGCGCCAACTTCTGCACACACAAACACTAAAACGCAACTACACATGAACTAACACACACAATCATGCGTAGGAACTTTGAAGGCTTACCAACTTGTTACAAACATCTGTTCACAGCTTCGCTTCCACACGCTCGTGCATACACGCCAAATGGGAAACACTCCCGCAGGAATATACCGCATGACGCCACACCATACGGAATTACGTTTTGGGGGGATGGGCCGGTCACGTTCAGAGTGTCGTGTACGTGTGGTTGCCGGCGCCGCATAAAAGACGCGGGTATTGTGCGCGTAGCACGTGAACGTGGAAGTTGTGAGCTGAACTGCGCTTCAGGTATACCGTATTAGGACCAAACAAACAACACCTGAACTGCGCGCATGACGCATCTGTCGTATACTATATGCTCCTTGCTCCATCGGAAACACGTCGTAAGCGGTAAATAATACTTCAATCAGATTTTTTCGGCATTTTACGGGACGGCTCACTACTCTTTATGCATAGTTGAGTACGAAGTGCTCGAAATCGTTTAACACTTTCTCTAACCACAAGCCTCAGTTTTTTTTTTTTAAACGACAAGGAGGATTCCCCTCCTTGCGCAGTACATCACAGCGGCCACGAAGAGGACTCATGATCAGGCGAAGAAAATAACGTTTGCTTGATGTTTACAAGCATGGTATAACTGGTATAGTGAGTAACGCATGGGAAAGCTGCTTGGTCGTATGCCTATGCCATTGCGCTATTACTTTCTAAACCTGCACTCTATGGAGCTTCATATTCACTCGCTCATAGATGCCACAATCTTGGCCTTTCGTCTTTCTCGTTTACAAATATGTTTCTCCGGACAAATAGTGGAGACAAATTGAGCATGAACAGAAGGTCAAATACGTGGAGTCAATCAACAACGTTTTCTCTCCGACATTTTAAAATTAATCCTATACCTTGCATATACAAAGACCTATACCAGCTAAACACTATAATCGCAAGCTCAATACCGTTTTTTCTTCTTTTTTTTCCCAGCTAGTCGCGATGATCAGCTAGCTTTTAAGCCGCCAATCGATGGTGATCTTGGCGCTTTAGTTGTCGCGTTACCTCGTCCGGCGATCAGCAGGAGTCTGTCGCATTGCAAGCAAATGAGTCCGCGAATACGTCCTCTGCATATTGAACGCAATTCCTTTAAGAAAAGCTGCCAAGGTGCTTGTAAAAAAAAACATACGCGCCCACTGGCGCCTGACATGACTCATGTGCTAAGTGTTTTTTAAATGATCCGAGCGGTAAAAGAGTGAAAGAGGTGTTATTTGAAAGTTCCCCTACGCAATCGTATGTATACATGTCTCTTCGATAGAGAATTTGGCAGTCGGAAAACTGCTTGCAAAAACACATTTTTTTCTCCTCCACGTGCACATTGTATGGTACATAAGCTCTGTGCATATCCTTGAACGTATCGAACAAAGGTCATCGTAGAGAGAAAAATGGAACTCAAGAAAGAGGGCGTGATTAGCAGGGGCAATAGGTCAAGTAATGAACGAAGAATACATAATTGGCCGGTGCCGTTCGGACGTATAGCCAAATGGGCGCGCGTATCACGTGTAGCAGGAAGAATCGAGAAATTCCGGATTGAAGCAATGACGAGAGCGTTTGGCGCCAAGAGAGGGCCTTTCCAGTACCTGACCAACTCGTAAACAAATAGATCGCTGCTATCGAAGTACAAGAAAAACAAATACGATGCCAATTTTTCATTCGGGTGAAGCAACGAACATATATATTTTTTTTCGTAAACTTACGCCCTTTGCGAAACAAATGAGTCCCCAAACAGCACGATCGGAATCACGTCGTCTTGTTGTTGCCGCTCAATACAATCGTAAAAGAAGTTGACGGCCCGCGGGTTTCTTTTGTTCTGATGGGTTCAAAATTACAATATTGGGGCCCCTCCGGATGGTACACAAGTAACAGCATAAAAATGGTTTAATAGACATAATAAAAAGGGTGTTCGCGTATCGGGGATGGTACCAGCTATTCCTTTCACCAATCTATAAAAGTGGGTCATTCCACGGAAACGTCCCAGCCATTTCGGCGACCATCTCAAATGTATTTGAAAAAAACGTGCTCATTTAATCAATCAACCAAAGAATTAATCATTTATTTTCCACTTTTCTACCTCAGGAAGTAGAGGGCGTGGGAAGAAAAAGCTGTTGTAAGCTTGACTAGGCTTCCCAGCCGATTACAGTTGAACATGCAGTGATGGTATACAGAAAGTAATGTACATAAGTATAAACACACAGAAAGCATACACGCAATAAAAAACATCAAAGATGTACTGAAAACAGTGAACTGCTAAAATGATACGGAAAGACTTTTTTTTTGTCACATGGCTGCCTCCTGAACTTTCCAGAATGTCGTCTGGGTGTTTGTGAAAAAAACTTGCTTTAAATGTACCGCTCTTTCTTTCTATACTAAATTTGAACTACGTGTTAAGTAAATGTGCTCGTGTAAGGTGTTTGATGCTCGGTAATATTAGTGCAATTTTTCTGCCACATATGCCTCCAAGAATTAAGAGAATACTGGTTATGTTTGTATTTTTTCTATTGCAAAACTACGCTTGGTATGAATATCTGAGCAAGAAATACTTACTCTACAAAAGGCCTATTTCGAGAAAAAAATTTTTTAAGACTTCTCAACTTCACGGGAAAAATTCCTAATGTTCACGAAATCGTCATTTCGTCCACATTGAGACGGATTTTGCATTATATGTTGGTCCACTCAAAAATTACATTTATACCTAAATCGAAAGGACATAAACAGTTCTTTTTATTTGGCAAGTTTTATCATTACAATTTTCTTTTTTAAGGAAGAAAAAAATTGAAGTTTCCTATTGGCGGATCCAGGCTTCCCATTTGTTCATACGACAGTTGAACAAATGGGAAGCCTGGATCCGCCTAATTTCCCATTGCCGTCCATGGAAAACTTAAAATACTATTTTTTTCCTAAAAACTAATACTGTAATGACAAAACTTGCCATATAAAAATAACTGTTAATTTGCTTTCAATGTAGGCATAAATGTAATTTTCAATTGAACTACAACATGGTAGAAGTTGCGTCTTAACGCGGACAAAAATGGCAATTTAGTGAAATTCATCATTTTTTCTCGTAAAGTTTAACAGCTTGAGAGGTTCGAAAACACCTATGGCCGAGAATTACTACTCGTGCTTCCCCATCACCTGCGTACCAGCGTTCTCGAACAACTACATGACGTACCTACAGCCGGTCACCTAGGCGTCTCTCGTATACCTACGATCGTGTGCGACGTCGCTTTTTCTGGCCCGGCCTGTATCGTTCTGTGGTTTGCTACGTCACTGCTTGCGACCGCTGCCAACGCCGCAAGCGCCCCTCTGTGCTATATACCATCTGGCCTCCTACAGCCCATCGGCATGCCTGCGGAACCATTCTTCCGTGTTGGCCTTGACCTGTTGGGGCCTGTTTCTTACGCCCACCTTTGGAAATAAATGGGTTGCAGTCGCCACAGATTACGCCACACGTTTTGCCATCACTCGAGCACTGCCAACAAGCTGTTCCCCTGACGTCGCTGACTTTCTCTTGTATGAAGTCATTCTTCATCACGGCGCCCCGCGGCAGCTGCTTACTGATCAAGGGAGGCACTTCCTTTTACGTGTTGTGGATGACATCATCTGTGCCTGCTCCACTGAGCACAGATGATGTCACCGCTTATCATCCACAGACGAGTCGATTGACCGAGCGTCTGAACCGAACACTGACGCAGATACTGTCAATGTACGTTTCACCAGATCACCGTGACTGGGACAAAGCACTCCCCTTTCTCACCTTTGATTGATATGTGGAGTTTAACGTCCCAAAACCACCATATATGATTATGAGAGACGCCGTAGTGGAGGGCTCCGGAAATTTCGACCACCTGGGGTCACGTGCACCCAAATCTCAGCACATGGGCCTACGGCATTTCCGCCTCCATCGGAAATGCAGCGGCCGCAGCCGAGATTCTAGCCACTACACCACCGCGGCGGGGCGCCTTTCTCACCTTTGCGTACAGCTCTTCACGGCATGACACTGCTAGGTATTCGCAGTTTTATTTGCTGTGTGGCCGACATCCAGCGTTACCATTTCACACGCTCCTTCCTTCAGCTGTCCCGTTAACTACTGAGTGCGCCAGCGATGTCGTTCCTCGATCCCATGCAGCCCGTAAGCTTGCCCATGACCGACTTCACTTGCCGGGAGAGCACCAAAAATACCGTTACGACAGTCGTCACTAAAGCTTGCACTTCTCGCCGGGGTCTCTGGTACTTCTGGGGACACCAAACCGCCAAGTCGGCTTATCAGAGAAGCTACTACCACGCTACAATGGCACTTATAAAATGTTACGAAAACCCAGTGATGTTAATTACGAGATCACACCTTTGGACAACGCCTCTTTGAGCCCCTCACTTTTGACGAACGTTGTCCACGCGTCTAGACTCAAACCGTATCATCCTGCTAGTTCATCGCCATCATAGCAAACGTTGTGACGGCGCTTCCACCGCGGAGGAGTGATGTTACGGTGCATCGTCGACGTGAGCAAGCGTGGCACTTTCCGAAGATGATGAAGACGACGGTGCGAGAAGCGCTTGCGCGAGGGACTGCTCAGCCATCTTGTTTGGCTGCCGATTCTCTGTGGCAGTTATTCATTAAACTTATATCTCGCCCCACCACAATATCTTATTCTCAAAATATCCCTTTTGTGGAGTAAGTGTATTCACTGCTTAGATATTCATACAAAGTGCAGTATTGCAAATGAAAACAATTTATACATAACAAATTTTGGCTAAATTTTTGGAGACTTATGTGGCAGAAAAATTGCACTTATCTTATAGAACTTCAAACGCCTTACACAAATTCCTTTACTTAACATGTAGACCAAATTTGGGAAATGTGTAGCGTTACTTTTAAAATGTTTTTTTTTTTTACACACAACACCCAGACGGCGTTCCGGGAAGTTTAGAGGGCCACCACGTGACCAAAATATTTTTTCCGAAGTATTCTCAACCACTGTTTTTATTGCAGTAAATCAGTGCGAGTTTTTTTTTTTTTGCTAATACATTTAAGATGGTTGCCAAATGGCTGGGACGTCCGGAATGGAGTGATCGAAGTGCGTAATGCCTCGCATTTATAGGAATTTTCAAGCAAATAATGTGACCATTGTTCTGAAGTTCACCTGCATACGTTCTGTTTTTGAGCATAGTTCCTGAACAAATTTGGAAGGCTGGAAACAGCTAATTTGTTAAGGCTTAATGACGTGCCTGATAGCGCACACGTGAGAGCAAACAGAATTGAGGTAATAACAGCGATGTAAAAAACACGAACAGCTCTATGAGTTGAAAAATTGATTATTTCGACATTTATTTCCTAAAAAAACGCATTGTTGGCCGTGCTTATGTTTCAAGTAATAATTGTCATGGCCGTGATCCCGTGATTTTCTATATTGATAGCTTGCGCTATAAAAAGAACATCTCTTCTCGGAAATTCTATTACGATTAGTGTAAATATTTTTTTCGATAATATTTACTTACATGTGTATTGCGTTCACACCAGGCCTCTCAACCTCGCTTGCAAGCGGTAGCAAACTGAGCCATGTACAACATTGACTTATCAGAGGTGACGAGAAGGAAGTGAACCTCCCCGCCCCGCAGCATTGTAGTGTTTACATTTTGTGAATGTATATACATACAGCCACACATGTAAAGACATGCGTGAGCATAGATGAATAGATATCGGATGTCATCTCCACTTCTTGGCCTTTTAAGGGGCCCTGAAACACTTTTTCAATTAACCATGAAATGAATTTGCTAGAAAAGTTTATTTTCTTACGAATTCAACGCCGCAAAATTTTTTTTAAGTCCGTCAAGTGTGAGTGGAGTTACAAAGATTTGTCGTATGCTGCAATCTCATTCTCTCTTCTCTCGTCCCGACGAAATCATTGGAAGCTAAGGAGGGAGGGATGGCAGGGGCAAGGAAAATACATCACCTGCGCCTCGTGACCTTGATAACTATTGTTGAGTTACTTGGAATGTTCACTAGATAGACGGACGGACGGATGGATGGACAGACAGACAGACAGACAGACAGACAGACAGACAGACAGACAGACAGACAGACAGACAGACAGACAGACAGACAGACAGACAGACAGACAGACAGACAGACAGACAGACAGTGGGGCGGAAGCACGGACGGACGGATTGATGGACGGGCAGACAGAGGGACAGCTGCACGAACAAACGCACGGACGGACAAACGGAAGAATGAACACACGGACGGACGCATAAACGGACGCACCGTCGGTCACACAGATGGACGGACGCATGGACGGATTGACGCACCGACGGTCACACGGATGGACCGACACACGGATGGACGCATAAACGGACGGAAGCACGGGCGGACGGAAGAACGCTTTGCCCCAACAATCATCAGTCACTCCATAGATATGCTGCGATTTTTTTCTGAACACTCACGCGTTAAAATTGCCCATGTGTGTTCTCGTCGTTCCTGGGTAGATACTAAGTGTCTATCACCGGTGACACACACCCACATACCAGTGGCACATACCTACTCACGAGTATGTGCCACTGTATAACGGTAGGTGTTTGGCGATGTATGCGACGAGATTGTGACAATATTCATGTCTTGACCAGCGTGTCATAATCATCAAATTCCACCCACACTAATTTTGGTTCACGCCAAGAGGGTGATCGCGAGCGCAGAGTTTCCTAAATACGCACCAGAGGGAACTCTGCCGCTAGAGTCTAAGTGTGCTGCAACGCACAGCGCTTCAGCGAGCATGGGAATGGTGGGTAGTACATGGATTCGTTTAATCTTGGTACTTATGGCTCCGTGTTTGTTCGTGTGGTTTGGGGTTGTTTTCCCACAGAACTACTATCAGAATAGTTTATCAGTTGCGCTTCACCATCTTATCTTTAAGGCTTACCATTTCAAGTCGGCTCACGAAGTTCAAAAGGGCTCGTTTTTTTCTTCGAAACAGTACCGAAGCAGCAGCAAACGAAGTCGCAAGTACAAATCCCCGCCCGCAAGTATACGAAGACCAGGCCAATCAGTGTACCACCCATCATTATCATGGTCGCTGAACGATCGCAGTGCCAGAGTACGCTCTACTTAATTTTAGGAAGCTCTATGATCGCGAGAGAACCCGTACATAAGCGGCTAAATAGATAGATAGATAGATAGATAGATAGATAGATAGATAGATAGATAGATAGATAGATAGATAGATAGATAGATAGATAGATAGATAGATAGATAGATAGATAGATAGATAGATAGATAGATAGATAGATAGATAGATAGATAGATAGATAGATAGATAGATAGATAGATAGATAGATAGATAGATACGCAGACAGACGCTTAAAGTGCTTGCGCAATGAAATACTTCGCATATAAAAAGAATTTTAAATAGAGGCAGTAAATGTGAACACTATCAAATAGCTCTGCTTGCTTAGGATAACGCAGGATATATCCTTCATTGCACTCGCTTTTTTACCTTGTTCAGTCCTCCCCAATATATGATTACCTTTCTCTCTGAGCCCCATTTTGCTTGCAGGCATGTAAGCAGACACTTCAGCACTAGCAGACTTCTCTGCTTACTCACACAGTACCGACAAACACGCACGGCGTAAGCTAAAGCCTGTACTTAGCAGCGCAATTTGGCTGTTTGTTTCATGAGATTATGACTGTATACTGCTTCGGTGAGATTTGAATCTGAAGCTGTAAACAGGAAACTTCACGTTTCGTTTAGTATGCCCTGCTTCAGGCGTTGCCCTTGCTGCGCGCGTGCAAACACGCTTATATGCTAGTTCCTTCCAACGTTTGCATTCATTGTGAGCAGGGCTTCTGTCGGGAGCTGGAACGTTATGTAAACTATCTTTACCCTGAATAGTGAACGGTTCCTTGATTACTGCTGCCATCATCCACGGACTCCGTCTGGCTCGTGATTCTATCTCTTGTTGCGAGGGTCAACGCAAGAAATAACGAAAGGTGTTAGAAAGAAAACAGGCGTGAAATTCCTCACTGTTGATTGAGCTTGCGTGTGCCAGCGTTCGTACGGCATTCAGGGCAGTTCCGGTTACCCCGTACTTGAAGCTGACGAAAGGTATAATCGCCCATTAAAAGCAGGCGTGTTCGCCACATGGCAGTGTGAGTGGCGCAGGCAGGACAGTTTCCTGGCCTGCGAGCGGAGGGCCTTGCGTTGTTATTTATATTCAGTTTAAGCATACACAAAAACATAGGAAAGTAGGCTACGTTGGAGCCTGTTGTTCATACTGTCGTCGATAATGACGTTGTTGTTTTATATCATGGCGTCACTAGCTGGTTCCCATGGTTATCTACTCGATCAAAATAGCTGATTGGTTAGTTGGGGATCTAAGACACTTGGGATACGAAAGCGTATAGCTTAAACTACAGAGAGTTAGGAAGACATTGCTCTTGTTACTGTCTTTCCAGGTCCCTCTGTGTAGTATATACGCACGCATGTTTCAAGTACCAAGATTTACTGCGGCTGTCTGAAAAGAAAACCAAACAGAGTGTAATTCTTGCATTGTCTAAGAGATGCACAAGGGTATAGGTGCACGAAAGCCGATGCAGAAGGGGCGCATTTGCACCCCTTCTACATCGTCGTATTTAAGTGCTGTTCGCTGTTTGAATAGGAAGCATCAACTCGCCGATTCTTTCACCTTTCGAGGCAATGCGTCGAGATTCAATGAAAAAAGTGCAGCATTTAAAAAGTATTCTTGGAGGTATTGGCAGTGGCGCGGCTTTGCTCGTCATCTTTTCATTTCTCGTAATTTTTCCCTATACCTGTTTCTTTATTGGCGTGTTTTATTAATTCGCAGAAAAATTTACACAAAGAATACCAATAAAAAAGGGTGTAACACAGGGGGACGATCTCTTGGTGTTACCGCGTACTTACAGGAGGTTTTCAGAGGCCTAGATTGGAAAGAACGAGTTGGGATACAAGTTAATGGAGACCTTACCTTAGTAATTTGCGCTTCGCCGATGGCATTGCATTGCTTAGTAACTCAGGAGATGAAGCACAACTCTTGATTACTGATTGAGAAAAGAAAAGCAGAAAGGTAGGTCTTAAAATTAACCTATAGAAAACTAACGTATAGTGAACAACAACCTGGGAAGAGATCAGTGCTTAGATATAGGTAGCAGTGCACTTGCAGTTGTAAAAAAGTACGTCTATTTAGGATAGGTAGTAACCGCGGAGCCGAACCACGAGTCTGAAGTAACTAGCAGAATAAGAATGGGGTTGGGCACATTCGACAAACATTCTCAAGTCATGAATGGTAGATTGCCACTGTCCCTGAAGAGGAAGGTATGTTACAGCTGCATCTTACCGGTACTTAGCAGCGCAGCAAGAACCTGGAGGATTACAAGGAGTGTTCAACTTACGTTGAGGACGACGCAGCGAACAATGGAAAGGAAAACGATAGGTGTAACTCTAAGAGACGGGAAGACGGCAGAGTGTATGAGGGAACAAACGGGTGTTGAAGGCTTCATAATCGAAATCAAGAAGTGTTCAAGGGCAGGGCACGTAGCGCGAAGGCAAGATAACCACTGGTCATTAAGGGTCACACATTGCATTTTGAGAAGGCAAGCGGGTGAAGGGAAGACAGAAAGCTATAGTTCGGCTGATGAGATTCGGAAGTTTGCGGGTATAAATTGGCAGCAGCAAGCACAGGACCAAGGTTACTGGCCGAACATGGGAGAGGCCTTTGTCCTGCAGTGAGTTGATGATGATGGTTATTATTTTACATGGCTTGTATGGTTGATTTTCTTGATTTTCTTTATGATCTTTTCAACCAGTAATCGAACGACGCCCGTCATCCTATTGCTTTTCAGAACGCGGCAGAAAGCCTTGATTGATTGATTGATTTGTGGGGTTTAACGTCCCAAAACCACCATTTGATTATGAGAGACGCCGTAGTGGAGGGCTCCGGAAATTTTGACCACCTGGGGTTCTTTAACGTGCACCCAAATCTGAGTACACGGGGCAGAAAGCCTCCTGACATCATTCCTAGAGAGCGAAACTTCAATTAAGCAGCCCAACGCTTGAAGCAGAGAGACTGGAAGATACTGAAGACTAATCTGGTTGCTTCTAGGTTGCGCCTAGGTCATTGGTGTAAGCCCTATATAGGTGGGTAATCCCTGACTCTCAGCACGGAGAGGCCTTCGTTGGCGTATACGCGTTCCATCGCTTCGGTGTATTCGCGTGTACAGCGGTCGTTGCCATTCCCGTTCTCTAGTATTCTCTGGCTGCACGCACTCGAAGTCTTCAGCTCGCCACCATCACCTCGAAGCCACTGACCCTTTTAATAAAGGAAGAAGGCAAAAGCGTTCAGTGGTCAAGCAGGGCGAGCGCGAGCCGAGCAACAAGAACAGTCTTGTTCTTCAGTTTCTGGTGGCACCCGTGTTTGTCACTACGTTTATGGTTGTTGTCATCGTCGTCGTTGGGCCAGTCCACCACGGTGGTGTTGTGGCGACAGTGCTCGGTGGTCAACCTGAAGGTCGCGGGTTCGACCCCGGTCACGGTGGTAGCATTTCGACGGAGCCGCAACGCTACCGTACACGGTGCGTTGTCGACGCACGTGCGAGAACACCAGACCACCAAACTTTCAGGAACTCTCCACTACGACGTCCATCACAATCATATCATGGATTTGGCACGTAACACGTCGAACATAATTTGTGACTATTCGCTGCTGCTGTTATCTCGTAATAACACGGGAAAGGTGCTTCAATTTTACCATCGCAAAAAGAAAAAAAATGCACATACGTGAAAACAACTAGCGCATGTATATAACTTTCCACCGTAGCCTCCAGCCGCACGTAGTTATGCTCTCGCACAGGTTGTCACCGCCGCTAACATGATTAAAAAAGCGCCATCAATTCCTCCTCACGTGATTTCTCGTAAGCTCACGCGCGCTAAACCCCTTGCGTTAATAGGGAGTTTTAAAATACCGTTTTCAAGCACGGCGGGCGTTGCGGGCGCCATAATAGCTTTAGAATAGCGTTTGCCCTGCAGCGAACTGCAACGCTCAATCGCAGCGACACCGTATAGCCTCGAAACCAGCGCTTGTGGGCTACATGCGGGCCGCTATCACCGCACGCAATTTCGGATATTCTGCGTGCGGTACACTAACACCGACTCGCGTTACGACGCATGCGCAGTGGCAGCGACCGCACCGCAAGGGCTCGCGGTGCGCTATTCGAAAACTCCCTAATAAAGAGCGCGGCTGCGCACATGTCAGCCCCTGCTGCAAGGTTTCCCAAAAAAAACACCGCGCGCTATAGAAGCAGCAAAAAAAAAGGGGGCCAGAAGATTGCGAGAAAGGGGCTCGGGGGTGACGCTGGGACAAGGGCATCGATACCCCAAACAAAACGACGGGCGCTGCTGCTCTGCATTGTGAACCGGATTTTCAGATGGCCTACTTCAGCGGCGCGGCGCGCCGGCACATCGGCGCCACACAAAGCCGGACACGGGGAGGCGCCGAAGGCAGCGTCAACGCTGCACATACCGCGCGATATACACACCGTACTCGTTTGTACACTTCGTACAGCGCCTGCTCTTCATGCTGTTCTGAACAGCGAGTGTGTCCTATGGATGTGAGCACGAGCAGAAACTGCGCTTTGCGGTATGCATTGCTGCCTACTCTTATTTATTTATTTATTTATTTATTTGTTTATTTATTTATTTTATCTGTTCTTATTGCTCGGTAAGCGCGTTATGAACAAAAAAAAGAGATAGTCACTCGATGATGTCACCACATACGTCATGATGACGTCATGGACCGCCAGAATTTGTGAAGTCGGCATCACAACACGTCACATGATCACGTGATGATGTGACATTGTTGCTTGACCAATATCTCGGTGAGTGGGTTATCAACATATCAACGCTATACGTGATTAAGAGTTCGATGAGTGAGCACTATACCGATGCTATAACGATGCCGCATTGGTTGGTCGCATCGTAAAGTCTGACGCCAGATCATTGCGTTACGTATTGACACTAACATTGCGACAGGCTGACATCGGATTAACTATAGGCATAACGTGAATAAACATTACAGAAATCACTTTCTATCGGATTCACTCGCGCATTTCCTAATACTATTTTCATTGTTGTTCTTGTTTTTTTCCCCTCTCTTCTGGAATCTCTCAGTCCCATTCTCCCATCTCGATCCAATTCACCAATGGTTAGCATGCCAGATGTATATAAACAGCAGCAAAAAAAATTTCCAGAAAAAGCCTCTCTCTCTCAAAAGTTTTGTACATGCGAAAAATCTGGCTACTTGTTCCTGGTATTTATTTTTCGCCTTATTGCTTAAACTATGCATACTATACTGTGAACTATTTATTTATATTGATCGTAAATATGAAAGTCAAATATACAAAAAAGTATTGCATTCGATTAGCGTTTTGCGCTATGGCATTCGCCCTCGGCCTAAAGTGGCCTAGCGGCCGCTCCGGTCGAATCCCGGTCACGGCGGCCGTGTTTCGGTAAACGGAAAACGCTGAACGTGCGTTGTTAGTATACTTAAACTTTTGGAGTACTTAAGGAACCGGAAGTGGTCGTAATTTCTACAAAGCCCTCCACTGCGGCGTCTCTCGAACCCATATCGTCATTTTGGGTCGCGAAACACCGGCAATGATTACATCCACGCGTTATATCCTCTATGCCAACGCCCACCCGAACGCATCGATTGAATCGAGTGTGACTTGTTCGCTATAGCGCACCACATTCTGTTGACGTCCGGCTCAGATCTTGCTCTACGTCCTGCGAACCAGTATGAAGTGGTCACTGCACAGATGACCTCGGCGCTATCGTTTGTGGCGTGTATTGCATTTCAAGGGCAGATTAGGAAAGGCGACCTAAATAGAACCGGACGAAAAAGAAAAGTCGTAATGTTGCGACCTTCAGGTGCTGTTCTATCGAAAACGTTACGCGAAGTCGTCCGACACAATAAACGAGATAACTGCGACTGATGCGACTGCACTGGATTGACAGAAAAAAAAAACGAATTCGCGACATACGTTAATATTCTACATTCCTATCCGAAACAAGCGTGCCTGCATGGTTCATAAAGTTTACGACAGTTAGTTATGACCTATATTCTTTCGTGTACAGATAACTTACGTCGACAAACTTTCGTCGCCTCTTTCATCAATGGAACACGTCTTAAAACGTCCGCATGATATATTTAAAACAAGAAAGATCAAGAGATGTAGCCATCAGTTGTGTGCTCAGGGCCTCAAAAAAAAAAAGCATTTGTGTTTCACACTCTAAAAAGTTAATAGATTATTACTCCAATACGCAATTGAGTACTTTTTTTTTGAAAGGCGTCTGCAACTTCATGAGCATTTCTTTCTGTTTCGGCACGACACTCTGTCAGATTACCGTTGTAATCTTCTCTCGTGATATTGAACTAACGTAATCATGGAGCACAGAGGCCAAAGAGCGAGCGAGGCTTCAAAAGACGAACATTGGACGGACGACTTGTGAAACTCACGTCGAAAAAAGCCCGCAGTCCTAACCTCGGCTCTCTTTCAAGAGACATTGATGTTGGTAATAGTTACAGCGATGGTTATGGTGGTGGTGAGGGTGCAATAGGTCTGGGTGAAAGCTCAGATGCTTCTAGAAAAATTTAACGAATTCAGAAGAAAAAATTAACGTGGAAAGATTAGAGTGCATAAAGCTGCGTGATCAAGCACCAAACTTGTGTTGGCTTCATTCTTGTCATACCAGTGCAGCTTTCCCCTGATAGGATGGCTAGCAGTTGATTTGGAAATGGTTCCCACAGTATCTGTTTACTATATTCCGGAAATTAAGGTTTGGGGCTCCCTTTTCTCTTGCCTCCAGGAATTATATTGAAAGAAGCTTCTAAGTTGTGTTTGGCTCGTGAACAATAAATAGCAAAATAAAGAAAAAACGTTCACCATCTCTTCGATCTGCTGTACACAAGCTGCGGCACCGAATATCTGAAACGACATCGAGATGATGATTGTACAGAAACTCGTTTGACGAAGTGAATCGCGGCCAATGCTACACAGAGCCTGGAGCGGCGGCGGCAGCGACCGTGAATCTTGCGCTCCTCGAGTAACGAGCCAGCAGTCCAATGCGTTGAAACGAACTCACTAATCAGTAGCGGCGCACTCGATCAAACAGCCGCATGTTGGATATCGGGCGCTGATATCCAACATGTCGCTCTAAGTTAATTGGCTCTCGAGTACGATTTCTCTTTACGCGAGTGTGCGGCTGCTAAATCAATCTGCTGAAAAAAAAATGAATATGAAACGTAAGTTTTATATTCATAGAAAAAAACACAACAAATGAAAGTCACAGAGCAAAGAAAAAAAAACACGCACACAAAATTAAACTTGATATTGGAGTTGGCGCCATGAATAAAGCTTTCGTCGTCGGCGTGCGTTGGATTTTGCAGTGAGTTCCGAAATAAATAATTCAAAGTGCGCGCTATCGTAGCGCTCCGTCCGTAATATCTCGGCGCCATCTCCCATGCTACGCGGTATTTACTCGATACCGATTGCAGAACGCGGCAGGCGGTCTCGTATCGAATCTTTGGTCGTTCGCTCTTTTCTTTTTCTTTCTTTTTCTTCCTCTATCAGTTGATGTTATTTGCTTGTTTTTTTTATTTACCTTACTCTTTCCGCGCACTCTGACTCAGCGTTGTCGAGATATGCGATAAGGCTGACCTTGAGACTGCGCGCAGGGATCACGTGCGACGATAACGCCGAACTTGGACGTTAAGCGGGCAACTCACAGGGGTCTCAAAAGTTGACGCCAGCATCGACTTCGCGCCTTGGAGAGGTTAAATTACTGCCGTATAGAGAAAGTTAGCTTAATAACGCGGCTGTTGGTGATAAGATGATGCTCTGTACTGTGGCCCAGAACCTCTGCATAGCGAAGTTGTTATTATGAAAGATTCATTTGGTTCATTACTATGCACGCAATGAAATATGTACTTGAGTGCTTAATTAGCTACGCGCCTCCTTTTTTTCTGTTTGCGTTTGGTCAGTAAACATGCAGACTATTTAGGATTGTGAATATGTTTTTTTTTTCAATACTTATTTGATTGATTGATTGATTGATTGATTGATTGATATGTGGGGTTTAACGTCCCAAATACACCACATGATTATGGGAGGCGCCGTAGCGGAGGGCTCCAGAAATTGCGACCACCTGGGGTTCTTTAACGTGCAGCCAAATCTGAGCACACGGGCATACAACTTTTCCGCCTCCATCGCGAATGCAGCCACCACAGCCGGGATTTGATCCCGCGACCTTCGGGTCAGCAGCCGAGTACCTTAGCCACTAGACCACCGTAGTGACGATTCTAATTATTATATATTTTGCTTAAAAATGACTGAATTAATAAGTTATATTTATAATATTTTCATTATTAATAAACTAATTGTATCTTGCTGGGCGTGTTAGCTCATTCTGGAATAGCTTTGAGCACAAAAGGACAATACACAAGGATAGAAGACTACTGGAGCGCGTACTACCAACCACCAGTTTTCGAAAAATTAAGCAAAAGATACACGTGAGAATATAAAGCTCAGAGCACCAGAGGCGCGCTTGCGTACACATGAAGCGAGATACAAGCAAACGCTTATAAATTTTATGTTTTTTAATAAAACCAGTTTGTAATGTGCGCTCGTGTAGTCTTCTCTTTTCCGGTGTATTGATTGATTGATTGATTGATTGATTGATTGATTGATTGATTGATCAACTGACCGGCTCATTCATTCATTCTATCCATCAAACGTACATGCTTGTGACTCTGGCTTTTCTCAAAAGGTCTATTTGACAGCTTGCACGATGGTTATTGATTTTGTTTTATTTTTTCGAGGGTCCTCTTCCTTTGCAGAAAAATGGATTGAATCTGCAACCTCGTGCTCGTTATGTGAGCGCCACAGACGTGGAGTCACTGCAATCAGGATAAAACCAAGTGGCATTATCCGTTTCCTTGGAAATCATAACGGAAGATATGGCGGGGCATAAACTGAAAGCGAAGTGAAGTTCATCCGCTGGCGAGCCTAGGCTAGCCTAACTATACAGCTAAGTTACGTCAGCAGAAAGAAAAAAAGAAAGAAAGAAAGAATGAAAGAAGTGAAAAAATATTTAAAAAAAAGGAATAAAGAGGAAAGTTGATATAACGCCCGTGGCCAATAATGCGAAAAAGAACGAATGGAAGAGCAACTCATGGTTTCCGTTTAAGGTCATCCTCAGCTGTAGGAAGCCAACGGACAATGAATCCATTGTAACAAAAACCTTCGTAAACTTACAACACGCATTTTGTACGTGCTTACAAAAATTTGCCTCGTTCGACGTCATTGCCACGAGTGGTTCCGGTTAACCACGTCATTTTCCCCCGTTAAGCACGTGAGGGTAACCGAAAACGTGAATAGCGGGATGATGGCCACCGTAGTTAATTTGGCACAGCATCTATCGCGTAACGCAGAGTAACGCAAAGGATGTCGCTTCTGGATCCATCGGTGGCGGAAGCCTGCGAAGCTTCACTAAACACGAAATTTGATCATCGGTGCTACTAGGTATTCAAAAACCATCGCAACGCGATGACGTTACTATATGATGTCTCGATGAAGTCACATATCACCAAAGCTAGTGACGTCACCTGATGCAGACATCATTTCGCATAGCGTGAGGCTAGGGTATGTATGAATTGATATCACCCTATATAGGAATCGGTATCACACGAAAGCGAAGCGTGTCTTTACAGAGGTAGTTGAGCGTTTATTGTACATTGTTTCAGCCGCAGCGACAAATTGCAACGTCACGTTAATTAAGAACGGTAAGCACCTCAAAACTTGCAGCGCGCACCTTAAGCAGAAAGCGCGCACGAAATTTGCATTGACAGGACGAGCGCAGACTATACGACTCTCACAGCTCGACACTTGAAGCGCGCTGTTCAAAGAGAAAGAAAGACGCACGAAACGAACGCACATGTATACACAGGACAAGCGCAAACAACTGTCACAATTATTCCTGCGTGGTATGTCAGCAGCGCGCTCCTTTCGTAAACGTGACCACAGCAGCGTGAGAAGTGACTTTCATCCTGTCCCGAATTACGAGTCTGATAAGCGTGCGTGCTGGAGAGACCACGTTCTGTGGAGGCGGCGCTTCGGGGAGCCGACGACCTTGAAAGCGCGCCCTACGCGAGCCCGTCGCGCCATCTCGCCACAGATAACAAAAACGCTCTAAGGTTTGGTAGCTCTGAGGACTGCCAAACGGTGTTTCGTGTATACAAATGGTTTTCCGTTAGCATGCCAGAGAATTTACGCTCCGTGGCGTAGTGGTTAGCGCGCTAAGGATCGAGGGGTTGCTGGTTCGATTATGTGGGATGAATGCTTGCCTCTTGATTTTCTTCGTTGCAATCACTTAGCACATATTCTTGAACGTTACTTCCGTGACGGAAGTACGTAAGCGGAGCCGTGGTGGACCTCGGCATAAAACTCTGTCATGGTAAACAAGGTAAGGTTATTCCGATCCTTCTTTCTGTGCATTTCTTGTTCTCGCTGTGTGTTTGTTTCGTTAAACATGAGCTCTGCAGCGTCATAAGAGCTCATTAGGAATGAGAAAATAAACAATCTTTTAGACTTCTTATAACAGCAATAAATGGGTGGTTCTTAGATTCCGAAACAATGTGTTCTTGGCGATCATAGCTCAAGAGGAAATCCAAATTGTCGTCAACAACGGTTTCATTTGGTTTAGTTGGTTCGATTTGTCCCGTGACACACCTGCATGTCTTCGATTTAAGCAATACATGTAAGACGTGAAACACGCACGGTTGTGCCTGAACACGTTGAGCAGCAAGAGGACACTTCCTTAGGCGGCACAATGTCTGTTATCAATTCCCGGGAGCTACACGAACCACGACTGTAGCGTTCATCACGGAAGCCTGAACTTTGTCCGGTTTGTAAACCTCAGCGCTGACGCTCACAAGAGAGAAAGATAAATAGAAAGGAAAGTCAGGGAGGTTAACCAAGCTTGGCTCGGTTGGCTACCCTACACTTGGGGTGGGGGAAAGGGAGAATAATAAAAAGGAAAGAGATAGAAAAGACGAGGAGTGAGAAAGAGAAGGAAGAGTAGTCAGCTCGAGACTATACAGCACGGTCTCGCACAGTTCTTTCACAAGCGGTCGTGAAGTCTGGTGGTCCTTAAGAAGCACAAGAGGGCTTTCGTGGCTTTGCGCGTATAGGAAACCGCTATTGACGGCTTATATGACTGATATGACAGCTTCAACGCAAAGATTTCAAATTTTCTAGGCAAGACTACGGAAGTTCTGGTTGCGGTAAATATTTCTAGGCAAACAAATAGCGACCAAATAAAATTTGTCGTTACACGCGGATCCTAGTAAGGAGGTTGCGATTCAGGGCACTCTGCCATCCACACGGTAGTGGCAATGATTCACTCCTATATATGACGTCAGTGCGGCTTACCTAGGCTGAAGTAATTTTCAATTTAAACGCTTTTCTCCTTCATCACGGTATAACGGCAAACGCCTCTCGTAATCCACCCCATAAAACAGCGCAAAGCCACGAAAAGCTTGCATACATCTTTCCTGCCCATCAATACTGACTTTTTACCCTTTCTCACCCTCTTGCACTATATATCTTTCGTTAGGTTTAGCTGCGTACTTCTACCACGTATAGGATGTATTGGCAAAGTGCGCAGTGCAAAACACCACGCAACTCAAAACTAGTAAACGAGCTTAACGAATGCTCAACGTTTTTGCTCCGTTGATGCCGGATTAACCCGTTCATGTTCGCACAGCGCGAAGGCCTTGAAATGCAGATATAGAGATGGTGGCGTTATACATCCGTGGCCGTAGTGCTGATACCAGTGAACAACAGTTACAGACAGTTGTACTTGTAGTTGGTTCGTATTTCTGAATGAAGGAAAAGCGTGTAGACACTACAGGCACAAGAGGATATATGTTCAAAGGTCAAATCGAGTAAAAGCGTTATATACATAGCCGGAAATTCACACAGCGTTGTTGATCAGTCAACCGACACTGTCAATCCTTTACTCCGTGAAGTGTCGAAGCCCGAACCAAAAAGCGAATAACCAGCTGTGTACATGAACACTACTGTTTTCGCAGGTCGCGTGATCGAATCCCGGCTGCGGCGCCTGCATTTTCGATGGTGGTGAAAATGCTGTAGGCCCGTGTGCTCAGATTTGGGTGCACGTTAAAGAACCCCAGGTGGTCGAATGTTCCGCAGCCCTCCACTACGGCGTCTCTCATAATCATATGGTGGTTTCAGGACGTTAAACTCCACATGCATACTTGATACCAAACACTACTGTTTGGTATCAAGTGCTCCCGAGGAAGGGCCCAGAATTAGGCTCACGACGTCCGGATTTCTTTCATTTTCATTTCGAGTAAGAAAAATATAATCGAAAAGGAAGGTGTGCGTGTAAACAGTTTAAGACTGTGTGAACTGCTCTAAGAAAATTGTGTGCTAACATGATATTTGAACTGGTTTCAATGTGCTATTATGTTTTTTTTTTCGTATTGTTACTTTTTAGGTACCATTCTGTATTATTCTTTTTTTTCGCTGCAGAACTTCGTGATGTGGAGAAGCCGAGACAATACGCACCTCAACCTCTCCACAGCAAAACAGTTAAAACAGAAAAGAAAACACATTTTTTAACCTATCAGTTTCAACCTTGAATGACCCGTAATTTCGGTTCCACGTTCTTCAGCTTGTGCCTCGTTCGTGTAATACCGGATCTCCGGCTCTTCAATTTACATGCGAGTAAATGTTACTTTTATAGACTGCACTCGAAACGACATGACGTGGTCATTTCAAGCAACTGCACCTTCTAATCGTTCTAGGGGCCTCGCAAACCTCTTTGAAAGCAGTCAGAAAAACGCTGCCGATTGGTATTCCAGGCTCCTGCAAACGCGTGAACCAAATATCAACTATTGCGCCCGTTAAGACAGCTCGAAATCTCTCGCTTTTCTCTTAACCAATTACGTCAACGAAGGGCCACCAAACGCCAACCGAAGAGAAGAATACGGCCATGTTGGCTGACTTCATGATAGCGAGAGCTGGCTCAAAATCATAACGCGCCCTGACATGTTTCTTTGCGCAACTGCACTCACGCTTGACAAATTAAAACAAAAAAAATGTCAGTCAATTTGTGAGGCAGTCAACACTAATAGCGTGGTCGCCCGATGATTATTTGAAGACGTGTAGCAGGCCTTTTTTGAAGTCTTTAAGGTGTATGACGTGGTGCGAGCATATAGTCAAATTTTCACCTGTTGACAAGACCACGCAAAGAAAAAAAAAAGAGTGCATGCTACTATTTCCGGCTACACTCAAAGAAAAAAAAATGAGAAAACAAAAGCATCTGTTTGTCCCACTACAATAATCGTCCTCTATCTAGCTGCGTTTCTTTCTTCACACTATCGCCACGCGCCCGGAGCTTTCAGGTCACAAACGATATGCGCGTTATCAGTGTGACATAGCTTTCCTGATTCGAAAGTAGCACCGAGTTTTCAAGAAAGGAAGCGCAAGCAAGCGGATGATGGTTATTGTAGTGGGACAAAATGACACCCTCATTTACTCGATCTTTCTTAAGAATGAAGTCTTGGGGAGCTATTTTCGTGGCGTCCAATTCATGGACACGTCCCATTCGGCCTGTCCTGATTGGCTAGAGCACTCCGCCTGTTTCCGGTCTTCCGCATCGTCATTTTGACGCCAAGCAGTTTTCACAACTCTCGACGCAAATGAGAAAAGACGGAATGCGTTCCACCACAACGATTGCTGCCGCCCAGATCCATTTTTGGATGCACATCTCTCAGGCACTACATCGAGTCTAATCGCGTTAGCCATTGAATTAGGTTGAACACGGCTGCCCGGCTGACGCCCCTGAAAAGTCTGTATACGCATTCTCCGCATTCGCTCTTCAAACAACTCAACATGCTCATAAGCACGTGCAGACCTCTCAAGTTGGTTTAAAAGTCCTGTTACCCTACATTTCACCTACATAGTTTCTTTTTACCCCGAGAATGCACTGGCGGGTTCGGTGCGCCGACGTGGTCAAGCGTGCAATGACTTCATGACTCACCGTTTTTTTTTTCTGCGTAACTGAATGCACTCTAGCGAATTCCACATGACCACGAACTGGAAAGTCCCACCACGAGAATAGCTGCCCTGGGAGCTATTCTCGCGGTGGCCACTTAGTTGACATGTCCACTTGGGCCTCCACGGATTGGCTGGAGCTCGTACAGCAGCGTGCCGTCCGTCTCGGATCGTTTTTCCGCATCGTCAGTTTGACGCTGCGCAGCTTTCACCAGCCTCGACACAAATGCAAAAGATGGAGTGCGTGCGTTTCACCACAACGAATGCTACCCGTATAGATCCGCTTTTAGATGCATATCTCTGAGGCAGTGCATAGACTCTATCAGTAATGATACTCCACAGTTTCGCATTCGTTCTTCATCCTCCTCCGGCTGCGCAGAAGCACCTCCTGCTCCTTACGCGTGTGAGCAAGCGCCAGGAAGATGCTGAAGCTGATGTCAGGACGCGGATGAGTACATGTGTAGAGGCTAATCGGCCTTCCTATTGACAATAGGGACCTTGCAGCCTTAACAGTGCTGAAAGGAACTTCCGAGATGGAGTATGTTGCAGCCCATACACTTCTGAAAACCCATTTTCGCGCGGTAACATGAGTACTGGTCGCGAGCTGTACTCAAAAGCAAAATTTGAGGTTAAATGCTGTCCATACAAGCACCGAGTTTCTGAAGGTAGGCCTTTATAGGAACCTATATAAATTTAGGCAAAAACGTCAAAAGTAGGCCCTATATATGAAAACACTATAAAATCCCTTCCTAACCTCTACTTTGTGCTGATATATTAAAATGTCTCGATAGGAACGCAAAGAAAAGAATATGCATTTGTCTCTACTAACCACGTTAATCCTTGAATTAGGCATAACGCCGCCACCAGCCTGACGGCCCTGGTACTCACGCATTCCCGACATCATTCTTCAAACGTCTCGGCACATTCATACGCAAGTTCAGACTAGTCCAGTTTGTTTAGAAATCCTGTTACTGCAAATTTCGTCCACTTTATCGTTACGCTGGAAATGTACTGGCTGGTTCAGTGCGTTGGCACGGTCAAGGGCGCCTTGACGTAACTGCGTAGCTGACGTAACTGCGTAACTGAAGGCACTCCTGCAAAGTGGACATGTACACGAAGTGCACACCGCGGGAATCACGCCCCATGACTTCTCACGTAAACGACTCTCTTAAGGGACACACGTTTGCTGCTTTTTGGGTGTCACAACTTTGACGAGAGTAGAATGATCTCCAAAGAGAGTTCACGTGTATCCCTAAGGAGAGTTTACGTATACGTGGTAATATGGGTGTCAAAAGGATTGATTTGTGTTCTGTTTTGTTGTTGTTAGAGTGAAGAACGGGAAACTACGTGTAGTGAAATTGGTGCCAAGCATCATGACGGCTCTGAGAGTAAATGTTTGACTGAGCAGCTTGCTCAAGCCTCACTGCAATCTACAAAACTATGTGCCAACGTGTGTATAAAAAAAAGACAGCACCAGCATAGCACAGCGTTCAGTTGCCGGGCACTGATTCGCTCCCGCCCGTCGGCGATACATTCGTCGCGGTCCGGTGCAGTCCATATTCCTGTCTTCCGTTTCTTCTTGTTTTCCTTTTCTCGCGGGTCTTGCAGGGTAGACCCGCACGCAGCAACCCGTGGTCAGCGAGACGCGACGAAGACCATTCGCAAGCCGTGCGCGCAGCCCAGCGCAGTGCAGTTCCGGTTCTGCACCCAATTTCCACATAGGGCCCCGATGTGTACACACCGTTCACAACAGCGCTTTCACACCACGCGCTTCGTAACGCGTTACTCTATCATATAGTCATGGATGCTTGGTGCGGCTATGTGAAACCGTCCCTTGGTATCCTTAAACAAGGGTCGGCAGCGGGTCACGTGGGGGAGTGTTATGCAACCCCTGCACGATGTCAGAACCCCCTCACTTCCCTTGTCACTTTCTATTGAAAGGCCGATGTTGCATTTTTTATTTCAGGTAGGGTTTTTATTTGTAAACTATGTAAATTGCAACCGTGTGACATGATAGCCGTGTTTCTATTTTATATTTGGACAGAAAATTCGCCCAATTAATTCTCTCTAGCTTTACATGACCCCCCACCTCTTTGCCGTGTGGCCCCCGCCCGCGGTGCCGGTTTTGCGCAAATGTTGCCGCCCCTAGCCTTGAAGCATGCCTAAGTTGGGACTATTTCATATAAATATGTGCCTATATGTATACACTTCATTGTGCATGATAAATGTGAAGCATCTCAAATCATGATGAAACAAGCGCTAAAAAGACACACACTCAGAGAGGACACAGACAAGCTTGTCTGTGTCCTCTCTGAGTGTGTGTCTTTTTAGCGCTTGTTTCATCATGAACCTTTACCAACACGCCCAACTGGCAGTCATCTCAAATCATGTTTTCTCTCCCCTCCTTATCCCTCGTTCTCCTACCAAAGATATGATTAAACCTATGTTTACAGCGGGAAACAATATGGCCGCTACGGCACATATTTTAACTCAGACGACACGATTTTCTTTAGAGGGCGTCACAGAGGGACGTCTGGTACCTCGAAGTTCGAGGAGTCTTGCGGTTTATTAAGTGGGTCATCTCGTTGTCTTTTGTAAAGCGCAAATGCTCTGCGACGCCTCTCACCTCTCCTCGATACAGAGCGAGCTGTAGGCACAATTTTATATAGTCTACACCTAACGGTGACGTAGCCCATCTTTTCTTTAAGTGTCAAGTACGAAAAAATCACCCACCTCCTTGAAGGGAATCGTGAGAAAATGATACTGCATTTCTTTTGATAGTTCACGGAGTAGTAATTTTAATGGTGTAAATTAATGACGACACGGGGATTTGTACGGTAACCATTTATTAACACATTCATCAGACAGCGAACGGTCGAGAGTCAAGCACGCGTTTCGCTCCGTTTATATATACGTACGAGCGAGCGGACGGGAGATTGGGGCGCAGGGAGGACCGAGAGCAAACGGCGAGAGAAGCAGCGACGAAGCACTGCACCTGTCATTGTACCTGACGGCCATAATGTCAACGTCTTATACACACAAACGCTACAAGCGAGTTTCAAACGTACTGCATTGAGGCGGTGGCAAGTGAAGTTCAAGTCAAGGAGGTTGGGGGCGAGGGTAAGCGTGTCGCTGACGGCTGCCAACGCCGAAGCGTGACGTGGTAGGAGTTCCGGTTGCTAAGGTGCATGCACGCGCCCGCATCTCTTGCTATGGGAGAGGGCAGTGGACGGATCCCGACGGACGCCTGACAAAGCCCGACTACGAAATGCATTTTAAAAGTTCTCTCTATTGTGCCTACCAATTCCGGAATCACTGCTCTTCTTTACAGAACACGTTTATGTCGAACGTGGTGCAATGCGTCTAGTATCAGAATGAGCACCATGGTCTTCATGAAGCGACCTAAGCTTACCGGTAAATGTTATTGGGCAAATAGAATAGCATAGAATAGAATGGTTTATTTCGTACATCGTTACAAACAACATGAAATATGTCCACGAGGCAAGGCAACTTGAAGAGGGCTCGTACGTCCCCTGACGAGGCCTTCACCCCGGACTTACACGTCGGACAGCCAGGAGCAAAACCAGAAAAAAAACAAGCACAGTGCTTTAGAAAAACAAGTACAGAGAAAACAGAAAAAAATAAGTAGAATACTCACTGTACAGCTTGTATAAACACAAATGAGCAGTATAAACACATTAGGACAAAAATTATTCAAAGTTTACATTGTTTAGGTTCAACAATTACAAATACAAATATACAAATATAAGTTATACAAATACATAAATATACAAATATAACATACATATATAAATACATATATATACAAATATACAAATATATACAAATATATATACAAATATATACAAATACAAATATACATATATAAATATACAAATATAAGTTATACAAATACATAAAACCACATAATTTTCACGTTCATTGCGAAACAATTGTATATTTCAAGGAGACAGGAACAGTTATTTTACGTGTTTTTAGGAACATGACCTACTTGGCCTCTGATTGGCCAGTTCGATTGAGGATGAGTATGCATGCAACAATAAAATAATCTGATGATATATAGCTTAATTAGTCCTTGATGTTGACCCTGTTAATGAAATAGTGCAAAGATCATATGCCACTTTTCTGTTTAGGTATTTATTTCAGAACTGGTACGATCATGTTTGAATTGGCGGAAAATCATTGTTGCCAAAAAAAAACTGGTATAATTTTGAGAATGGCGGCACGTTCAGAGTATTATACAAAGAGTCGGTTAATGGGGGAGGATGGGATGCAGTCATTTTTAAGCTTCTTTTTTGTTCAGCATCTGTCTTGTTGCAAATACCCCCAGACACGGTGTCACTATGTTAGGTGGGAATGAATGAAAGCGTAATATAATTGTTTTCTAACGCGCAACGGCCATAAATATTATAGCCCGTATGACATACCAAGAGATGTCGATAATTTAGCACAAACATGATTAATGTGTTCAGACCAGCTGAGGTCAAACCTAAAAACGACTCCCAAGAATCGACAAGAGTTGACGGACGTTACTACAATGTTGTTGATACTCAATTTTACGTTATGAAGAAGTGATTTATTTTTGAACTAAATATAACGTACCGTGTCTTCTTAACATTAAGGTTTATGTCGTTCACATTAAGCTACGTATGAAGTTCGTTTAGCCAGATATTAGCACGCTGCTCTGAACAATTTAGATCTGTACCAGAAAAGAAAACGTTGGTTTCATCGGTGTACATAGCAACGGCGGGAGTAAAAGACTGTTAGCATTGCCATTTTTCTATAAAAGAAAAAAAGCAAATGATTCAGAATAGATCCCTGAGGAACCCCAAAGTTTATGTTACGCAAGTCTGATTTCAATTCGTGCAGCTGTGTATATTACATTCTACATTCGAGGTAGCTCTTCAATAATGTAACGGCTAGTGCGTGATAACATATGTCTTACAGCTTTTGAAACAAGATTGGGCGTTTGATTGAATCAAGCGCTTTTCGAAAGTCGAGGAAAATTTTCAATGTAAAATATTGCTGTTCGAAATTGCTGAGTATCATTTCTTCCACCTGCAGTAGAGCAGACTCCACCGATTTTCCGGACTGAAAGCCGTACTGGTGTTTTGAGATTATATTTTCAACTTGAATAAAATTATACAATCGTTTAAAAATAATACGCTCTGCAATTTTTGAGAAAAGAGGTAGTACCGATATGGGTCGATAATTATTGAGGTGAATTTTACTACCACCTTTATGAATAACGGTAACCCTCGCTACCTTCATTTCTTCCGGGAAAATGTCAGCCTCTAACGTTCTGTTGCAGATATAAGTTAGTGCACCATAAGAATAACAGATAGCAGGTTTAATCGGAGAAACGCCGATTTCATCGCAGCTGGCCAAGCACGTGTTTTTCAGTGCGAACACGGTAGATGCTTTCTCTCCATCCAAGGTAGGTGTTAAAGATGCTCTCTCTCTATCCAAGGTAGGTGTTAAAGCATAGAATCTTTGCAGGCTGCAGGACTGTAGGAAATAGTATATTTCGAACAGGATGCTTCCTTGGGGTCAAGAAAAGCACCTGATGTCAAAAAATGCATATTAAACTGATTTGCAAGCGTCGTGCCATGGATGGCTGTTCCATTAATGTTTAGTTCGGTAGGAATACGTGGTCGTTCAATTACTATAACTTTTCTGACAGCACCCCAAAGTCGTTTAGGGTTATAATTAGCGGTGAAATCATACTTTGATAATATGCATTTTCTGCCTTCTTTTAAGTTCAAGCTTAATTTATTCCTATACTTTTTAAGCGCGACAAAATCTGCCTGATTCTTTATATTCAGAAAACGAGTGAACATGAAGTATTTTTATTTAACGCGTTTGAATAATGGCGGTGTTATCTACTCTTTTATAGGTCTAGGTTAACCTAGACCAGTTCGTCTAGGTTAACCTCCCTGTCTCTTCCTTTTATTTATTTCTCTCTCTCTTGTGCTTCTTAATCATAACACGTGGAAAAGCATAACTTGAGTTCTCACTGACTTTTTGAATAACTATATTGTAGTCTTTTGATGGATCAGATTCACAATACAGTTCATCCCAGCTAGTTTCACTCATTAAAGAACAGAAGTCTATAACGATAGCAGAGTTTATTATCCTACACATATAGTTACTTTGTGATGGATGTTTTTTTTTTCAAGGTGATCAGAACGAAAAATGGCAAGTGGTCACTCACTCCCGACGAAAACACACCAGACACAATGATTTCCGGAAGGAAACTTGTAAAGCAGACATCGAGCAATGTGGCAGATTGTTTGGTGATCTTTGTGGGTTGACTAACGACATTTTCCCTCCCATAAGATGACATTAAATCAATCAGATTTGTTTTAACATTGCTATTTGCAAGTAAATGTATATTTGCAGCACCAAATATTATCACATTGCATTTGTTGAAAGCAGCGATTTCCAAAAAAAGACAACAAAATCAAGAAATGTTTCTACCCTACTCTGAGGAGTGAGTGAACAACTTTATTCACTTCCTGCAGGTTACCAGGCTGGGTTCCCACCTAAGAGCTAGTTGAGAGACAGGATGATATAATAAAAAAACAGTGACCTTGTTAGCAACAACACAAATTGCTTCATAGGTATCATTGATAGTAGTGGACTCATGGACAATATCATAGAGCAGGTTTTCTTTCAATATAGGGCTACGCCACCTCCCTGTTTATTTTCACGGAACATAGAAATGTTATAACCAGAGAGATACATGATATCCATATTGGATCTAAACTACGTCTCTGAAAAGCCGATAATGTCAAAGCAGTAATTTAATATTTGCATACTTGCTTCACATTCCTCTACTTTGTTTTTGAGGCTTTGCGCGTTTAAATAATATAAGGAAAGGTTTGATTAGGAAGGTAAATATCGTTTCTTATCTAATTATTAAAATAGACGCTGTAAAAGACCTTTGCTATTTCCTCTAGCGCGCCGAACCATTACTTCATTATATCTTAGTGAATTAGTGCAATGAAAATTGTGTGAAGTACTCTTCTGTCACACTGGGGACTTGTGTAATTTGTTTGGGGGCCTGCAGTGGAGGTGAAACGGGGAATTATCAAAGCACCCACGCACGCACGCACACATGCTAGGTGGCCTCGCTGTAGCGTTCAGTGGCAAGGTTCTAAGGGCTCGGCCTATGGAAGAACCCACGCATACCCAATCTGTAAGTTAGAAAGATATCATTTTTTTATAAGCGCTGAGATTGCCACACTGTGAATGTTGGATGTTACACCCATCGTCCACTGTATGTCACGTACGCCACTCCTCTCTTCAGAAACTTGACGGCATCCGTAATTGAGCCACGCGCATACGGCGACTCTGTCCACGTGTATCTCCTAAGATTACACAAGAGTGCCTTAGCGCATCAACAAGCGCTGCCCAATCAAGGCGTCACTCAACGCATTCCTTGACGTCTGCGAGGCTCTTCGTACAAGGTTGAAGCACAAAGGACACGCCAAGTCGGTGCCAACGAGAAAACGCGAACACGGAATGGATTTCGACTCGGCCAACGAAGCATCCGGGGTTTGAACGTCTCGCCACCCTCCTGCCAGGAAAAACTCCTCGTTTGTCGACTTACCCTCTACAGCGCTGTCTAAGCAGCTACGGTCATTTTATTTGATTTCACATTTTATTAAATTTTCATCAATCAAAGCCTGAAACGTGGCCAAAACACGAGCATTAAGGGAAAGTGACCGCACTTCCCTAACAGTGACATCAGGTGTGCCCCAGGGAAGTGTGCTGGGGCCCCTGCTTTTTTTGTTGTATGTTAATGATTTAGTGTCTGTGGTTGGTGATACTGTGAATATTGGAATGTTCGCGGATGATATCATGATTTATACTGAAGTGCAGTCTGCTTCTGATCAACATCGGCTAGATAGGGCTTTATGTGACATATCATCTTGGTGCGACAAATGGGGCATGAAAATTAGCACTACAAAAACAGTTCTTTTACGTTTAACCAGGAAACGAAACCCCATAACTTTCTGGTACAAAATTAAAAACACCTTAATCGAGGAGGTTAGTAACTTTAAATACCTAGGTATCGTATTGAACTCCAGATTAGATTGGAACGACCACGTTCAGCAGGTAACTTCTTCAAAGCTAAAAAAACTTGGTCTTTTACGGCATAAACTTCGAGGTACACCTAGTAACGCTAAGCTTTTAGCGTATAATTCCATAATTAGGCCTAAACTGGAGTATGCAGCGGTTGTTTGGGACCCGCACACGAACAAAAACATTAACGAATTGGAGAAGGTTCAGAGGAGGGCTGTTCGTTTTATTTATAATAAATATAAAAGAAGTGTTTCTCCGTCAGGTATCATGGCACTCAATAAAATCCAACCACTACACATTAGACGCCAAATTGCCCGCTTAGCTTTTATGGAATCCCTAATTAAGTGTAAGACTGGATTATCACCCACTCCATTCATTAGTCCGTCCACCACGAGGAAAACACGACACACACATAGCCACAGTTTATCCCCATTCTTTGCCCGAACAAATACCTTTAGGTTTTCATATTTTCCACGCACGGTAGATGACTGGAATAAATTGCCAGAAAGAATTTTTAGTGGAAATTTTATGACAGCCCTACACGATCATTTTAGAAACTTTTAATTACTGACGTTCAGGTTTTTAGCAATGTTTCTTGAAGTTGTGCGTGATTTTCTAGTTTTATTTGGATTGGAAACCCTGCTATGTTTGTGCGAAAAGTCGGTTTCACCGTGGTTTGTTTATTTTGTAGTTCCAAGTGAATTCTGCGTTTTGTTGCTTCAGTGTTTTTGTTACATTGCATTGCATTGTATGCGCGTGAACATTCTTTTTTCTGCCCGTCCTGCTTGGACCATTAAATTGGTCTGCAGTATTGTATAAAAATAAAAATACATACATACATACATACATACATACATACATACATACATACATACATACATACATACATACATACATACATACATACATACATACATACATACATACATACATACATACATACATACATACATACATACATACATACGTACGTACGTACATACATACATACATACATACGTACATACATACATACATACATACATACATACATACATACATACATACATACATACATACATACATACATACACACACACACATACATACATACATACACACATACATACATACATACATATACACATACATACATACATACATACATACATACATACATACATACATACATACATACATACATACATACATACATACATACATACATACATACATACATACATACATACTCGTACACACGAACAAACGCGCCATCCTCGGCTCCAGTGGAACGTGCATGTGCACCGGCTGGACGTGCGCGAGAGCATGTAATACGCGCCCGTCCTGAGAAAAGGGCGGAATGACCGGCTTCGCCGTAGCCCCCAAAACCGCATGCGGCGCCCGTTTTGCGGCGTTGTCCCAGCAGCGTCGGCGCCGAGGATCCTGGAGAACCGCGGGGTGCCCTCGCGTTCCTCACCCGAACGGGCAACGTCCACAGGCCGAATCGGTGCGCATACCACCCGACCCCGACGCCAGAAGGCCATGCTAAGAAGAAGGCGGGCCAAGCTACGTACAACAGTCCGCAGGACCTCGGGAACCCAGCCGCCGAGATCGGTGGGCCCTATCGCGACGCCCCGCAAAGAGGTCTCCAGAGGGCAACAGGAAATCAAGAGAGGAGGGGGATGGACAGAGCTCCTCGTTGGTCTTTCTCGAGAAAAATATTATGTGCCGCGTAAGTTCTTAAGAGGAGCAACAGAAAAAAAAACAGTTTCGTGTCGGGAGGGAAAGGGACGAGCGAACGGGTACAAGCGGCACACTGGAAGGATGAGTGAGAGGAAGAGGACAGGAACATCACGCCGAAGAATGGAGCGAAGCGAGAGCGGTTAAAAGGAGAAGCACGGCGTGCGTGCGAGCGAGCGCTGCAGCGGCATGCGGTCACGACCGAGCGATAACCGTAACGATGAAAAGGGATCGCACTGCTCAGCGTGAAAGAGAGAAGACAGCACAGACGCGATAATAAGAAAATAAAAACGAGCTGGCGGTGAAACGTACAGCACATTCGTGCAGAAGGATTACAACGCGACGGCGATTCAAAAGCAGATGGAAGAGGGCACGGAAGAGTATCGAGAGGCAAGATGTGAACTGCAAAAGAGAGAGAGAGAGAGACCGCGAACAACACAACGAAGTTTTCTTGGAGGCCTTCGCAGAGCTAAGTAGACGAACGCGCCACTGCGAGCGCTTGTTGTTGCTCAGATGCCGATTTTTCGGCCAGAAGAGGTCCAGCAGCCCTTACCAAGAGAGAGAGAGAGAGAGAGAGAGAATGAGAGACGGGGCTGCACGACGATGCTCCACTCGTGAGAACATTCGCTGTGTCCCTCCCCTGCCGACGTGCTGGACGGCTGGCAGCGCTATCTTTAATGACATTCATTTCCTCGAAAACCCAGCCTTTTTTTTTTTTTTTGCTACCGCTTCCCTTTGTGAACAAAACCGTTGGAAAGGAACGCGTGCTTCTTCTGCTGCTGCTTCTTGCGATGCTCACCGATGCTTTTGAAAACGAGGGGGAACCAGTTCGATAGAACGGCGCAGTGCACGAGTACTGATTTTTTTCTCTTTTAATCTCGAGGCGCCACAAAGCCGGCGCGACTTGGAGTGGCGCCGTTGCTTCGGGTTGGCGTTCTTGGTCTCTTGGACTGGCGTTGTACAGCAGAGGCATGCAGGCATCCCGCGGAGTCCAGAAGAGTGCAGGCATCTACGGAGTCTAGCTCGAGACCTTTCATGACAAGCAGGGTTATTACACCAACACGCGCAGGCATACGGGCGGATCGCGCCGATCGTAAATCGAGTGCCGCTGAAATTCGTGGCTGCGATTTGGTTTATTTCGTCGACGTTCGGAGATTAAGGCTCGCTTCCGTATTTCGGCACCCCGCACACTCGCAGCGGAGGATTACGGTGCTTTAGTGCGCGTATAGGACATTCTAGACGATATCGTTAAGGCAGTAAATCTGCAAGCGTTGAGTGGACTCGTTCATAAGAGGAAGAAAGCAACGGGACAAACAGGCCGGGCCTGTAGCCTTGTTCACACAAGAACAAGAGCTCTTTGAGCGCTCAGATAGTCTGAAAGGGTAGAGAGAAGTGAAGATAAAGTTTAGGGGTGATGTAATATGAGAAATCCGAATAGAGTTGGAGGAAGCGTATAGCTGCAACTGCAACTGAGACAAAGCTGACATCGCCATCCGCGCGGAGAATTTTCGCAGTGCCACGTAAGATACCACAATTATAATGGTATCTCGTTGATGGCGTCGAATACCTTGTCGAATGCGACAGCTTAACTCTTAACTATACAATTACTTTGCATCGCATTGTGCGGGCTTGGGCGTATGCATATCAAATCGTTCGGCTTTGTATATACTGCGCTTGCGTTCGACGCTATATATTCGAAGTTAGATCGTGACGTCACAGATTGGAAATATTGAAGACCAGTTCTTTATGTGGAGTCAGAAGCGAGTGAAGGCGACAGAAACGTTTTCTTTACAAATAACGGCGTCCTGCTCGTTTCAAAGGACTACGGCTAATGCGGCAAGACGTCCGCTGAAAATTGTTACGTAACGAAAAGCGAAGCCGGTAACTGCGATGCCGGGAAAACGTGTTCGGAGGCACGTACCGATATTATATTTCCTGCAATGCTGACTTGGAATTTGCGACTGTACTCTACAACACCCTTTATGCGGAATCCTTGGTATTGTGTTTATTGTTTGCTGTTTCTCTTGCTTGCTTTTACTTGTATTTTTTATTCACTTGTCTCGGTCTGTAATGTCATTGGCCTTGAAAGCATCAATAAATGAAGTGTGCAGAGCACGTCTTCGCTTAACAAAGAACTAGGCACCTCTTTGTTTTATTTACTTCAATATATTTTACCACAAATAATGTACGCGGTACATTACAGGTAGCAGCAGCTGTCGTATATGCATGTATCAGTCTAATATTAGGCAAAAAAATTATGTTCCACAACTGGACAAGGGTTACACAACATACCAGTAGTACATGACCTAAACAACGCGTAAGTACATAATTACACACCGTAAATATATCAGGTAACTCGCAGCAGTACAGCCCCACCGCGGTGGTCTAGTGGCTAAGCTACTCGGCTGCTGACCCGCAGGTCTCGGGATCGAATCCCGGCTGCGGCGGCTGCCTTTCCGATGGAGGCGGAAATGTTGTAGGCCCTTGTGCTCAGATTTGGGTGCACGTTAAAGTACCCCAGGTGGTCGAAATTTTCGGAGCCCTCCACTACGGCGTCTCTCATAACCATATGGTGGTTTTGGGACTTTAAACCCCACATATCAATCAATCAATCGCAGTAGTACAACAAACAGATAAAAGTTTGCAAATGCTAAACCTAGGCGATTAGTTACTTAACAAGGCATTTTTTTAAACGTGAGTGGCCACGAAAGTTTGTCGTAGAGCCCGGGAGCTGGTTCTATTCTCTGGCAGTCTTGAGCAAAAAAAAAAATGACAGTGAATGGGCGATCATGGTACTCTTGCAGCTACAAGTACACAGCGTGCCTCTGAAATTGTCGAGGCAGGTCAAGCCAAAGAGTTTTCTATTAATACTCTAAAGGGAACTTTTGTGCTAGTGTTTATGGGAGATGCAATGCACGGTGCTTTAGTGAGCATGCGAATGATGGGTATAGTACTGGATTTGTCAAATCTTCGTACTTTGGGCTCCACTTAGCTTCGCATAGCTTGGAGCCGATTTGTCGCGAGACAATGATCAGGAAGGCATAAGCAGTTTCGCTTCCTCAAATTTTAATCATTTAGGCATACCGATTGAACTCGGGCCATGAAGGTCAAAACAGTCCGTTCTTTTATTTCGAATGAATTCGAAACACAGCAATAAACAAAGACACAATAATCAAGCGCGTTCGAAGCCCACCAGCACGAAGACCAGACAAATCCATATGGATTCGCCTGGTCTTCGTGCTGGTATATGTATATGTATACACTATACCCCTCATTCGCATGGTCCCTGAACGACCGCAGCGCCAGAGTCTTTTCTAGTTAATTTTAGGGAGTCAAGAGACTTAAGGGCTCGTTAACAACAGCGACTGTTGAACTCACGCGACCGAGGTGGTAGTAAGTGTTCTAGCCACACTCAAAACGCAAATAGTAGTTTTTTGATAGAAAAGGCATTTGTTCTGACTCGTCATGACGAACGATAAAAGTGTGCAATGACGGACGTAAGGGACGAGAACAAAAGAGCACTAACGCCGGCTGTCAACTGAAAGGGCACACCACGGCACTTTTTTTGTTGTTGTTGCCTTAGTCCCTTTCTTGCCTTTAGCACGCCCTACATTTTTTTTATAATGAATAATTACCGACTAGCACGGCTTTATTAGTCTGGCCGCGGTGACCGCATTTTAGATGGTGGCGTAAATGCTTGAGCTCTGTGCACTATAGATTTAGGCGCGCGTTTTAAAATCCCGGCGGTAATAGCCGAAATTTTCAGAGCCCCCGCATCTCTCGTAAGTTAACGAATCATGGTTTTGGAACGACTAATCTGCGCAGTTTCATTATATTATTATTATTATTATTATTATTATCTTCATCACGTCTGATGTTTTTGCACGACTGTATAGACTTTGATCAAAAAGTGTAGCTTTTCGATTAAAAGTGATTAGATGCGGCTATTCCAGACCACCCACTTCACGACTTCAGCGTGCTAGAAAATATGTGACAAACTTTGGCAGCGTGGCTTCGAGAGGTGCGAATTAGTCCTATAGGCGATGGTATATATATATATATATATATATATATATATATATATATATATATATATATATATATATATATATTTTAAATAAGTTGTTTTCCGTGAAAGGTCACACATTAAATCCGCATACCAGTTTGCTGCTATATAGTCTGCTACTGCCCATAAATCCAAATAAATTCAATGATTGAAGCATCTTGAAAATAGGTCCAGTGACTATAGCCTTATCCTTACCCTAAGCTGCGCAGTAAAGAAACACTGCAAAAACAAAAATTAGCTGCCTGCTTGATTCTTTAACAAAGTGACTGCGAATGAAATACTAATAAACGAAAGTGCGTTATTTTTCAGATAATTGGGAATCCAAATCACACGATGTTCATAGATTCGAATTCTCATTGACGATGTCATGCACGGAACAAATGAAAGTCATAAGCTGTGTTTTATTACAGTTAGCATATACGGCATTTAAGCATGGCTATTTGTTGGAGTTTGTATAGAGAGTAGAACATGAACCTATATAGAACGTGACCTGCGGGCCACATGCGGCTCGGGAAGCCTCCCTCCGTTAGGGGCTCGCAGAGGCAGGAAAAAAGAAAACAGAGTAATATATAAACAAAGGATACCTCCAATCAATGCACTTTAAAAAATTTGTTCTAATAAGTATGTTCATAGCCGAAGAAGACGTGACCGCTCCCGAGCAATATTTTTTCGTGAGGCACCCCCGTGCGGTCCCCATTTCTGGAAACATAACGGCGAGACAGAACTATATTTCGCAATCGTCGTCGATATTTGACTCCATCGTGGAGATCGCCATGAAGGTGTTATTCGAAACCTGATGTTAAATCTCCTTCTGAAATGACCCATATATAGCAAAAGCTCCTTAGTTCGACACTGTTTCGTTCACGATAAAGCGTGATTCGGACGTGTTCTGTGATCCCGGCTGGCGTGGGCATTGTATAATGGCACCAAACTATAATTTATTCAGTCAACTCCGTCGCTGCCATATTACGGCGTTGGCACGCTCATGCGAAATATTTGACGGACTTGCGCTTTTTTTGATAAAATGAAAGTGAAATGATGTAACAGACTCTTGTTTGCCGTTTTCTCGACATTCCAACACTTTCTTCCAGTCCAGTGAAATCCGATTTAACGATACTTTACTGCAGTACGAGATACGCGTAAGTTCGTGTTTTAAATGACAACGCTGCTGACATTTTGTACAAACAACCTCGCTTCTTCTTTGCGGGACGAAGTTGTGCGACTGCGGCTAGCTGGATGGGGCGAGTTTGAGACCCCCGGTATAGATTCAAGTTTTTCGAGATTCAAGTTTTTTTCATTACTTCAAAAAATTTTACACAGCAGCATGATATACTAGGTCCCAAAGCACCAAGCTGCTAGGAGAGCTCCTGTACTAATTACAAAAGGAAGAGATAAATTAATAGCAACTCACTAGCATACAAAAATCAGAACAAGCAACAACAAATTAGAGCAAATGAAATAAAACATGATATCAAAACACTGTATTAACGTCGTCAGAATATGAACAAACATGAGAACTAGGTTAACACAAGTAAGTATGCAGTAAACGAGTTCAAATAACATGTGGTAACGTTCAAAAAGTGGTGGAAAGCATAAATGGTCATAAAGGTCATAAAAGAGACTATCATGAATCAGGTACGACAGTGACCAAGTTGTCAAGGAGTAATGATCTACGGCGTAGGGTACAAATTCACAAAAACCTTTCCTTCGTTTGTAAGCTCTCCTTGTCATATTGGCTGGTCGCTTTTACCAATGATTCCAGCATCAGCCTTTGCTGAAAATAGGGTACTATAGTAAAAGGCCACTAGTAACAGGGTATTGGCCCCCGTTACTAACAAAACTAGCATAAGGTCATTATTGTTATTTTTTATGACTACGGGACATGTCCCAGTCCCGCACTCTTTCCCAAAATTTACCCAGAAATTCAGAGATCAGACACATGCGTCTTTGCTCAGACTTTTCCAGCTTAGATCATATGCTTTGGCGGTGCCCTGCGATACGAGTTGAAGATGGTACATCGTCAAAGTGGGATGCAGTGCTAAGCAGTACGGATTTAAGGACGCAACTATGGGCAGTCCAACGGGCCCACGACCTGGCGGATAGGTTGGGCCCATCTGTCCCGACGTGGGAGCGGCCCGCTACGTGCTATAGCTCTGCCCGACGGTGACTACGTGGGGGCGAAGCTACATGTGGCGAAGGGATATCCTATACGAGCCACACGATGGCGTGTTACGGTCAACATTCATGTTTCTTTGGACGACGGCATTGCCGAATTCTTGAATCACACCGGCTGTTCTATGAGGTGTGTGACATTGAAGGCGTGTGCTCCCCTTCTTCCTTTTTGTTTTTCTCTCCTGCTGCCTCTAACACTTAAACAAAAACGCGTCGACTAGGTGACAAATAAATTGAGCAAGTGTTCGTCGGTCTCATTACAAGCTCACTTCGGGCACCGAGAAAGTGAAAAAAATAGTGAAGGAGAGAAGAGACTGAGAGGTTACGAAGGTTGCATCAGCGGCAAACCTACCGAATGAAGTTTTGGACTGACGAGTGAAAAAAATCGACAAATGAAAAAAAAATGAGTAAAAGTGAGCTTCGTTTCCCCATTAAATATCGCATGCGCGGTTGAACAAATGAACGGACAT
The DNA here is from genome assembly GCA_013436015.1 of Rhipicephalus annulatus. Classification (NCBI taxonomy): domain Eukaryota; kingdom Metazoa; phylum Arthropoda; class Arachnida; order Ixodida; family Ixodidae; genus Rhipicephalus; species Rhipicephalus annulatus. The sequence goes on from WOVY01015117.1 coordinate 549,108, forward strand.
ATGAAGTGAAAGCACAGCGCACGAATAAGCATGTAAAGATGATGATGATGATGATGATGATAATAATAATAATAATAATAATAATAATAATAATAATAATTATAATAATAATAAAGAAGGGAGTGAAATAAAGATATATGGGCACACGTGTGTGGACAGAAAAGTAACGAACGATGAGAGCGAGGTCGAGAAAGGATGGTGCCAAAGGGGAAAGCAGGGAACGAAAAAAAATATCAAGAAAAAGGGCATAGGAAAAAATAAAACAGTAAAATCGCTTTTTCCGAAGATCCTTGACATCGATGATGCAGTCGGCGAAGGCGAGTTTCCGGCTTCGCGCCACACGTAGCCTGCCGCCGCCTGCCACCACCGTAAACATGTTTCCTTGGCGATGTCTTTGACCAATTTGACCGCGGGACGACCTTCTCCTATACTCTCCACCCCCACCCCTTTCTCATCCGCCTCTGCTGCTTCCCGCTGACGCCTTGGTCGGTGCACGGAATTTGAGCCTTTTCGCGAAGTACAGTCGTCAGCGTACTTAACACGAACGCAGCGTGTCCCGAAAGAGCTCGACGCTAGAGCCGTATAGCTTCGGGTTCTGTTGCTGAGATGTTGGCTGTGCATGCCGACATACGATGGAAGCATACCGAGGTATTATCTCAGTAACAGCGCCCAGCGCTTCGCAGCTCGCATCAAACTATATTCCAGGCCGCACGTCGCAGCGTTCATTTGCTGACAACTGTACAGGGTGTTTCAGATAATTTGCGCCAAGTGTTGTAAAGCCAAGCGTCATCGCCACTAGTGTCGAGATGGATCAGTGTTATTGCGAGCCGTATATGCAGCTCGTCATGATTCTTCCCAGCGCGCCGAAATTGGTAATTAACATATACTACTTCATGTACTTCCTCATTAGTGTAACACTAGCGAGCGATCTTTGACACATAATCGTTACAAGCCGTATGCAGCTCGTCATGATTCTTTCCGACCCGCCAAGGTAGATAATTAACAAAGAATACTTAATTGACTTTTAAACTGGTAACTGTAAGGAACGATCTTCAATACATAAATTGTAACTCTTCTAACTTCGACATACAAAGCTTGGAAATGAACAAAGGTTGCTTAATTGTTTTCCAAAACAGCAGCGGCAGTGAAAAATATTTAATGGAAAGGCTGTAATGCTTCTTCAGCAATGTTGAATTATTTAATCTACGCTAAGGTAACCACATTGTTTAATATTTATCTGAATTTTCTTTAGAGTGCTCGAAATTGAAGAATATACGTGGTGTAAGTTAGCTGAAACGGCCTGCATATAAAGAAGAAATACGAGAAAGACGGGTTAACTAGACTACGTCCGATTTGCTACCAGGGACGGTAAAAGAGAGAGAGAGAAAAAAGAAAAAAAACCATCAGTCCACAAATTTGAAAACACGCACTGTCTGGAGTATCGCAGGCGGTCGCTCAATCCGGTTGCCTTCGTGCATATATAGTTTCCTAAATACACTACAGGGAACTCTGGCGCTAGTGTCTATGGGAGCTGCAACGCAAGGCACTTCAGCGAGCGTAGAAATTGTGGATAGTACACGTATTTGTCTCATTTTCATACTTACGGCTCCCGTTGGCTTCGAGTGGCTCGAAACTGCTTTGTGGAGAAGCATAATTGAGCAAATGTTCAGCAATTACTCATCACTACATTGACCATTTAGGCTTACCATTGCAAATCGGGTCACGTTGTTCAAAAGGTACACTCTTTCATTCAGAACGAAACCGAAGCACAACGATAAACGAAGCCGCAAGTGCGATTCGAGGCTCGCAAGTACGGCAAATATCCGTGTACTACCCATCATTCCCATGGTCGCCAGAGCCCCCTCTAGTTAATTTTAGGAAACTCTATGCCTTCAAGAAGTGCAGCAGCAGGCTCGTGTGCGCTTTCTGAGCTGACGTGCTGCGAGACCAGGTTCCCAAGATCATTCTTCATTTAAATGGCCACTTCCTTACGTCAGCAACAGCAGCATCTTGTTGGTGAGAGGAAGACTTTAAAGCTAGAAAAGCATCAGATGTGCACGAGAGACAATGCATACTATGAAATAATAATAAATGTCATGAACAAAGTTTCAGAAAGCAGCTTGCATAGAGTACGGCAAGTGTGAGTTGGGGTTAGATCAGTGTCAATATCAAATAATTGAAAAACTTTGGTTATACGAATGAATGGAAAGGAAGGTTAACAAAGAAAGCTTCTGATTGGCTACCCTACGCTGGGGCAACAGCTACAGGTGAGAGAGACAGGACGGAAGGGGAAAACAAGAGACAATGAATTTATTGCAACATGCGCGGCTGCCCCACAATTCTGAGGCTCTCCGAAAGGAAAGGGATATAACACATCGCCGCAGCGCACATGAGCCGCGCATGTAGTCATAAGAACATACAGAAATACAGGCACACGACGCCACGCTAGAGTCCATGATATTCAACGAGCGCGGTGCCACGATCTCTTGAAGAGTAACGTCCCTTTGAAAAGGCATCGCGTTAAGAAAAAAACAAAAAACTCAGGCTCCGCACGCTATATAGCTCTTTCCCCGCATTCATAGCGGGGCACTCGTGTTACTGACCCCAACCGGCCCGAGCCGGCTTGAACGAAATCAGCGGCGGTTTGCTCCCTCGGAGGCGTAGCTGAAACGGCGTCGTTTCTTCGAAGCCGTATACACATGTACCGCGTGTACAACACAGGCCACGATAGTCTCCCGGCCAGCCGCCGCTGTTGTTGCTTGCGACGCCCCTGCCTTCGCTGCCAAAGGACGTCCTCGGCGTTTCGTCTTCCACAATCAGTCGCGCCGGCCGCCACTGCTCCTTCTGCTATACGCTCTCGTATTCTTTTTTGGACGTAGCTGCAGGAGGGAGGGGGTGAAGAGAGGAGTACGATGAAGTGGAGAGGAGAGGGGGAGGGGGCGCATTCGTGGAGTGCAGGCGTGTCGCGCAGAGATTGGTGACGGCCGACTTCTGTACGCCTCGTCACAGACGTCGTTCGCGCGACTCCGTCAATGAGCGGTCGAGGCCGACCCGCCGCAAAGACAGGCGACGCGTTCGCGCGTCGCTGACCGCGCGTTCACACAGTTCCTCAGTCGGAATAGGCGTAATAAAGCGCCTGTCTCACTTTCCCGTCGCGATCTCTTATGCTTTGACGTGGTTTTCGTAACCTGCAAAACTGTGGGTCGAGTAACAAACTCACTGATTACGTCATTGTCTGAAGTCGCAACGCCAGACGTTATTTTAAAGGCGAAGGTACACACAATCACGAGCACACTCGGGGAGCACACACAGTTTACAGGCGGTCGCTCAGGTTTGTTGACTTAAGGTAAAGTAGCAGTGCTTTAGTTGCTTTCTGCGCAACTGAGGCAAATGCCCAAGGTCCTAGTATCTTCTGCACACAAAATGGTCCGGGGTCAAGTCGATTCAAAACCATCCGTAGCTGGCATCGCTGTGTGTCGTAGCAAACGCTGCTGCACAGGACGTGTTCGATGGTCTCTTCATCTCCGCAGTAGTCGCATGTAGGAGTGTCTGCCATACCAATGCGAAAGGAATACGCCTTTGTGAATGCAACACCCAACCAAAGGCGGCATAACAGTGTCGCATCGGAGCGGGAAAGTTGTGATGGTAGCTTTAGCTTGAGCGAAGGATCCAGTTCATAAAAATGACACCTTTGGAAGCTGGTAGACGACCAGAACGTGCGTGTGAGATCTCGAGCCAGCAGGTAAAGTTGTCTTGCTGCATCATTCCTCTTTTATTTTCTCCCCTTTATCCCCTCCCCAGTGCAGGGTAGCAAATCGGATGTGCGTCTGGTTAACCTCCCTGCCTTTCCCTGCATTTTATCTCTCTCTCTCTCTTGGAGGCGAAGCACCTTATTGGGTGTGGGGGGGCGACTTGTCGGCGCGCCATGTCGCCGTCATGGTCCATCAAAAAACGGGTATGGATCTCAAAATGGAAAATTTCTATTACTCGCCACCGGTGCACACTATGCACATCCAAGATTCGTCGTTACTGCCTAAAAGTTTGGCTGGGCAGTGGTGTCAGAGCCCCCTGCGTAATTTACCAAGGCACTCAAGTTTCTTGTCTAAAACCACAAAGACCCAAACGTGCATCTCTACGGTAAAGTTATCTATTTGAAACACCACTTCCCTAAACACGTGTGTTTAGAAAAGTTAGTGAACGATGTATAGTACTTGACACTCTATTATGAGAGAGCTGTCCTCCCTTAACGGTACCCTAAACGACCCGTCTGCAAAGTTGTGGCGAGTAAAGCAGTACAAGACTTCGCGGTAGGAAACACCGGCTCGCACTGCATGCTTTGCCCCTCTCCACGCCTCTTGTTAGTGAAGCTGACACACATTTCCTTTCTTTCTTTCTTTCATTCTTTCTTTCTTTCTTTCTTTCTTTCTTTCTTTTTCATCCATTCTTTTTTTCTTCTATGGTAATGGGCATTGCAGGCGAAATTGGTGTATGTATATCAAGTTTGTATAACGGACGAATGGTTGGGAAGGGAAAAACGCTAGACGATATCACTACGTCTCTTTGTCTATGGACCTCCTTGCCTTTCTCTCAATTTAATATCTCTTTCTCTCTCGTTGTCCATGTGTACTGTTGCTTCCGAAAAGTCCGACGTGGAGGCAACAAGCCCAAAGTTTAGTACCGCACAAACGTAGTGCATGAACATGCCGCGAACACTATATGGGGCTTAGAAGTGTGCCAGCCAGGGCTAGTTGGTATGACATGACGATAGTTATAGCACGAGAACAGAACGACGACACAGCGACACGAAACTACACGAACACTCGGGTCCTTCGTCTCTTTCTTGTCTCTGTGTCGTCATTCTGTTCTCATAACTATCGTCGACTATAGGGAGGTTTAGAATAACGTTCGCAGGCGCGTGGCGAGCGTAGCGGGTGCCATATGAGTTTTGGAATAAATTTTGCCCTTACTAAGAAAAAATCTGAGAACTTTAGCCGCCCCGCGAACCCAAATGCATGGAAGCTACACATAGCCTCGGCACCAGCGTCTTTCGGGCCTCGCGGGCAGCGTGCGTCACACGCTGTTTTGGATTTTCTGCGGGCGGACCACGAGCGCGAACGGCGGCTCGCGTTACGACGCATGCGCAGTGGCAGTGACCGCACCGCAAGGGCTTGCAGTGCGTTATTCTAAACCTTCATAACATCGTAGTAAGTAGGTTATCTCAACCCGCCCCGAAATTTTAGGCCCCCGTTCCTGCGTTAAGGGGCGCCGTGTCGGCGTTTTCGTAACTGAAAATCGAACGAGGACGAAATCAAGAGAGCTAACGGGGAGTCTGTCGATGCCACAGGCCTCTAACCTCACTTTCTTTCTCGGCCACGTGCAGTGGCGCCTCGGTCGAATCTTGTGTGCATGAAGGGTTGGCATGTGCAATGTGGCTGGCTTCCCTATATCGTAACGAGGCTGTAAGCGTTTCGCGTGGTTTGCGAAGCCTGCTATGCACATGGTGGTCAAGGAGCATTCCTCCTTGATAGTAGTGCACGTACTGCTCGAACACTGGCAGTTTATGTGGGAATACGTAACGAATGTTATAATTGCTACAACTGCGAAAGGCCGAACCTCAAATTCAGTTGGCGTTACCCAAACCTCAAGCTGCGCTCGAAATTCGCATGATGTATACTATCTCAATCATCGGCGAATAATTTGCTTTCACTTTTGCAGTTGCATATTTACAGGCACACATGAAAACGCACGCACGAACATACACATAAAGCACAGGTAAATTGCCTACCTCCCCCTCCCACGCAAAACATTTCTGGTGCCTCTACTGGTCTCCGACGTTCTTTTGACAACGCGTAAGTACAGCTCTTGTCCAAGCCCAGTGCCGGTGATTGTGAAGACGGTGGGTTTGCAGCACGCGGCGGCCCAACCTTTCGTTCTAGGGGCGAAACTCCTTAAAGCGGCACCCATTCGTCCATCGTCGTAGTCGTAGTGCGTAACCGTCTTACGTTTTGACCTGCAAGGTGGTGCCGGTGGGAGATTTCTCCTGTGCGTTGTTGAACAATAAAAAATTCGCAGCATGCGGCATTAACTAAAAGAAAAATTATCCTGTCTCTCATTCCCATTAGCAGCCATTGATATGTACATTGACCACTATCTGACAAGAAAGTATTGCTACATTATACTCGCTGGGCGTAACCTCCTTTGCTTTAGAAAGGTTTAGAAAGCGTTGGGCCGCAGTGCCATGAACACAGTGAACTAGTATATACCATGAACTCGAGATGATTAAAGGTGGGAAATAGACACGAAGCGCAAGCCGTAAGAAAGTGTGCGTGTGCCTCCTCTGGTTCAGTCCTTGGAATGTCCGCTGGATGGCGGTTCTTCTATATGAGGAATATATGATGAAAAGATGCGAGATGGTAGTACTTGGAGTGTTGAATAGGTGGACGAACGGACACACAGACAGATGCATAGACGGACGCACGGACGGCTGCACGGACGGATGGACGCATGGACGGACGCAGGAGCGGATGCATGGACGAACGCAGGGGCGTACGCACGGATGGACGTGCGGACGCACGAACACACGCACACACGGATGGGCGGATGGACGCACGGGCGGCCACACATACGCACGCATGGACGGACGGAAGCAAGAACGAATGGACGGACGGATGCTTCGCCCCACTCTCCATGATTCAGCCCGTGGATATGCTGTCATTTTTTTTTATTGAGCGTCTCGTCATGAAGTGACACTAAATATATGTACTAATGTTGCACGCACAGACATAAGTTGAAGAGTTGGAGATGTTTATATAACCAGTTGTTTGCAATTGCGCAACGATGCCAACTGGAACATGCGTATTAGCAACACCAGAAATCGATAAGAAGCACTGATGCTCGCGAGGATGCTGGACATGGACACTGCTACATAAATCAACTTCAGCGCATGGCAACAACCCACAATTGACGTTAACCCGACGTGACGGCTGTATCAAAGCAGTACTTATGTAATGTTTATAAAAGTGGGTAGGCAGTACTGCAGCCACTATTGACATTTCACGAAGATTAGCGTCTATTTGAAAAGTAGTTCCGAGACTTGGCGTAGCTATATGGTAAAATGCTTCATTGCCACGCAGTATGCTTGGATTCGATGCCAGCTGCGACCCAGAAATTCATTCTTTGCATTCGTCAGACCGACGCTACCGATGTCGGATATTTCTTGACGCTCGCGCGTTAAAATTCTCCATGTGTGTTCTCGTCGTTCCTGGTTAGATACTAAGTGTCAATCACATGTGGCACGTACCCGCATACCAGCAGCACATACCTGTCCCTGAGTATGTGCCACTGTCTGGCGGGAAGTGTTTGACGACATACGCGACGGGATTGTGACATTATTCATGTCTTGACCAACGCGTCATATTCATCAATACATCTTACCCTCCCATGCTAATCTTGGTTCACGCCACGTTAAGGGGGTGACCAGGAGAGCACCCAAACGAACGCAAATAGATAGATAGATAGATAGATAGATAGATAGATAGATAGATAGATAGATAGATAGATAGATAGATAGATAGATAGATAGATAGATAGATAGATAGATAGATAGATAGATAGATAGATAGATAGATAGATAGATAGATAAGTACGCTCAAAGTCGCCGAAGTTCGCTAAGAAATGATTCGCTTTTAAAATTGGACATGGACAGGGAGCGTAGCGCCAAGGCAAAGACAACCGCTTGTCATTAGGAGTAACAGACTGTATTTGAAGAGAAAGCAAATGCACCAACGAGAGGCAATAAATTAGGTGGGCAAATGATATTGAGGATTTTGCTGGGATAACGTGACAGCAGAAAGCCCAAGACTTGGTTCATTAGCGAGACATGGAAGAGACACTTATCGTGCAGTGGGCGTAGGCTGCCTGGCGAAGATGACGAACCTTCTTGTTGCCTCTCTCTCTCTTTATCTCTCTCTCAGAACTATGCACCCACCCCTTCACGCGGTGAATGGCTGCATCGAATCCACACAGGTGAGGCGAGTGAGAGAGAAGCAAAACTATCTCGTATCCCCTTCCGGCATGAGCGACCTGAAGACTGAAAGAAGCGTCTTCGTTAGCCGCGCATTGCAATGCAATGCACCGCAACGACAACGAGCCCTGACTATATAGTGCGCAGCTGTCCCAAATACCAGTGACGCCTGAATAGAAAGTACGCGGTTATAAAAAACTTCAGCGTACTATGCGACGCCTGGCGCTGCCAGACGTTGCACACGCAAAGAGAAAAAGTCAGTTCTTTCAGCCGTACGCACGCATTCAGCAACTGTGCCGAAAGGGAAGAATGAGGAACACTATACCACAAGCAGGGGTTGTTGTTTTCGAAATCAACAATACATATGCAGAATAAAAGGGCTTAGCCATCATAGCTGGCCGTTTAGGGGTCTATAACGCATGCTGTAATGCTGTGATAGATACTGTGAACTAGTTAGCTAGAGAAAACTGTTGTTAGCGAAGTGACAACCAAGTTCGCGACCTAGAAGTTAAAGAACGGTGCATTCTATCGTGGCTTTCCCGATAGGGGGACATTTTAGAGTTGAACTGGCAAAGTTTCACGTTATTACGTGATTTTTGCAATAATCCACCTGCGTAATTCGAATGGAATCATCCAGCATCTGACTTGTCTGGTATAGAGTTGTCTGGCATTTTTCCTTACCAACAACGCTACCATAGAACTGTGCATGCATGTTTGTGTGCGCGTGCGAGTTTGTTGTGTGTGTGTGTGTGTGTGTGTGTGTGTGTGTGTGTGTGTGTGTGTGTGTGTGTGTGTGTGTGTGTGTGTGTGTTCGCTCACTTGTGAAAGCTCTATGAGATAAACAAAATTGATGTTTCGAAGAAATATACTCTGTAGTCTTTGTCAAGCTGCCATTTTAGCGACTTTAGTCGTGCGTTGTAAACAATGATTATTATCTATACAATTTCCGACCTCGCGCGTTTGACACTCGGCTTCGCCACTCCAGCTCACACGACGGTGCAGACACGTGAACTTTTTTTGCGTGTTAAGGAACACCATAGGTCACACTCACAAAACCATTTTGTTCGTAGGGATTGTTCGTTCATGAACAGCTGTTGTTGTTAATATTGTGGGCATCAAATATGCACTTAATCCTCATATGCACATCAATCAATCATCATCTGTCTGGCTGACAATAATCATCGTCTTCGGGTGTGTGCTTCATCACTGGATCCATGGCGCTGGTTATCTCAAGAGTTTGCAGCCAAACAAACGTCGTAGGAAACGAGACGTCTTAATCTACATACCTACATCGCAACTCTAGCTAATGTGCGCGCTGACAAGACCTCATTTTTGTGAACACAGCGTCCATGCCCGCGGCCTATAAGCGAGTGTTTTTAGCATGAGTGTGTTATAAGCGAGCGAGTGTGTTTAGCATGAGATTAAACCGTATACTGTTGAGGGTAAGAAGCTTAACGCATTATAGTTAGTCTGGGCCCGTCTTCACGAAGACGTCATAACCAATAAATTACCGCAAGATAATATTTCAGCCAATTGTGATGCGGGACGTATTATTAGCAAAACCAGTCGACCAATTCAAAAACAGTTTCAAAAATCAAGTTTTGTGGATTCCATTTCTGATTAGTGCGAAAGCTGGTACGTATATAGCGCAAAAGCGATTGCAGCTTTAAAATGATCTCGAGCTCATATGCAGCGACCTTGAGTGGACTCGTTGCACTTTTTATTTGCGCGCGAGCCTCGGCAAGTATACAACTCTATGTGTTCCTCTGAATCTATACATGTGGGGTATTGCTGCGATCGTTCTGCCTCGAAAGTTCATTATTTGAACTCAAAGCGTGGTTCTTGCCGCCAGCGGCGACAGCAGAACTACCTCGGAAAACGAGGTTTCCTGCGTGTCATTGCCTATGTCCTTCACACACTTGCTTTTCATTAGCGTAGAAAAATAGTTATTGTGTACGCTCTATATGATGACATCCTATTGAAAAGTAGAGCATTTTCATCTTCCATTTATTGTATCTGCTAAATTAAGTGTTCAGGGGCAACATTCAATAATGCAGATGCTCTATGGAAACCACGTGGTCCAAACTAGTCAGATGTTTCAAACATTACGGCGTGCCCCATAATAATATCGTAATTTTGGCACGTAATATTAATAGCATCGGACGTTTAATTTCAAATACAGGATCAGTGATTCCTAGTACAATGAACCCTTTTCGTAGTTCACAAGTGCGCTTCTCTGCACTGTGTATTTACCCGAGTAATGGCGGCACCTTTCTGCTTCAAGTGGAGACGACGCCCGAGTAGAACGTGCTGGGACTTGGCTATTATGAGTGTTTATAACACGAGAGCTGACTGAACATTTTCCACGTTATTGCGTAAGCAAGCCACGCTTGAACAGGCTACTTGCACTGAATGACAATTCGCCCTTAGTTGTTCGAACTACATATCAGGAAAGGTAACGTTACAATATTGAAAAATGCTTATTGTCATAATATGTGTTACTCTTTCAGGCTGGCAATGTTTTTATTTTCTACTGCTGGTGTTTACTGCTTTCACATTCGAGGGTGAGGAAAATCGGGTTTAATAGTAAAATATGCGCCATTTTTATTTTATCTCAGCACTTGCTATTCAAATATAGCCAGCAATCAGCATATATCTTGGCACTAGACTTTTATGACGGCATGTTTCCACATAGATAATCAGTTTGGTATCAACACATTCCTGTAACACCCTATCCCGCTGTAACATAGCACTACAGAAATTACTCACGGGATGTCCCTTGTCCGTTCACCTAAGAAGACCCGAAGGCAAAAGTAATCTTCGTTTACTTTCTTTTCTGTGTCAATGTACTGCTACCCCCCCCCCCCAGCCCCCTTCGAAAGGTTTCTGCACCTAACGTGTGCAGAAACCTTTCGGTAAGTATACCACTCTACATAGAACGCAACAAGTAACACGGCCTCCATGTTCGGAGGTATTGCAAGTTTTCTGCAAGTCACCTTGTTCAGCGCTGCCTCAGTGATTGGTCCGCGTTTGACCAAGCGACAATACTATGCGATGACGTCAAATCTTTTTCAGTCTGTGACGTCAGGGTGACGTCGCATGGCACCGTCATCCTGAAGACGTTACATTATGATTACCTGCTGCCCCACTCGTGCTGACGCCGCCGACGCGGGACGCCGGCGGTCAATTTTCGTGTTTGACGAGGGGTCTGATGCTTTCGCTTTATTAACGTAAAAAAAATATTACTAATCTACGAGACCAGAGGGCCCAAATGATGCTCTACTCCTACTCTAAAACCGCGCAGCCAGTGTGCTGAATAGCTTTACGTATAAGATTAAATGTTTGTGTATGTTGATTATGAGATTAGATAGATAGATAGATAGATAGATAGATAGATAGATAGATAGATAGATAGATAGATAGATAGATAGATAGATAGATAGATAGATAGATAGATAGATAGATAGATAGATAGATAGATAGATAGATAGATAGATAGATAGATAGATAGAAGCAATAGTGCATCTCACCATAAGACCATGAATGCAACCGTGTCCCGTCTAAACCCGGAAGGCTGTAGTGCGTGAAATTGAGGACAAGGTACAAACCAAGCAAGTGAGCTCACATATGCGTTCCATCTTCGTCACAGCCTCAACTAGTCGAGGACGCCTGCTTTTAGCAGGGATGCACGACAAAGTACGTGCAACGCACCAGAGCGCTGTTGTCGCCGTATATAGACCTACAAACAGCCGAAAAGCCAAATGCAAATGTATGTATATTTGTATACTCTTACAATAAGAACGATGCACCTGGGCCTGCTAACCAGGTGTTCCGATGCATTAAAAAAATTATAGAGGTAAAGATTTCACCGACGTGAAGCCGCACGACCGGCTTCGCCTAACTAGGAAACGAAAAAATGGAACGCTTGAGTGACTCAGAAACCAGTTTACATTGCTATTCAGATTTAAGAAGAATGAAAAGTAGAAACTAGGGAAAGAAACTGGGAAAGGTATTCCTTTGTGAGCTTTCACAAGTCACGTGCAGCTTTGTAAGTGGCAAAACGTTTCTCCCTTGAGCAGTGTTTGATAAATGATGGTGTAGCATATATAAAGCTTTGATCTTCAGTTAGTGTCATGTCAGCGACACGTCCGTTAAGAAAATGAAGTCTGTGAATAATATTGAATCACGCGCATTAATCTAGCGTACATTTTGGATTTCACGTGGAGCGAAACGTTTTCGTAAAGAAAAAAAGGAGAGAGAGAGAGAGTGAAAGAAAAAGCACGGATGTTAACCAGACTAGAAGTACTGGCATGCTACCGTATACACTGGAAAAAGGGATAAAAGCTTGAGGTAGAGGTAAAGAGAATAGAGAGAGCACCCACACACAGTCACACTCCTCACTGTCACAATAGCGTTAATAGTTATCAAATGCTATACAAATTATATATGAATCTTAAATTTTCGTCCTAATTTGCAACAGCATATCTTGAGCCGCAGCACAATGGAAGTCGAAGACATACTCACAAGTGTTCAATGCACACGGACTCATTGCCGTGTTCAATGAACACAGACATTGCCTAAGACTCGAAATGCTTACACAAAGAACTTCCTACTTCGTATCCAGCGTTCAACATCGTCAGAATGTTCATGCGGCCACGGCGACGAGGCCATCTATCACTTCTTGCACGATTGTCCGAAATACGACACACACCGAAGGCTACTCAAACAGGAACCCCATCAGTATCCCGAGCGGCCATTTGCGTTGAATAAAATACTATGTCCATGGCCATCTAAAACAAATGGCAAAGCAATAAAGGTGCTGCAACACTTCTTCGAAGAAACGAAGGTTTGTGACCACTATATAGTTAAAAGTGAGCGTGACGACTACGTATTTGTTTTGACCAAAGGAGGACTTTTGCTCTCACGTATGTAGGACTGCATATGTGTATATACCCTATTTTGTTTTTAAAGACGATAGTCTTTCTTGGGGACCTTCGACGGAAAAATTTTAGTCTGTCTGTACATTTGTCTGCTTGTCCGCCCTTAACGATACCTTAAACGGCCGACCCCATCCGCAGCGCCAGCCAATGTTGCTCAAGATTCAGCGTTCATACTTGTGCGATTGTCAAATAAAACGCAATTATTGCGCATACCTGAGGTATACCACAACAAGACGTCGATGTTTTGTATTTGTGCCCTTATACTGGAGAAGGCACACACAAGTAATTCTATATAAGGACCGTAGCGTTAAAAACGCTGCGCTGACAGTGCAACGCGATGCTCAAAAAGGTGTTACCAACGCTTTGCTAAAACGACACGGTGGTGGCACCTGTCCGTCACTTTGCGTTCTACACCTAATCACCTCCGAGAATGGCACGCAGCCTTCTCCGCAGGCGCGCACGCCTTCCTTCGTATTCGAAGATAACCGCCAGATGGCGCTCGTGTCTAACGTGACTCTCCGGCATCTAACGATGCCGGAGAGTGTGGTAGAGGTCGGACGTGTTTTTGGAGAGCTCCGGAATGACAGCTACAGATAAGTGTTTTTGCATGTTTCCAGCTTGCCTCTGTCTGTAGCGTTATGAGAACGTAAGGCGCTAGCGTAAAGCTTGATTAGGTCTATTACGGTGTACGTTTTTTTTTAGTATTTTAGATGCGGAGCATCTTATACTCGCGCCTTGTAGTGCGCCGTCCGCGCCGTCCGCGCCGTCCACACCGCTTCTCGAACATTCGACAGCTGACGCGCGCGCATGCGCCGTCGCGCCGTCGCCCACTATTCCACCATCTGTGCATCCCTTCCTCCTCTACACACCGCGCGCGCTTCACTCCTCCACCATCTGTGCACCCTTCCTCCTCTACACACCGCGTTCGACATCTACAATTCTCCTGATTCTCCAGTGGACGCGCATGTGGCGTCGCGCTTCGAGAACATTCAACAGCTGACAGTGCATGCGCCGTCGTGCTGTATATATACTCAAGGTCGGCGCTCGCTCACTCAGTTGCCGCTCGTCGGTTGGTTTGTACGGCGCGTCGACGTCCAAGGTCGCGGTGAAATGAATTACAACGAATCCACAAACACAATGATCGACGTCCCTTCGACCAGCGCCGCCCTTTCGCATACGTGTGTACGTGTTCACTCATTTAACACCCCCTCCTACAACCACGTTAACCAATTTAGCCATCGACCCAAGTAAGTCGCAATTTAACACCCCATTTCACAACCACGTTAACCAATTTAGCCATCGACCCAAGTAAGTCGCACTTTAACACCCCGTTAACCAATTATATGCTCCGCATCCTCCTCAGTGTTCCCTCGAGGGGAGCTGCGGGCAATTTTTTGTACTGTGTCTTTTTTTTCTCCAGCCACCACGTGGCTGAGGTCTGCGCGTAGACCGACCACGTGCATGCGCAGGTGCTGTGAAGTGTAGCGTATTTATTTATTATTGTGGTTCTTTTTGGCTTAGACCAGTGTATTTTAGTACAGTTTTCTAACACGTGGGCATCGGTAAACTGAGCTAGCCATGGTCAAAAAGACCGTAAAGTGTTCAGAGTGCGGGGTAGGTTGGAAGGTGGAAGTTAGTGCGGAGGAGAAAGCAGAAGATGACGCCAAGTGTAGACAGTGCGAGTTCGAGGAGAAAATGAAAAATATGATGGCGGTCCAGAGTGGGCTCATGGAGAAAATCACAGAGCTGGAGAATGCATTGGCGAAGGAGCGAGAGAAAACGTCAGCCATGGAAGAAAGGCTCCGGTCAGCCGAGAAGGGCCTATCGAAGGTCGTGAAAGGGAACGAAGACGCAGGTGACGGCGGAAGCATTATGGCGACGACCCCCCGTGCGGGAGAGATGAAGGAAACAGGCATGACAAAGGCAGATACATTGGCCACAGGGCCCAGCTACCGGGAAGTAGTTTTGAGGGAGGGAGGGAGCAAACCAGCAGCCGTGACTCACGCTAGTCACCTAGTCAGCAGCCAGGTGCAGGTTTCAGAAGGAATGTCTGAACAGGTCATCATCGCCGGTGACTCAAATTTAGTCCGATGCGCAGCGGCAATCAAAGAAAGGGTGAAAGGCGACAAGAGAGTTGCGATAGGGACGTTCCCAGGACAAACGCTGGGGACAGTAATGAGTCAAGCGGGTGAACAACTCGCAGCTAAAGCTAACAATCGTAACCTCGTTGTAATTGCGGGAGGGCTAAATGACGTCCTGAAAAAAGAATCGTCAGGACTAGCGACGACCTTGGCGAAAAAGGTGAATGACATGCGCGCCGTGTCCCCCCAGGTGCAAATTGTAGTATGCACAGTACCGGAAGTACCAGTACGCAACGTCAACCTGCAAAGAGCGGTTGTCGACGCAAACAAAGAGATATGGCGAATTAGTCGAGCGAAGGGTTTCGAGGTAGTGGATTTAAACAGGGAAGTGCACAGGTGGGGTGGATTCCAAAGAGACAAGATTCATTTCGATAAGAGGCTTGGACACGAGGTGGGCTGGCGACTGGCAGGACGCGCAGTAGCTTTTTTGGGGGGCTCACGGGCCCTTCGGAGTCCGGGGTAGCTCGTAACAGGGAAAACAACCAGGAGGACGCTTTGACAGGTAGAATTGCGAAAAACCAGAAAAAAGGTAAAAGAAAAAGGAAAAAGGCGCGTGTTGCAATTAGTTACATAAACATGCAGGATGGCAGAAAGAAGGCAAAATGGTTAGAGATTGAGGAGCAGTTAAACGAAGAACAGATAGGCGTGTATGCGGTTACAGAAACACACCTTAGAGACTTGGAAGAGCCACCACATATTGAAAATTATGTTTGGGAAGGGTGTAACAGGACCATATCGGAAAGGAAAGGTGGGGGTGTAGGAATGCTAATTCATCGCGGAGCCAAATGGGTTAGAGTGAAACAGACGTGTTCAGAGCACCTCTGGGTTCTGGGCACAGTAGGTGGAAAGGAAACGTGGCTAGGGGTAGCCTACTTGTGGACTGGGAATAACTGCAGAGAAAAGAATCAGGAGATAGTGGATTGCATGAGTGCGGATATTAAGGAATTTGGTAATGGGGCCGAAATCATCCTTCTAGGGGACATGAATGCCCACATACATGACCTTGACGGATATTCAGACACCAATGGGAAGTTATTACTAGATCTTTGCGAGCAACATAGTCTGGAGATAGTTAACACGGGGCCTAAATGTGACGGCCAGATCACATGGGAAGTCGGAAACAGGCAATCAAGTATTGATTATTGTCTCATGACTGAAGGAATTTACCACAAACTGACAGAAATGAGGATAGACGAGGAAGGCATTAACAGCTTGGGTAGTGATCATAAACGAATAACATTACAAATGGGATACGAAACTGAAAATATGAGCATGGAATCAAAGTCTGGCAGCTCGTATTTAAATGACAAACAAATAATAAATATAGCCGCAAGAGTCGAGGAAGAAGTAGGCGAAATACCAGGCAAGGACTGGGAGTATAGTGAGCTGTTACATCTAATGACGAAGGAGATAGGGAAAGAGAAGAAAACTGTTTGCTGGAAAGGAAAAAGGAAGCCAAAAAGTTGGTGGAACAAGGAAATCCGGGAGGCGATCGAGAAGCGACGCGAAGCATCACGGGAGCATAGAAAGGCAAAAAAGGAGAAGCGGCCGCAGGACGAAGTTAAAAAAATATGGGAAATATATTTAGAGAAAAAATCCCTTGTACAGAAATTGGTAGAGGCAAAAATTAAAGGTGAAAGTGAACGCTGGATGACAGAGATACACGAAAAAAAGGAGGCCGCGCCTAGGATTTTTTTGGAGCCACATAAAGGCGTTAGGTAGGAAGTCTGTCACAACGCAACAACATATTCTAGATGAAGGAGGAAATCAATTGGAAGGGTACGAAGCGCTGGGTTACATCCAAAAGGTAACAGCCGATTCGTTTCAAAAGAGCGTCCAGGGGATCTCCCCGGTGAGTAAAAGTGTGGCGGAGAAAGCAACAGAGGAAGAGCTAGTACTTGATAATTTCAACTGGAAAAAGGCCGAAGGAAAAATTCCAAAGCGCACTGCCGCGGGTTTAGATGGGATTCCCGTTAGCCTCATTAGCGAACTAGGACATAACACTAAAGAAGCATTGTTAAAAGCAGTAGAAAAAAGCTTAAAGGACGGACAAATACCGGACAGTTGGCGACAAAGTAGAATGAACTTAATCTATAAAGGCAAGGGAGAAAAGGACAAGATTCGCTCGTATAGACCACTAACCATTACATCGGTACTATACAGGTTGGCGATGCAAGCAGTAAAAATGAAAATAGAAACATGGGCCGAACATAACGATATTTTGGGAGAACTTCAGAACAGATTTCGAGTCGACAGGCGGTTAGACGATAACCTGTTTGTTCTCACTCAGTGTATAGAAATATCTAAAATAGAGAATAGGCCCTTGTACGTGGCTTTTCTAGACATCACTGGGGCATACGACAACGTTAATCAGGAAATTTTGTGGGATATATTGAAAGGAATGGGCATGGGCGACGACTGTATACAGCTTTTGAGGGAGATATACCGAGAAAATACAGTTTGCATAGAGTGGGAAGGAATGCGTAGCAAAGATAACGTTGAGGTTAGCAAGGGTCTGAGACAGGGATGTCCTTTGTCCCCGCTGTTATTCATGCTGTACATGGTGAGTATGGAAAAAGCGCTAGAAGGTAGCAACATTGGTTTTAATCTGTCACACAAACAGGGCGGCATGATGATTGAGCAGAAGCTTCCAGGTTTATTTTATGCGGACGATATCGTCTTATTTGCGGACAGTCGAGATGATATACAGCAGCTGGCGAATATATGCGGAAGGGAAGATGAAGCTCTTGGACTAGGATTCAGTGTAACGAAGTGTGGATTGATGGTATTCAATGATCCCTGTGATCAGACGGTGTCCATACAAGGCCAAGAAATACCGAGGGTAAGCGAATACAAGTACCTTGGAGTATGGGTAAATGAGAGTGATAGATACATGGAGGTACAGGAAAAAGCCTCGGCAGCAAAAGGAAAGAGGAATGCGGCAATAATGAAGCACAGAGCGTTGTGGGGATACAATAGGTATGAGGTGCTTCGAGGTCTGTGGAAGGGTGTAATGGTTCCAGGGCTTACTTTTGGGAACTCAGTGGTGTGCATGAGGGCAGAGGTGCAATCGGGAATGGATGTAAATCAAAGGACTGTGGGACGCCTCGCGTTGGGTGCTCACGGGAAGACGACAAACGAGGCTGTAAAGGGCGATATGGGGTGGGCAGGTTTTGAGGCGAGGGAAGCGCAGAGCAAAGTAAGGTTCGAAGAAAGGCTATGAAATATGAAGGAGAGTAGATGGGCAGAGAAGGTGTTCTGTTATTTGTATAGGAAGAGCGTGGACACACAGTGGAGAAAAAGAACTAGAAGACTCACTAGTAAATATACGGCTGGTATTGTAAGCCATATGTCAACAAAGAGCGTTAAGGGAAAAGTCAGGGAGGCGGAGAGGATTTACTGGATGGCAGCTATGGAGAAAAAACCGGCTTTGAGTAACTACCGAAAGGGCAAAAATGAAATAAGGAGGGAGGCATTTTACGATAATTCAAGGGGAAGCGCTTTACTGTTTGAAGCGAGATCGGGTTGCCTTAGAACGCGTAGTTATAAAGCAAGATTCAGTAAAGAAGAAGAACAATGCACATGCTGCGGGAAAGATAAGGAAACGGCGGAGCATGTTCTGATTGAATGTGGAGATATCCACCCAGGTGTACGTTTGGGCACGAGCCTACAGGAAGCCTTGGGTTTTAGGGACAACAATGGAAAGCTGAACACACCCGCGATTGAAATAAGTAAGAGACGGTTAGAGTATTGGTGGCAGAAAATTAGAGAGAAAGGACAAAAATAAATATTGGAAAAATAAAATATGGACAGTGTGCCGTAAATGGCAGAGAACTTAAGCTGAAAATTTACCTTTTTTTTCATTAAGATAGAATTTATCGAAGTAGAGGCATTAGGCCAACATCAAAAAAGAAAAAAGGTTTTTTTTTTTTTGTCGAGCCTGGTGGCATACTTGTCACCACTTGTCACCACATAAAGGGGACGCTCATAGCATCCATCCATCCATCCTCGATGCGCTCGTTCGCCTCCTCTGCACGCTCGAGGCACTCTAACACGGCGCCTCCAGAATACCATTCACCGATTTTCTTGCGCAGAACATCAAATAAATGTTTTATTCACTCTCTCCGGACGCAAGACTATCGTATTTCGATGGAATTTGCAGTGTAAAATGCAGATCCGGGTCAATTTTTTCTTCTTTATTTCTAACAATCAAGTAGAAAAGGGTAGCAATCGCCAAGTAACGGTGACAAAAACTCCTTAGTTTATTTTCTATTTCAATTTAAAAAAAACGCACGGACTTTGCGATAAACAACAAGACACTCGATAACAGCTAGAACATCAGCCTGTTTGATCGACCGCATCTATTAACGACCTCCTTGACCCTATTCCGTGGCCTCCTGGCTAACCACATTCATTGGTGAACTGTATACCGTCGCAGGTTAGCACTGGTTATAAAACTGGTGATCGCCGCCAGTGCGTGTCTATTGTAGACTAGCTAATAATGTGCACGGTGAGTCACATGACAATGTCACTCAGCCGCAAGTGGGCCGATCCCGGAGGCACTGCGATACTATGAGTGCTATAGAAATCGTCCAATGCCTCCGATCTCGGAGGCAGTCGAAAGCGGGGTGCAGAAAGGTTTTGGAGGTTGGGGCATCGATGTGATCAACTGGAAAGGAAAATAATATTGCTTTCGATCTCGAGTCATCTTAGCAAAGTGCACGAGAAACCAAACAACTTCTTTCTTTTTTGTGGCACACGCAGATCAAACTTTGCATGAGCCCAATGATGACTGGAGGTGTTAATTTTTATGTGGCCTATATGCGCGTATTCGATTCACTGGCGACCAAAGACATGTAAGACATTATTAATTGCCTTTCGAATATTTTATTTTACGCTCAATTGGTGTTGTTTGATATGTATGTGTGCGTTTATCATGCGCTCGTTTGCCTATTTTCCTTAACTGTCCATACGTTTATTTCTTGTTTTCTTTGCTAAGGGCTAGCCGGTGCCTCATTTAGTGCGCCAACGTGACCTTTCAGTGTGGCAGCTTGGTATGGCATGACGATAGTTATAGCGCGAGAACAAAACGACGACACAAGAAGGACACGAAATTCAATGTTATTGATAAAAAAACAAGGCCTCTTAGGACTCTAAATAAAGTTACTCTATCCATTCATCCCTAATAACTCACCTGAATTTTTAAAGAAAAGTTGCTGTTCTCTGTTTTCAAGCAAAGCAGTGCCATTGAACCATTCGCATTACACAATATATTGTCTCCGCGACGGTGCCACGAGTCGCACACAGCCAGCGGTGATTCGGTCCTGTTGCACTTTGTGGTGATAATGTGGCACGCCACCGACGTCCTTCGCGGCTGTGGCCTCCGGCGGCGTCCGATTTGAGTCTGGCTAGGGCGACCCCAGCAGCAACCCCTCCGCCACCCCTCGGTCTCCCACTGCAGCCGCCTAGCTTACCGCGACGCCCGAGAGAAACCCGAAAAACCTGTCCACCGGAGAGTGCTGCTGCTGCTGCGGCTACCGCTGTGGCAGCAGCACACTGCAGGAATCGCACGTTGCCCGCTGATCACGTCAAGACGGCACGTAGCGGCGTTGTAGCTGCGCAGAAGCCGCGCTGTTATAGACGCAACATTAATTAACTGGCAATCAGTGACGGCTGTGCCGTCGTTTGTGCGGGGCCATGCTCGTTTTCCAACCTTCCTAGACCATTCAATGAGATTTTGCATTCATTCATTCATTCATTCATTCAATCTATCATTCAAAGAAGCATACAGCATAATCACCGACTGCATTTTTTTTGGGCGAACCCTTCCTTCCGAACCCTTCCTTGGGCGAACTGTACCCCAAAGGTAATGTTAATATTTTCGGTTCTTTCATGTAGAAGTCCGCGTTAAAGTGCCTTGCAACACTTTTTGATCATGGTCAGAAAACGCTGCCGATCGGCTGTAGAGGCTCCTCAGAACACGCGAGCTAAATATTATAACGCAGCACACGGCTTGGCATTTGCAATAAATTATCAAAGTCAGCCCGAAAATTGCTTTCTCTTCTCTCGACAAATGACGGAGGAAGCTCAAACATCACTCGTATAAGGTCATCTTTCAGCCGTTGGCTGATTTGAACGTCGCGCGCTCGCTCGTTACAGGAATCTCCGTGAGAGGCCGCGGCTTGTCCACGCATGCGCGCACGATTGCACTGAAAAAACCGCGTATTTGAAAAAAGTGCTCAAGGTCACATAGCGCACGGGACGTACTTTCTCTGCCCATGCCATCCCTACCTGCTTAGTCGGGACGAGAGACGAGAGAATGCGATTGCAGCGCGCAATAAATCTTTGTAACTCCGCTCGTACTGGGCGGATTCCTAAAAGTTTTGCTGCGTTGAAATCATGAGGCAATAGGCTATTTTACTTATTCAATTTCATGATTACCCAAAGAAGTGTTTCAGCGCCCCTTTAATGCTGTACTAAAGGAAAGAAAGGGAGAAAGTATATAAACAGACAATATAAAGCATATGCTCTAGAATTTATTGACGTTATAGTGACGACGCGATTCGGCCAACGCAGCTTTTTCCACGGCAACGCGCTCGTTCTTTCTAGCCTGTTAATGTCATGATAGAGAGATCAGGACATCTTCAGGCTTACAGGAGAGGCGTTAAGGACATCACAGTCAAAATCAAGTAGAACTGGTCATGCGCAGGGCCCATAGCGTAAAGTAACCACTCGTCATTAAGAATCACAGACTGGATTCCAAGAGAAGGCAAGCGGGTGAAAGGGAGACAGGAAGTTAGACGGGCAGATGAGATTAGAAAGTTTGCGGGTATAAAGTGGCAACAGGAAGCACAAGACCGAGTAGACTGGTGGAACATGGGAGAGGCTTATGTCCTGCAGTGGGCGTAGTCAGGGTGATGATTATGACAGGAAAGGTCCACTGAAGCTGTATGTCCATGCAGTTTGCTACCCTGCATGTGACAGAGAAATTAGTGGTAAAAGAGAAAAAGAACACACACCCAAACATATATATACATGCACAGAAACAGAAGTGCAGTGAAGTGTATTATAGGCAGTCGCTTAATTACGTTACCTTGAAAGACTGCTGGAGAGCTCGTGCCGATCTGGGACTATATCATCACGCGACAAGACTCCATCTTGAGCAAAACGAGAATGAATTGCTTACGAATGGAGTCATGCATTTGTCAAGATTCCACTTCATCTGGAAGACGGAGTCCTCGCGAACACAAGTAAAAAAAGAAAAGAAAAGGGAAGGAAATAAAAAATGCCCCTAGCTTGCCAAGGTACAGTGCCTATATTAAAAGAAATGCGAGGAAATGTCAATGTATTGTGTAGCATTCATAACGGCATTTTGCTCGTGAGAACCCAGCGTTAGAAGAATAATGTTTTTTTTTTTTTCTTACGCCGTGCAGTCAATAGCGCTGTTCGCAGCACGTGGCATTTTTCTGTCGTGAGAAATGCGGTTTGTGTTTTCAGCTCTAGTAGCTAGCGTGTGCGGTTAAAAACTACTATGAAGTGAACAAAACAAACAGCGTTTTCGGCTAGCCGTTGACGTCCCACAGCGGCACCTCGAACGCGAATTTTCAGATGTTCTTGAGAGGCGTCCAGCCAGCGAGCAGTCCGGAGTGAGGCGCGAGCGGACGGGAAAGCACACACGCAAGGAGGAGAGAGGGTGAATGGTGAGATGAGGAGCGGTTAAGCAATCCACCTACCCTCTCCTACACTCTCTCGCACCACATGCTCTGATTGCTAGGGGTGAGGATAAGCGCGCGCATGCCCGCAGCTGTTGTTATGAGAGAGGCCAGTGGACGGATCCGGACGGACGCCTAACGTATCCCGACTAAGAAATGCATTCGCATTTAGAAGAAGAGAAGCGCAGCTAGCACTGGAAGCGCAGTGCTAAACAGACAGCAAAGCTGAGAGGCTCCCACGTTGTTTAGCTACATGTGCTATTGTTGCCTTGTGCTATCGTTTGGATACTGTGCCATCTTGTATCGCATCATTGGACCCTATTCTAGCCTTTGGCTATGGGTCCAAACAGTTTTTTGAGCTATCATGTTGGAATTGAAAATAAAGTGAAATGAAAAAAAATGAAATGTAGTCCTCGCTGTTCTGCCAATTTCGACAAGTTTGCTGTTTCTTCCTCTATTTTATTGTGTTTTCTGTAAGCCTTTTTGTTATTTTTCTAATTATTAATTTGTTTCTCTCTCTCTCTAGTTCACTCTCTGTCTTCTGTTTTTCTTCCTCTTTTATACTATCCTGCCTCTCTGTCTCTATCTATTTCTATTTATCTCTTGCTCGATATAGGCTTCTTTCTTTTTCATGTTTTCTCACTATCTTTCTCGCTTGCTTCATCCTTCTTTCTATCTATTCTTTGTCTATCTCTTACTCTATTTTTGTGTATTTTTCTGCCTTTCTTTCTCTTTATATGTTTCTTTGTAACTTGTGTCATTTATTTATTTATTTATTTATTTATTTATTTATTTATTTGCTCTTATGCCCACAGCACCAGTGAGGCCTTACCGGTATTGAGGTTCTACTGAGCCGTTTGAACAATCTATTGTAGTCCACAATAAACAGTGCATTGCAACACAAGTAATGAAAACTACGCCATACATTAGATCAAACATCGGTAGATAAGAAAAACAAAAAAAAAATTACGCCATATCCACGAAGTGAATGATGATGAAAGAGCTTGCTCCAGATTTTAAATCTGGTAAACCGTGAATCCTCATTACATCCACTCGACCCTCATACAAAGGCCTGTTCTATCAGGGGCAGCGAAGGTTTTACGACGTTAAACCCCAACGCCAACAAATTATTATTATTATTATTATTATTATTATTATTATTATTATTATTATTATTATTATTATTATTATTATTATTATTATTATTACAGCGAAGGTACCTTGCACCTCCACCCTCCCCCTACTCCATGGAAACCGGCGGCAGAAGCGCCCCATGCCCTGGAACGTGGTGCTATTCCGGATATTGTCGAATTCTGCCATGTTGTCAGATTCCGCCATTGATCGATGCTAATTGGTCAAGTGAGCTGCTACGACCTCTCCGATTGGTTTAAAATGCCGTCATTACAAAATTTGACGATATATGGCGGATTTAGACAGTGTCCAGAATGGCAACTACGGTGCACACGGACGACGGTCGCATCGGTGTTGCGTCTCGCGTCGGAGCTCTCGGTTTGCTAGCGCCGCGTCGCTTGCCCTATCATGCAAGAAGAGAGACGCGCGCGCCACCTTCCATTCTGAACCTGTCATTAGCACCAGAGGGTGCGTGGCTATTACTGCGGGATGAATGGACAAGGCTCCAGCATGAGAGCGAGCTCTTAAAGGAAAAACAAACAAAAGCAGAATGAGAAACGCTAATAGGAAAAAATATATCATGTATGCGAGGCATCATCAACATAAAAATAAACTTTCTTACAGGGAAAGAAAAAAAAGAAAGTAACGTGACTGAACAAAAATAAAACAAAGGAACAGTTTGGAATTAGAATTCAGGTTTGTATAAAAATAAACTACAGCCGAACACACAAAAATATGCCTAAGAGCAGCTGCAAAAGCTTCGTTCTTCAATATGCTAACTCCTGTGTGCCCCGCCGCAGTGGTCTAGTGGCTAAGGTACTCGGCTGCTGACCCGCAGGTCGCGGGGTCAAATCCCGGCTGCGACGGCTGCATTTCCGATGGAGGCGGAAATGTTGTAGGCCCGTGTGCTCAGATTTGGGTGCACGTTAAAGAACCCCAGGTGGTCTAAATTTCCGGAGCCCTCCAATACGGCGTCTCTCATAATCATATAGTGGTTTTGGGACGTTAAACCCCACATATCAATCAATCAATCGATAAAAATGAAGTAAATTGTCATCTGAGGGTGTCACACAGCTAGCAGAAAAATTTAGAAAATTTCACCAAGCCAATGTCGCGAAGATAAAAAAACACATTTTGAAATTTTTGATGTCACGTGCGGAGATTTCATCCTAAAATGAAATTTCCAGCTTGATTTTATACGCTAATAATGTACTTGTGACAGTGAAGTGAATGGCATTGATTTTGTTAGAGTGCAGATTATCATGATAAATCAAGACATTGTTTCTCGCTGATGTCCCTTCAAGAGTAAAACGTAATCGGGTAATCGGGTACCGCTGTTATCACCATCTCAATCGCTATATACTCTGGCTTCAGGTGGGACCCTCAGCCGCGCCTAAAGGCATGGAACGTTTGTGCGCGAAATGTGAACCTTTTCGAACTAATGCATTCTGCAAGTTGAGTTGTACTGCGTAATTCTACCTTTTGCGAATCCGCAAAGTATCCACTACGCATCCGTAAGGTAACACGTGCACCTCCGAAGCTGCACACTTTGCTGACGCCGTTGTCGATAATGACGGTTAATTATGCCCGCGTGGGTTGTATTGGTTGAGCCTTTCAACAACCCATTTGGCGCGCGGTTCCCATTGTCGCACGTAATCTTACATCTGCCAGTTCAACTCATCACCCTACATGACACGTGTATAGCGGCCTTTCTTTTTCCTTTTTTTAGTGGCGAGGTTTGTTATGGTGTGGGTCGTGTCCCTAGAGTAGTATGTTGTAGTAGCAGCAGTAGCCACTTCTACTTAGTTTCAAGAATTGCTAACTAGATGGCGTTGTGTGTATATGTCGCTCGAAATAATATCACTAGATGGTGTTAGTGGTTTTCGTATAGTTGACGATTTTGTATAATTGACGGACAGACACACGCAGACAGATGGACAGACGCACGGACGGACCGACGCTTCACCCCACTAATCATCATTCACTCCGTTTATATGCTGCAATTTTTTTTCGGAGTGGTGTCAGCCAGCGACGTGGCTTTGTTGTAGAACATCTGGCTGCGACACAGAAAGCCTGGATTCGAGCACCACTCCAGCCGAAGAATTTTATCATTTGTTAATTTATCCCTATCTCGACTTCTCGCTCATGAACGCTGATTCTTCTTTCGCCACCAACGATGCCAAACCTGGATTTTTTAGGAAACGAGCTATTTGCCGCAATCACGTTAAAAAGGACAATCACTTACAGCGTCGACCGCATAACACCCAGTGTGTCACACATGCAGCACTGCATGCCGTGTTTGATGCCTCAATGTGCTGATGGGAAATAGCCCATGTTCGACAGCTTCATTTTTACAGCGAAAGCTGTTATGAGATCACTTTTGAGGTAACGCGCAGTTACATGTTGTTCACACTATTCTGTGAAGTGCCCGAGAGAAGACATTGCAACAGAAGGCGACGAAAGCTCTGTTGAAATTCCTACGCGACACCGACTTCAACAAGCGACTGTAACAGCAATGTCACACACCGCGAAAGACAAGACTGGACTATGACTGAGTGTGCGCGCGTGTGCTGCCGAATGTGCTGTTTCTCTCTTCCCTCTCTGCTCTCTTTCATCTCCCCCATCCCTCTCCCATGCGCAGGGTAGCAAACCGGCTGCCTATAAGCTGGTTAACCTCCCTGCCTTTCTTTTCCCTCTATTTTTCTTCCTTCCTAGACGTAAACCAAAAATTATTATAGCCGTAGTTTAAATGAGTCCGGTGAGCCACATGTGCGCGGTGTCATCATGCACGTGCCACGCTTTGCCGGCCACGCACGACGCGCCTGAGGCTTTTTTTTTTTTTCACGGTCCGCGAACCGTGGAAACAAAAAAACTAAGTGCACCACGAAATCGGGATGCCAACGGGCATTCCACCGCATCTGCAGCGTTTCGCCACACGGCAGGACGAATCAGCCGCAAGCCTGCGGGGAGAATGAGATTACACAGAGGGAGGTTTTCTTCCACCTTTGAAAAATCCCGTATAACGCGCGGCGTTTCACCGAATCACGAATGAAGGCCGCTGTTGAAGATTAATTCCGCTTGAAAGCAGTGATGCGAGCGTAGCATGAGTTGCTAGTTGACTTTGTTGGGGTAACATGTTCATGAAGTTTAAAGCGAGGCACTTAAATAACGCAGACGGGACACTGGAGAACACGCACAAGCGCTATGGCTTTCAACAATGATCTAGTGGAAGCCAGATCAATCAATATATGCAAGAAAATGGACTCTGAGGCATGCATAAATGTGGTGGCATGAAGAAATGACCAATATTTCCTGGATGATGATAACGATGCGTGCGCTGACACATTTTTGGCCTATAGCTTTTTTTTTGCGGAGAGGAGTATCTTCTTCTTTTCTGGGCTGTTGCACGAGAGTACAAAAGCCGACATCACAACCTCGGCAGTGCATTTTTGGGGGGTCACGCACACTAACAACAATCTACAATGGCGCCCAAGAACCCTTGAGTGAAACGGTGGATAAATTTTGTATTGTAGCCGATTCTGCTCCGCCATCTTCATGTCGATATTCAGTTATCCGGCTTCCTGTAAATGAATATTGAAAGTTAGCCCTTGTGTGTTTGTGTTTTCCCTTTCCCGTCCTCGTCACTTCAGTGCCGCGCTTAACCTAGTGAACAGCGATGTCAGCAATATCTTCATACATGTCATGTATGTAAATTGCGTGTTCGGGCACGCGTGCAGGCCTCTGTGCGAGTTATTGTTTTGTTGTGGCAGTCTGTTGTCTGTTCGCCCGAGGTAAATTACCTCAGCAATTATCTCCGACCTCTTGTGGTTGCATCTTCAGAATCATTTGCGAATGAGCAACGTTAATCGCAAGTGTTCGTCATTCAGTGTGAATTAGTTATGCGCGCACGTGGAGGACTTGATTTTACGATAATAATAATAATAATAATAATAATAATAATAATAATAATAATAATAATAATAATAATAATAATAATAATAATAATAATAATAATAATAATAATAATAATAATAATAACAATCAAGTAATATAACAACATATGGTGGGGCATTTATGTCGCAAAACGGCAACATGACTATCAAGCTACCGTAGTGAAGGGTTCCACAAATTTCGACCGTCCGGTTTCTTCAGAGAGCACCTAAATCTAAGAACACGGGATTCTAGCACTTCCTCCTGCGTCTAAAGTGCGAACGTTGCGGCCGGTATGGTACAACGCCGGCTGAAAGAATTGATTTCGTCATTTCGGGAAATGTACTATCCCAATGAGGTGGCGTCTTTGGAAGGTTGGGCAATGATACATCGGTCTAAAGAGAAGGGTGTACACTTGACGCCAGCGTCACACGGTTACCTTTAATCGTGATCGGGTCAGATCCGGATGAATTATCTTTATTATGATTGGCTCATTTGCGTAACCTGCAGAAGCGTGTTAATCCCTGCTGAGAAAGTTCATCATAATTGGGCTTAATCGCTATCAGGAAGGCACACCACCAGTATAACTCATTATGGAGCTCCATGTGGGAAGCTTAGCCAACGCATATCTTTATCCTCTTTACCCTCATCTGCTCTCCAATGGCTGCCGGCTTTTAGTCATCCATCAACTACAGAGGCGAAAATTTGTTGCGGGTTTGGGGGTTTGACTATACGTATATACGTGGTGCGTAATGAGCATTTCCGGTGGAGAGGGATCCGCTCTTGGCGACACACAGGCTGTCGAATGAAAATTCTAATACTATATATAATAATAACGTACCGGGCTTTACGTAAAAAAAAAACACGATATATGATAATGACAGACGCCGTAGTGGAGTGCTCCGGAAATTTCGATCATCTGGTGTTCTTTAACGTGCACCGACAACGCACAGTACAAAAATTTCGTCTAAAAAATTTCGCCTCAAAAATTTCGTCTCCATCGAAATGGGCCACCACAGCCAGGATTGAGCCAAGAATCCAAAACCTTCCGGTCACCACCCGAGCATCATGGTCATAACTCCGCCACATTGAACCTAATCAGGAAGACACACTGATTTTATTTCTTTTTATTAATTTATGCGGACACATTTTGAATGCGCTGCTTCCCGGTGAGTTTTAGATTCACATGCGACACTCTCATACCAAGATCGAGTGCCAAGGGCTTTGAACGCATTCCGCCTTTAGTGTATTCTTTCTGACCAAGTATTGTCTTTAGCATCTAGCATATCAAAGGACAAAAGGTAGTGAGTGTCTTAAGCAAACTAAGACGAGCGAGCAATGGGCTCAAAGATTAGAGAAACTCGTTCCTATCTGCGCGCCTCTCATGCAAAAGAGCACGCATTATATTGGCTTGTCGATCGCCAAACGATTGGAAATTCAAATGGGTACTTTGAGGTTGCTGCACACGCGAATATTGCGTGCGCAGCAACCGTAGCAAGTTTGAGAAAGGTCTTAAAGCCTGAAGACTGACATGCTATACTCTTTAAGAGCGCGCATCGAATTACGGGTCGCTGATAAGCGCATAATTTTGTCTCGAGGTTGCACTTGCGAACGTTCGAACAAGCCGCAACATGTAAATGATAATGCCGACTATATATAACAAGTTATTAATCGTTGACGCACCCAGGCGTTTGTACCAAATGTAATATACATCCTCAACGAGCTCGTACCTCATCCTACCCTCATCCCCTTTCCTCGTGCAGCAATAAGGAAAGCAGATAAATCCTAACCAAGGCTACATTTTGTAGCATTCTTTCTCAGAAAACAAGAAAGTAAAGAATATAGATAAATCACTTGCTGTGCGCATAGTCCGACAATACAGGAACGCTCGAAAACACTGATTATTTTTTAAACTTGCTTGCTGTCTTGACTCCAAATAATATGCAGAAATGGACAGCAAATGCACCAAAGAAACCAATAGGTAGGCATGTCGTCAACATGAAATCTTCGTTGCCAGACTGGGTTGAAAAGTTGCCGAATTGGCGCAAGCCAGCTATCGCGATGGCAACCTTGGTAACTTTGTACGAACTACACAATTAACAACTATAGTCGTGACGTAATGGCTGACCCGGCAAACGTTATACTGCATTTGCAATGAAATATTCTTAAAAAGCGCGTGCTTCCTAAAATCGACGTTTCGAAAAGCGGACTTGCCTTCTCCTAGGTTTATCGATGTTTCAAGTCCGCTATAGTCGAAACATCGGCTTCAGCACACAGACACTGTTTACGAATTTCACTTGCAACCACATATCTTTCCTTTTCAGCTTTTTTTTAAATTATTCATTCTTCAATTTTGACACTATATAAGCAACTGAAAGCGTCTTATCATGGGTTTGCAGCTTACGGCAGATAAACTGAGATAGAGACTCGACACTGTTTGAGCAGAATGTGAAGAACCACGAGGGCTACAGATAAACTAATGTCTGAGCGTCGTGGTTCATCTCGCATAGTAATGCATGCCAAAACTAATGCTTTTATCTGATTTTCATCACGAATGCTTTTGGAAAGGAGCGCGAAAGATTTCTCGCGCTTTGATAGCACAACGTGCTTAACTTGTGTTTGAAACAACGTATTTTAGACCAACGCGCAGTTTGAATGCTGATCGTGCACGTCCATCACTGGAGTGATTCGATTAAAATATGAGAAATTTGATTGCGAATACGTCCAACCTCTTGTTCCCGTTGCTACGGGGTTGGAATTTCGTCGTATGTAAGCCACAATCGTCTGCGCACGGAGAAAGGGAGTAAAATAGGAGTAAAGAAACGCGGCAACTCCAAATGCACAAAGAAACAACGAAACTGGCTAATGCAAAACAAAAACAAAAGCGACCAAAACCAGCAAGCCTGGGACATGCTGTAGCGCGATGCTTCGTTGGCTGCCTGCAGGAAGTCGCCGACGCAAATGATATATAAATCCGGACGCGATCATGCGGCAGGAATAATAGAAATGGCCCGGCTCGGGATCATCGGCCATCACACAGGTTGCATCTTATAGCTGGATCGGCGGACGCCATCATAAATACGGGGGGTGTCTCAGTGCAGGTCATTACTTATAGCGCGTGTATATATACACTAATGGCAGCTGCAGCATCACGAAATGTGCAGCGATAAACGCGTTTCTCGACAATCAGCGTACAGTGACGTATAAAAGCGAAACCCGCAAGCGCACTGCGATATCACTTCAAAAGACCACGACGCCACACTGAGGCAGCTCAATGTAAGATTCTTAAGGGGTCAGTAAAGGCTCTTATAGGTATGTAAGTGGGTGTTCGTGTGAGCACACGTCAGTCGCGTGACGTAAGGCATGCGCTGCTGGAACTACAGCCTCTCAATGCCGAGTGTTAGGAATCAATCAATTAAACAATAATTAAATCAACCCATCAACTTTCTTTATGTCCATTTAACAAACAGACAGAGGAGCAGCGAATAAAAGCTGTCTTCCACCAGCTTGATGAGCCAGCTGCTCCCATTTACAAGGGCTCACGGCAGCGCAGTGATAGTTGGACGTAAATATATTTGAAATATAAAATCAGAAAGAAAAAGTAACGTCACTGTAAAAAAAACGGTACATCATTTGGAAACAACGACATTGAACGCGAGAAAAACCAACAAGCGTAAAAAATAGTGATAAAATATGAAAAACGATAGAAACGAATAAATACTTTAACCAATCGTGTTTACAAATTTCTAGCGTAAATTGCTCGATGAACAACAAAACAGATCAAGATTAGGTAATGTGTAATGATTGAGAAGGGAAGGCAGGGTAGGGCATAAGAGTTACATGGAAGAGTGTTAATGGGATGTTAAATCACATGTTAAAAAAAGCTTTTGTAATGAGTCGACGGGCCAGGTGCTGAAAGCGTGCATCTAAAAGTACGTGAGCGAAAATAACATCTTCCCTCACGTTTGATGCATGAAACACCTGTTTTTTTTTAAGCTTAATTGCGCTTAGAGAAGACTACGTGTCCTCGATAGTGTTTGAACAAGTGGATCAATGCTACGTACAGTTCGTAGTCGAAAAACATTTCGCTGTCACTCTCCAAGGTTTGTCCACGACTTCATCATACGTACCGAACTAGTCTGAGTTTTAAGGCTAACTTGTAGGCAAGGGAGAGCTTGAAAAATCAGTTTTATTTTAACACTGGACTAGATACCAGGGTTTCCTAGCTATTAGTACACATTTCTGTATGACCGATATTGTGAAGAAAAATAAATAAACACCTAAACTTCACCGTATACCAAATCAATCAACTTGCAGTATGTATCGTACTTCAAACGTGACATAAACACATAAGGTATTCGCTTCCAAATCAACTATTTAGGATTCGAGGCAACGTGAAATGTAATGTACAAGGGTATAATAACGAGGCTACCAATAAGCAAAGCCTGCCAATTACAAATAGAAATTGCGAGCATTCGGCCCTTTTGCATATTCTTTGTTTCGTGTCAACAGCCTTTGCGAGTTTGGCTCAGGTATAGTGCGAACATCAAGCCCCACCACGGTGGTTTAGTGGTTAAGGTACTCGGCTGCTAATCCACGGTTCGCGGGTTCGAATTCCGGTTGCGGCTGCTGCGCTTGTGATTGATTGATTTATTGATATGTGGGGTTTAACGTCCCGAAACTACCATATGACTATCAGAGATGCCGTAGTGAAGGGCTCCGGAAATTTCGACCACCTGGGGTTCTTTAACGTGCACGCGAATCTGAGCACACGGGCCTACTGTATTTTCGCCTCCATCGAAAATGCAGCCGCCGCAGCCGGCATTCTATCGCGTGACCTGCGGGTCAGCAGACGAGTACCTTAGCCACTAGACCACCAAAGCAGGAGCATTTCCCATGGAGGCGAAGTTGTTGTAGGCCCGTGTGCTGAGATTTAGGTGCACGTTATAGAACCCCAGGTGGTCGAAATTTCCGGAGCCCCCTACTACGGCGTTTCTCACAATATTATGGGGGTTTTGGGACTCAAGCCCCACGCATCGATCAATCAATAAATAGTGCGAACATCAACCTCCTTGTGACAGTAGTAAACTTACGGATTTGCTATAGCATTGCGAGATAGATAAGCCGCACTGAGAATATAAAGAGGACAGGTGCAAAGTCAAAAAGTCAAGGTAGAAGGTTAGCAGCAACCGTCAGATATCGAGCACAAGTACATTTCATTGAAGATTGAGAAGAAAAGGTGAAGCTCACTACATTATGTGATGCAATCATCATATATATATATATATATATATATATATATATATATATATATATATATATATATATATATATATTCTACTACAATAACGTTTGTACACACTACAGTAACGTTGTAACATATTCTACTACAATAACGTTTGTACTGGTGCAAAAAGGTGGAAAGATGTGGATACGCGTTACACATTATTCAATGACAATATTCAACTGGAAAAATTGAATTGCTTGTGTAAGGCCATGCTCGGAATACTACGAAAAGGGGTCGGTATTAGACAGATATTATATTTCTTTTAAGCTTATCAGAAATATCTCGCGATAATGGTGGTCAAGAAAACGATAGACGATACGGGAGCTATCAGAGGGTGAAAGATTGCTGCGCAAAAGCATATTGTGGATACCAGCATTTGAACATCCACAAAAGCGAGGAGTTTCATCATTGAAGGCTCTCGTTCAATTGAAATCTCTGTGTCCGTGTTTCTTGAGAAGCTTCCTTGAAGGACATTTCAAGAATCAGTTGCCACCCTATACATGCACCCTCGTTTTCAAGGTGTCAAACTCGTTAAACCTGAATGTCACGTGGAAATTGTACAGATAGAAAATAAACACGTCATTATTTCCCGCATACTAAAATGCAAAACTCGTTCTAGTCGACAGTATCAAGCAGCATATTCTGGAACACGTATGCGCAATATCCCCGTGATATATCCATAGGAACCTCCATTCAAAACAATGACAGACTAGGCCTATTTGATTCTCATAACAAGCACACGCTCTTATACACCAGCCAGACTGGGCGTTGCCTAAAAGACCGTTTGCGAGAGCATGACTTCGGTCTCCCCTCCGAAACTGGTAGCAACTTAGGCTCATACTCTAAGGACCATGACGTGTACCAAGCTCGTGGACGTGTCAAATCACAGTTCTTGGTCCGCAGGAGCAATATAGTGACGCTCGTGCACGCGATAGATCTGAAGCCGTTGCAGTCACCAAGAACAGTGCGTCATGCGTCATCTCTCCGTGTGTAGCGATGTGTCTTGCTGAAGTAACATATATTGACAACAAAATTTTCAGTGACACGTAAGTTGTAGAACTCAAGTGGCGTGCGTTACGAGCCTGATGACACTCGCATAGGTAAATTGTAAGCGTATACCGAGCTCCGCAAACCAGAACTATCAAGCCCAAAACAGACACCTAACTGCGCAAACCACTGCGTATCTATGTAGCACACACGTGGAGCAGGTTTCACGCACTCTGACCCGCTGACAAGTGCTCACAGCGGGCGGCATATATCCACACTCACCTGCTGCCCGCGCGTATGTGGCGCGGCGGGCCCACTGAAGCAAAGACGCAACGTACATCCGCTCCACTTTTAGAATCCGTCGCCACCACCTCTTTCCTCAAATTTGCAATAAAGGTCCAAGTAAATAAGAAGAAAAATATGAGAGACACAGACGACGGAGCGCCATGGAGGAACGCGGAAGAGATGACGGGAAACACGAGGGAGGAGGGTGTGAGGTGTCCGTGCGTCAATGTTACACTCACGGGTATCCCCAGGACGTCCCACAAGCCCACAGACACACATATCACCACTCACCTGCCACCGACCGCCTGCAGGGTTTAGTTTGGCCGCTTGGCTCTCCGACATGGTGGGCACCGTGTCAAACGGCTTTGCTCCTCAGTAGGGAAACAACGGATTTCGTACGCTCGCGGAGGAGGCAACGGGTCTTGAGGGTCGGCGAGGTACAAGTGGTACCAATCGCTCACACACCGAAGAGGGCTCGGCCAGCGACCCCTAGGCAATCAGGCACCACAACCAGGTCGAATCACAGGTATTCCATGTCAAGGGAGACTGTTGAATCCACGCCACAGTCGACGAGTCATGGCTCTAGAGAAGACGATCCCCAAAATCACAGCCTCTGGTTCGGCGAAACGTCTAGCGGTGCTCCGAGGTCGGTATGAAACACTGAAGTCGGCAACAGGGTGCGAAGGAACGTAAACGGGCGGGTTACACGTTTTACTGTTGATCTTCGCGGGTGGAGACGCCGCGAAGCCAGACCAATCTGCCGCTACTGCGGACACACATGGCGATGCGATAGCCGCCGACACCGTTTCTGGCGGCGGCTGTCAAGTCACCGAGACAGAGCTTGACGAAACGGTCGTTCCAGACACTGGGACGGGCAGCACGTTCTCCCGCAACTCCACTCGGTCTCGGCACTGCACTATTCAACCACGGCGGCGCGGCGGCCGTGATACTGCCCCAGCAAGCACGTTCAGAACGAGGGCAAACCGACCGCTTTGTCAGGAGCACCGTACGTATACGACATGGCTTCTCTCGAGTAAGCCGGACGGCAGACAGTTTCTATCCAGTTGCAACGAAGACAGCACTGGCGAAAAGGCAGCCAGGGCTACCTTGCACTATCGTTAAGCATATATTGTATAACACATGCGCACACAGAGACACCACCACCACGCCTAAAATGCAAACAACGCAACTACAGAGTCTACTGGCGCTGGGAAACCAGATATATAGCACCTACCAGTCGGTGGTGGTGGGACAGCTATGTACACGTGCTGACGCTCGTTACGGAATGATCGAGGTGACTGCTTCCACCGCCACCAGCAGCCCCCGCGGCAGCGACGGTCCTGGATCTGTTTTTCTTTCTTCTTTTGAGGTCTTTTGCATTCGCGTTTCTTTTTTCCTCTCCCCTCCATCCCTCTCTTCGTCTGTATTACCATATTTTCTTTCCTATACAGCCCTTCCGCGCTTTCCCTCCACCGTTATTTCCAACTCGCCGCTTTTTCCTTCCTCCCCGAGGCCTTCTCTCCACGATTCCACTCCCTCCGAAACTGTTCGCTTCTATCCCGGCCACGCTCTTTCGTTCGACGTCGGCCGCCGCTGCTACACGTCCTCTGTACGACGTCCTCCTCCTTGATAGGACCCGGCGGCTTGCCGACAGTCTCCGCAAAGCATGAAGAAAAGCTCGGGGAACGTATACACCACTGGCGAAACGACCCCTCACTGCTCTCCTCTGACGGTTCTCGCACGACGTTTCTTTTCTGTGGTTTTCTAGTCAGCGCGCGTGCCGATATGCAATGCAACGTCGACGTTGTTTTCGATCTTTCAGGCTGCACGCCCGTCTGCCTGCCTGTAGAACCCGCTTCGCGACGCGTGCGAGCGTTCGTCGGTGGCGGGGAGTTTGTACACTGCATTGGGGGCAAGGACGCAAGCGAGCCGAAGAAATGTTTTGGCACGCGGCCCTTGGCTGAGTGACATCGCGACACACACCAACGACGACGACGTGCACGTGACGCGCCCCGACGCGTCAATCGCTATTGACACTTTCAGCCGCTACCGGAAACCTTATACAGTCTGTCAGGTGTTGCACGCACGCCCTATAGCAGCTCACCCAATGAGCTATTGGTGTTATGGGGCTGGAAACATAAACCATGACATAAAAATCACAGCATATCCACGGAGTGCATGATGATGAGTGGTGCGAAGCATGCGTC
Source organism: Rhipicephalus annulatus (assembly GCA_013436015.1). Classification (NCBI taxonomy): domain Eukaryota; kingdom Metazoa; phylum Arthropoda; class Arachnida; order Ixodida; family Ixodidae; genus Rhipicephalus; species Rhipicephalus annulatus. Next base: position 585,751 of record WOVY01015117.1, read on the forward strand.
AGTCCGTCCGCGCTACTGTCCGTCCGTTCGTTCTTGCTACCGTGCGTCCGTCTGTGCGACCATACGTCCGTGCGTGCGTCTGTCTGTCTGTGCGTCCATCGTCCGTCCATGCGTCCGTCTGTCTGTCCATGCACCCGTCCGTCCGTGCGCATGTCCCTCCGTCTGTCCATGCATCCGTCCGTTCATGGGTTCGTCCGTGCGTCGGTGTGCCCTTCCATACTTCCGTTCGTGCGTCCGTCCCTGCGTTCGTCCGTGCGTCTGTCTATATTCATGCGTCTATCTGTGCGCCCGTCCGTCCGCGTGTCTCTCCATCCATCCGTCCATCTTGTGAACACCTCAAGTACCGCCACCTCACATCTTTTCATCGGAAATTCCAAGGACTAAACGAGAGGTGGCGCGGCCGGACGAGAGAAGCGCCACGCGCGCATTTTCTTGCAAATTGCGCAGTTCGTCTCTAGTTCCCACCTTCCACTGACACTAGTTCATGACACCGCGGCCTAACCCTCACTAAATCTTGCTAAAACCAAGGAGCTTACGCCCAGCGAGTTTAACGTGGCAACCTCTTCTGGTCAGGCAGTGCTCGAAGTGCATCCTTCTGTTACCAGTTTTGGGGGCGAAGCTCCATATGCCGTGGGTCGTGCGTCCGCGATGTATGTATGTAGTAGTTGTAGTAGTAGTAGTAGTAGTAGTAGTAGTAGTAGTAGTAGTAGTAGCCACCTCCACGGCCGGACTAGAGGAGCAACACGCACGCACCCTTTTCAATTGAGGAGGAAACCCGCGCATGTAATCATAAATAAAAAGATAGTTATTTCTAATAAAATAAATTACAAAGACGAGTATTGGTGACTTAATCTCCAATAAAATTTGCCCTGAGTTTGATGCTTATTAAAAAAAACGAGTATCAGAAGGACGCACTTTGAGCACTATCTGACCAGAAAGCGTTGCCACGTTAAACTCGCTGGGCGTAACCTCCTTGGTTTTAGCTGGGCACATCTCGTCGACTTCAGCCTCCAGGCTCCGTCCGGCCTCTCTCGACTTGACAACGGTGCTTTGCCGACTGTGGCTTGGTGTCGCTTTCACCAAAGTTTTCCTAATCGGTGTGGAAGAGAGTGCTGCTTCGTAAATCATGTTTCAACAAGTGTTTGATAATATTAGGGGTGAATCAAAGAGAAGTTTATTGACTTCCAACCAAGGATAAAGTACATGACAAAAACATCGAGCTTCACGACTACAAAGGGTGCATGTACAATCAGGAAGGCACCACTACCGAGGTACAATGTATGTGGGGGAATGTACCCCTCCATTTACTGTACAGCGCGTTGTGCTCCAGCAGGCTTAATCATGCGCGGCGGTAGGTCTTCTCAACACGCGGTGGGAACAAGTAGCGACTTAGCGCTGTACAACTGTAGGTATTATTTCTTTTTGTCGCCTGAAGCAATGCTGCTTTCGTACACAGTAAGTGCATGCCCGGAGGTATAAAAGAGGCCTTGAGGCTGGGGGGGGGGGGGGTTACAAGGGAGTGGGGGGGGCGTGTCTCCCCCCAAATAAGGCATCAGCAACAATCTGCGCGTAAAAAAAACTGACTGAAGGCGCCAATCAATGAAGAAGGCGCTATACAAAATTTAACTCAAGTGTCGACCAGCACACTTTGCCCGAATCGATTACAAATAACAACGACAGTGGGGTGATGAAATGAAAAAGGTGATACAGATATACATATACATATACATACACAAACACACACACACACACATATATATATATATATATATATATATATATATATATATATATATATATATATATATATATATATATATATATATATACATACACACATATAGATATATATATATATATATATATATATATATATATATATATATATAGGGGACATGTATATATATATATATATATATATATATATATATATATATATATATATATATATATATATATATATATATATATATATATACAAGTCCCCTTCCGCATGTGCTAGACAGCGGGAGGGGTGTCACCAGGTAGTGATTGGGGCGGCTAGCTTGCCATTCCTCAGAAAAAAGAATCTGGTATGCCAGCGACGAAGGAAGTTTTCCTCGCCTCTGGCCTCAAGTTCGCCGGTTAGGTGGGCCCATAGCAACCGCCGGATACGCGAGACTACCGGAAACGCGCTCCGGACAGGCTTTCTACGCGCCTCCGCTAGCGATCTCCTTTGCCAAATAGCTAACATCGCGAAGACCAGCACAAGTTGGCCGAAGGCACCTTTGTTGCGCTTGTGGTAAGGAGGTGGGCGGATACCAAAGGAGCGGGCTACCATCCGCCACACGGGTTTCACCGCCACGCATTGGAACAACGCGTGATCCTGCGATTCAACTGCGTGACAGTTCGGACAACGTGCATCCGGGACTATTCCAAATTTATGCAGGCGTTGTCTGGTGGGGAGGACGGCCCAGGCCTTTTTCAGGAGGAAATCCTGTGCATCACGGGGGGTGCCGCAACGGAGCGAGAGTAATTCGCGCTTCGCGCGCTCGGCTCGTTTTTGTTCAGTGTCGCTCAGCTGCTTCCGCGTGATGGCTTCAACGATGCGCGCTGGCTGGTCCTCATCCACATCGCCTTCGGGCACTTCTTGCCTCAACATGCGCCAGGTAGCCGACGCCGTTTTATAGAAGGGCGCGGGTGCCTCAGCAAAGGGCCCAATGTGGTGGCCTGCATCCAGCCAGTCGTGCTTCACTCCACTCCAGTAGAGGAGTAGGTTGCGCCCTACGTAATCGCTCGCGCGCGCGAGCATGCGGGCGGTTTTCAGGGCCAGGACTCTGCTCGTGGTCAACACATGTGGTAGGCCGAGGCCCCCTTCTGACACTGCCAGTTGTAGCAAGTTTTGCTTCAATGGTGGCGGTTTCCCATCCCAGAGGTATGCGTTAATGAGTTTGGTTAACTGGCTTGCTGTTCTTGTGGGCATCACCGCTACTCGGCTCGCATGCGAGGCTAGGGCGCAAATGCTTGTTTTGACGGCTACTGCTTTCTCGCGTAGCGTCAGGCCTTGTAGGCTAGCGCTCTCTGACACTTGTGCAGCCCTGTCCACGACTCGGGACCACGTAGAGGCCGCAACTCCGCTTCGTAAATCATGTTTCAACAAGTGTTTGATAATATTAGGGGTGAAGCTCCTCATAGCGGCACCCGTCCGTTCCTCGTAGTCGTTGTAGTAGTGTGTAACCAGTCTTACAATTCGACCTCCAAGGTGGTGCTGGTGGGAGATTTCGTCTGTGCGTTGTTGAACAATAAAAAAATTCGCAGCGTGCGCGTTAACTAAAAGCAGAATTCTCCTGTCTCTCATTCTCCCTTAGCAGTTATTGGCATGTACATTGAACACTATCTGACAAGAAAGGGTTGCTACGTTATACTCGCTGGGCGTAACCTCCTTGGTTTTAGAAAGGTTTAGCGAGCGTTGGGCCGCAGTGCCATGAATACAATGCACTAGTATATACCATGAACTCGAGGTGGTTAACAGTGGGAAGTAGACACGAAGCGCAAGCCGTAAGAAAGTGTGCATTTATTTATTTATTTATTTATTTATTTATTTATTTATTTATTTATTTATTTATTTATTTACAATACTGCCACTCTCATCCGAGAGCATAGCAGGAGGGCATACAAATGTGTGTACAAGAAACATGTGAATCTGCAGGCTTGACTCATGAGGAAGAACAAAAAAGAACATATGCACACAAAGACAAAATAATTGCACAACTTTACGCATAAACACGTCTATATTACAAGCTGTAGTAACAAGAAGAAGAAATAAACCAAAAAAACAAGTCCATCAAAAAGGTAAGAATAGTTCCAATACAAGGCTGCAGCAACGAAATACACAAGAAATTAACAGATTTGTAAGCTGGAAATGCTACACGTGTGCTGTTCGGTTAGCGCAACAATAAGTGTTATTTCTACACTGAATAATCTAGCATTTCGACGAACTTAGATAACGAGTCAGTGCTTGTTATCACGGGGTCGAGTTTATTCCACTCGCGTATTGCCATGGGAAAGAAAGAGTACATAAACGTGTCGTTACCGCAGGAGTATTCGGTTATGGTGCGGTCGTGTTTGTGACGTGTAGGGCGGGTCTGAGAAAAAGATATGTATTTATGCGTATCAATCTTGTAACTGTTATGAATTAGCTGGAACAAGAATTTTAGGCGAGCGTGCCTCGCTCCAACTGACAAACTTTTTATTCCTGAATCAGCCAAGAGGTTAGTGGGAGAGTCAGTCCGTTTATATTTATTGTAGATGAACCTTATAGCCTTTCGTTGGACACTTTCAATCTTTTTCATGAGGGTAGTCGAGTGCGGAAACCATATCGGGCTTGCATATTCCAGAAGCGGTCTTACGAACGTTCTATAAGCTAACAGCTTGGTAGAAGTGGGGGACGTCTTTAGGCACCGTTTTAGGTAGAACAGTTTGCGCAACGCGGCGGCGGTAATATTTGTGATGTGTGAATCCCGTCTAAGATCGGAAGTAAGCGTAATTCCTAAATATTTGTGTTGCGAAACCTTACTTAATGGTATGTCATTAATGAAGTATGTAAACATAGAAGGCTGTTTTTTTGTTGAAACAGTCATGGTAACGGATTTTTTAATGTTTATTGTCATTTGCCAGTCAGAACACCATTTCGTTATTTTACTAAGCGACGTGGTAAGCATTAGGTGGTCCGTATAGCTATTAATTTCCCTGTAAATAATGCAGTCATCTGCAAATAACTTGATGTTGCACTCGATATTGGAAGGTATGTCGTTAATAAAAATTAAGAATAATAACGGTCCCAGGACTGACCCCTGCGGAACCCCGGATGTCACAGGTACGGTCTCAGATGGTGTGTTTTCGAAGACAACAAACTGGGACCTGTTCGAGAGGAAGTCTTTTACCCATGCCGATATTGCGCCTTTGCCAATCACGTTTTCCAATTTCCCAATTAATTTAGTATGGCCTACACAATCAAATGCTTTGGAAAAATCCAGCAGAATGATGTCTGTTTGCGCGTGGTTGTTTATTGATAGTGCGAGGTCGTGAACTACTTCTGCTAGCTGTGTAATAGTTGATAGGCCGCTGCGGAAGCCGTGCTGATGAGGTGATAAAAAGTTCCCTTTTTCCAAGTAAACAGTTAGATGCTTCAGGATTATGTGCTCAAGTAATTTGCATGACGTGCTTGTTAGTGAAATAGTCCTGAAATTTGAAACGTCATTTTTGTCTCCTGATTTGTGAATTGGTACTATTTTTGCTATCTTCCAGTCTTCCGGTAGGGTAGGTGTTGAAAGCAACTTGCGAAAAATTAGGCCGAGGTACTTGCTACACCATTAGGCATATCTTTTTAGGAATTCATTCGGTATGTCATCCGGGCCGGTGGATTTTTTCGGGTCCAAGTTAAGCAATAGTTGCATAATTCCAGCGTCTGTGATGTTAATTTCCTCAATTTTGTCAGTATTGTGCTGTTACAAATAAGGTGAAACGCCATTATCTGTCGTGAATACCGAGCGGAAGAAATCATTATGCGCATTCGACTTCGCTACCTTCTCTTCTGCTGTTAGTGTAGACGACGCTTCAGGACTTTTACGAAAATGCCTCCAGAATTTCTGCGGGCTATTTGTGATAAAGTTTGGAAGAGTTACGTTGAAGTAATGCTGTTTGGCTTGCTGCGTCTTTGTTTTCAGTCTCACGACTGCATTTAATAACTTCTCGTTACCTGGTGAGTTGGCGGGGTTGATCCTCGCTGCCCGCCGTAACCTTTTTACTTGACGTTTCGCTTGGATAACTTCTCGATTTATCCATGGGTTTTTTAGGTTGGTTTTTTTGTGTTTAACAGGTATAAATGTATTAATGCAGTGAAAAACAATGACCTTGAACTGGAGCCACAACAAATTTACATTTGCGGACATGTCTGAGGCAGTTTCAAAAAAAGGTTGGAATTCATGCGCGAGATACGTTTGAATACTGTCATTGTTGGCTTTATGATAATTGATAATGGTTACTGCGGTAGGGCGAACTGTGAATTTACAATCAAGTACCAACCGAAAAACAGGAATCTTGTGGTCAGATATCCCGTCAGCAACGCTTATCTCGATTTGCTCGTTTAGAAAATGGTCGCTCAGAAGGACGAGGTCGAGAATATTTTCAGTGGTTCCTTGTATGCGTGTTGCATCGGCTACTACCTGATGAAGGTTAAAATCAAGCATTAAATTAACCAGTGCTTTCGATGACAGAGACGTGTGGTGCATAGTAGCCCAGTCAAAATCATCGAGGTTGAAGTCGCCCATAATAATCACACGATTGCTGCGTGCATGCTGCGAAAGAAATTCTTGGATGAAAGATATACCGTCTTCACCGGAGAACGGTCTACGATAGACGCATCCAGTGATTGTACTCGGGCCGTCGCAAGCTATCTTACAAAAAACAGCCTCCGCACTTGCTACCTCGGGCAAACATGTGAAAGGGATACATTTTTTAATTAATAAAGCTACCCCTCCGCCTCGAGTTGGCCTATCTTTCCTGATAACTGAGTAGTTTGGGGGAGCAATTTCATGGCTGGATACGTCTGGGGAAAGCCATGTCTCCGTTATAGCCACAAGGTCAGGATAATAATCAAGTAAGATATGCTCGAGTTGCTCTATTTTGTTTAGTATACTCCGGGCATTTATGTTCAGCAAGGTTAGCTCTTTAACAGCGCGTTGCTTCGAGTCGTCGGCTTGCTCGGGATTTCTTTTTGCTTGGTTTCTTTCATTGGACCTTTGCTTGCATTTTGGTCGTTTTCTTTTTTCATCGGTATCTTGTCGCTCATTTCATCGCTCCAAACGAATGCGCGCTTGTCAATGTACAATTTGTCAAATGAAAGGGTAACCTTTTCTTTGTTTTCACGGTTTGGCTTCGCACTATCCCATAGCTTCTTCCTTACTTCTCGTACTTTCGGCGAGAAGTCTTCGCCGATAGCAAACGAAGTACGTTTCAGTTTGAATCCTCTTTTTAGAATTTCTGTTTTCTCTCTCCAGTCCAACAGCCTCAAAATTACTGGCCGTGTTTTTTTGGGTGCAGGTTTACCTAAACGGTGTATCCGTTCTATGGCAACCTTATCTAACTCGAGTATCTCATTGATTATAGTCGTGTTCATGGTGTCCGCTAACGTATCGCTTGTTTCTCCGTCAACCTCTGAGAGACCGTAAACAATCAAGTTATTGCGCCGGCTACGGTTGTCCAAGTCATCCATTTTCTTTTCCAGAACTTCAATGGCTCGACTCATAGAATCAATCTGAGTTTGGCAAGATTCTATTTTAACTTCTAGTATAGCCAGGTCATCTAATTTCTTGTCAATGTTAACTAGCCGCTCTTCCTTAATGTCTCTGATGTCGGCCGCTATTGCTTGCAGTTGCTTTGCAATGGTAGCTAAATCCGGGCCTGGGTTTGATTCGATATTCCCGGCTAGCATGAGCAATTTTCGCACAGACACTGCAGTTTCATAGATACAACAACACAGCCATGGGCACGGCAGCACTACCAAAAACGGGTCACTTGAACGATAGCATTTTCCGTAATTTTTTCTTACCTGCAGTAGGAAGACGAACGGATTAGACGCCATACTGGCAGAGCCGCCGTGCCCAATAGCTGCGGTGCTGGCGGGTAGGCAATTTATAAGCTTGGTGGGCGGTGGCGCTGGTATGAAGTGATGCGCCAAGTGGTCGGCGCACGTTGAGGTCCGGTGATGCAGTGGCAGATACTGTAGATTATCCATGTGGCAGGTCGCATTTGGAAGCGCGTGGCAGCTGGTGACGTCATGGTCCAGGGCAATCCATGTAGTTCGGCGCTTCTAGCGGTGCCGAGAAGCGCCGGTCCCACGAACATCTGCAGTAGGAAGACGAACGGATTAGACGCCATACTGGCAGAGCCGCCGTGCCCGATGGACGCATGTGCCTCCTCTCGTTCAGTCCTTGGCTGCTGGATGGCGGTGCTTCTATATGAGGAATATATGATGGAAAGATGCGAGATGGTGGTACTTGGTGGACGAACGGACACACAGACAGATGCATGGACGGACGCACGGATGGCTGCACTGACGGATGGACGCATGGACGCACGCAGGAGCGGCTGAATTGACGAACGCAGGGACGGACGCACAGATGGACGGGCGGACGCACGAACAGACGCTCGAACAGACGCACGCACGGACGGGTGGATGGACACACGGTCGGCCACGCAGACGCACGTATGGACGGACGGAAGCAAGAATGAATGGATGGACGGATGCTTCGCCCCACTCTCCACCATTCACTCATTAGATATGCTGCCATTTTTTTGTGACAGCTTTATGCTCTCCTTTAGTGGACTACGAAGTGCTCTAAATCGTTAATCATTTTTTCTAACCAACCACGGAACGGCTTCATGCTCTCCCATTTCTGAGTACCAAGTGCTCTAAATCGTTAACCACGTTTTCTAAACACAGGTTTAGCGAGGGTTGGGGCTGGGCGTAACCTCCTTGGTTTTAGCAAGGTTTAGCGAGGGTTGGGCCGCAATGCCATGAATATAGTGAACTATTATATAGCCATGAACTAGAGGCGGGGAAAGGTGGGAAGTATACATGAAGCGCAAGCTTTAAGAAAGTGCGCGAGTGCCACCTCTCGTTTAGTATTCATAATGTCCGCTGGATGGTGGTACTTCTATATGCTAAATATAAGATGAAAAGGTTCGAAATGGCGGTACTTGGAGTGTTCACTAGATGGACGCACAGATTGATGGATGGACAGACAGACAGACAGACAGACAGATGCACGGACGCACGCATGGACGGACGGACGGATGAACACACGGACGGTCACACAGACAGACGCATGGACGGATGGACGCTTCACTCCACTCATCAACATGCACTCCGTGGATATGCTGTGACTTTTTAGGGGCTTTCCCATTTACATATAATAAATTATTTTTCTCTCTTGATCGCTTTCGAGCCAGGGATGTAATATTTTCATCACGGTGGCTCATTCGTTAACTGTGTGAGTTAACCAGCTAAAGCTTTGTCGTCTACAACTGAATCGAGCTGGATAGCGATCCAGAGTGACCGTGCGACGCCCGCGTTAAGCGCGCATGTCGTATTACGATCGTATTACAATTGCGGCTCACGACAATTGTCGTTTAACGACCCTGTCGTGTCCAACATTCTTTTCGCTTAAGGTTTCAAAGCTGCAATCAATTCACGTACTAGCCGGAACACCTTGCCGATTCAAATAGTTCTAGTTTAAATTGTCCCTTTATTTTTAGCATTTTAACCGCCAGAATAATTTGGACGTATGCAGCTGACACACGCTGCCCAATTCAGCATGTATAACCTATTCACTACTGCATCTTGGTTAATACAAACAGAGCAAGCTTTGCAGTGCCGTGGACCGATTAAAAAAAAAGGCCAAGCACATGGGCGTCAGCAGAGAAGTGGAAAAGGGGCCCTCGCCCCCCTCAAGCCACAACAGCACTTGCCATCACCCAAGCTAGACCAGTGCTCTCGCTCTCCCTAAGCCACAATGCAACAATGGTTTGCACCCCCAAGAGAAAATCCTGCCGACTACAATGGCCAAGCGCTCGTTCTTACCGACTGAACACTAATCTTTCTATAGCAACACCCGCTGCACCCGCGTCTAATCGCATGGGCTCTACGTAATACACTTCAACAGAAAATACATTTGCTGCCGCATTTCACTTGACCAACAGGCAGCATGGCTACATTACCGAAGAAGCGCGGCGAGAATGACAGCAGCCGTTGTCAACCCCACTTGATCTGCCCGGAATCTGCGTCAGGTGTTCTGTGTCTGCGTAGCGTTGGCTTCTCCGCAGTGCAAATGAACCACTTATGACCACGTGATGGCACTCGGCGAATAGGGGCGCTGAACTCCTGTAGGCGGAGCGAGCGGCGCCCGGAAAACAGTGGCGCAACTCTGCTACCTAAAGGTAGCATATAAAGTAACTCTAAGAGTGGCGTCAGCCAACACCACCTAGGGGAGAGCTGCGGCGTGATATACTTGGCACCGCTCCAACACCTGCGGTGAGAGGAATGCGTTGCGTTGCATTCGTGTGAACGCACGTACGTACGGCGTTATACACAATGAGTCAAAGAGCTGCTTCGCATCTAAAAAAGGGGGGCGTGCAAACACGGGTAGAACTTGACTGAAGAGGAACAGGTGTATTCAACTCCATTGAGCAGCCATGCGGTGGGTATAACAACGGTGAAAGCCGTTATGCATACCTCTAGTTGACATGTATCGTTTAGAGTCTAAACAATACGTGTCACCTAGAGGCAAGCATAACGGCTCTGACCGTTGTTCAGTCTAATTTAGCATACTCATATCAGAGCAGACATCTGCGTTGATGTACGTGTTCTGTAAGCAAGAAATAAAAAAATACGCCTTGATGAAAGACTTATACCCTTCCACGTTGACAATTATAAGATTGTTAGAACTTGCCGCATCGTGAAGGCCTGACGAATGTGTACGCGTAAAGCCTGGTAACTATCACTCTCTACTGACTGACTTGTCAAAAGGCTACATACTTGAATTGTTCGATCAATGAACAGAAATCGACAATCATCGTCGACTCCTTACCACTTGGCAGGCTTGTCATCGCGTTGTAGGGAAGTTCAGTGTGTGAATACGGGTGTAAGCCTAAGCGATAACTTAACCGACCACAGGCATTAACCCTACGCCTATTACAGACACACACGTACCCAAACCTTGCCACGCTTCCCGTTTATTATCCCGATGCATACCCAGTGACACATGTCCATCATGTGGACACACAGCGACACTCGCACACATGCTCTGGGAGTGCAACTCCTCCCGACTCTACCTCAAGCAAGTGGGAGAGGTCCCTCAGGAGCTCACTTCTCGCCGACCAGCAATGGGCCGTCCAGCAGGCCCACGAAGCGGCCGCCAGGTACTCCCTGTCGGTCCCTACATGGAAGACGCCCGCTACGCGCTAAGCGTGTCCTGCAGGACTAAAATAAAGTTTCTTCATTCCATTCCATTCCTAAGCGATAACTCTCTCCATTTCTCTACCTCTTTCTTCCATATAAGAAGCAAATGAGTGAGAAAGCAGCCCTCAACGTATCGCTTGTTCACTGGGTACTCAGCGATTGCACTTCAGTCGCCTGACTGTCACAAGTAGCATAATGATACAAAGTAGACAGAGAGCTTAGTAGGTGCCGGAGGCATAATCGGAAGATTGAGAGGCACAGATCACCAAAATTACTGTCGCAACCACTCGCGTGCGTGAGGACATTAGAGGCACCAGTAATCGAAGGTAAGTTGTATACCTGCATGGCTACACGTACATGCGGACAGAAGAGAAGACTTCTAAGCTGTTTTCTAGTTCCCTACGCTAGAGGCACCGCATCTCCAACACTTCAATTGTAGACCGTCGATGAAGTCACATGATGGGTGTATTTGGCGGTGTCCGCTCAATGTGTCATCAGGTTTTAAAACAGCGCGTTTGAAGAGAACCAAAACTAACAATTGACCATTTGCGGAAAAGTGAGCGCCCCCTGTCGTGTAAACAGGAAAGCTTCGCTTTTGGTTGGAAAACATCTTCGTCAACTAACACGCTCAATGCAGTGTTTAGCGGTTTAAATGCGCTTGTTTCGTTGCTTTAGGACCAAAAACGCATGCCCGTTACTGAAACAAGAAGGTAAAGGAGAAAAACATTCTGTTGACGTTTGTATACACGGTGTAAAACAAGAATTTCTCGCGTTTCAGCCTGAGAAATAACCAAGTGAGGTGATGCCTGCACTCCACTACCTCGACGGTTCGCCAGGCTCATTACGCCTGCTCTTTTAAGAAGAACATTATGTTATACACTTGAAGTTGAACCTTGAAATGTCTGTCGATTAACTATAGGTTCAGTGAGGACGGCTTGTGCACCGTCTGTGAGGTACGGTGTTTGCGTGAAAACGGCAGTGTTCGCCGTTACTACGGGTCATATTGATGGAACGCCAGGCTGATGTTTTCCAACCAAAACGAAAACGCCTGTACAGGAACGCTACCTGTGCGGTTACTGCTCATGCGCAGTGGTTTTCCCGCAAATGGTCAATTACGTATTCATATTTTAAACAAAATAAAGCGTTTCGACGTAGCATAAAAAATTGCCCGCAGCTTCCCTCGGGGGAACACTGAGGAGGATGCGGAGCATATAATTGGTTAACGGGGTGTTAAAGTGCGACTTACTTGGGTCGATGGCTAAATTGGTTAACGTGGTTGTGAAATGGGGTGTTAAATTGCGACTTACTTGGGTCGATGGCTAAATTGGTTAACGTGGTTGTAGGAGGGGGTGTTAAATGAGTGAACACGTACACACGTATGCGAAAGGGCGGCGCTGGTCGAAGGGACGTCGATCATTGTGTTTGTGGATTCGTTGGAATTCATTTCACCGCGACCTTGGACGTCGACGCGCCGTACAAACCAACCGACGAGCGGCAACTGAGTGAGCGAGCGCCGACCTTGAGTATATATACAGCACGACGGCGCATGCACTGTCAGCTGTTGAATGTTCTCGAAGCGCGACGCCACATGCGCGTCCACTGGAGAATCAGGAGAATTGTAGATGTCGAACGCGGTGTGTAGAGGAGGAAGGGTGCACAGATGGTGGAGGAGTGAAGCGCGCGCGGTGTGTAGAGGAGGAAGGGATGCACAGATGGTGGAAGAGTGGGCGACGGCGCGACGGCGCATGCGCGCGCGTCAGCTGTCGAATGTTCGAGAAGCGGTGTGGACGGCGCGGACGGCGCGGACGGCGCACTACAAGGCGCGAGTATAAGATGCTCCGCATCTAAAAACTAGACGTTCCCAAGAGGAATCTTCCTTTTGGCCCAAACATTTCTCACAAGTGTCAGAACATTTACAGCGTCACCTCGTTGGAACGACGGCATGTGAGTCGGTAAATATACATATTCCAGAAAATATTTGGCAGATTCCATCTGCCAAAGTCGTTTTAGGGGCGAAACTCCTTAAGCCATGGGTCGTGTGTCCCCGTCGTATGTAGTAGTAGTAGTAGTAGTAGTACGTAATCACATCTCGTTTAGTCACTGGAATGTCCGCTGGATGGCGGTACTTGTATATGATGAATATATGATGAAAATATGCAAAATAGTGGTACTTCGAGTATTCACTGGATGGACGGATAACGGACGGACGGACGGACGGACGGACGGACGGACGGACGGACGGACGGACGGACGGACAGACAGACAGACAGACAGACAGACAGACAGACAGACAGACAGACAGACAGACAGACAGACTCATGCGGCCAGCGGACGGATAATTCACGGTTTACCGGGAAAAACCCTCCGAAACTTCACCCACTCATCATCATTCACTCCGGTGATATGCTGTGACTTGTTTAAGAGAATTTTATTTCTGAAAAAATCACGCATACACAGAAGACATTTATGTGTTACATTGTTCGTTCTCACGACGTGCTGATATATCTTAATATACATTCAAATGCACAACAGGAATTGTTTGTACCTGTAAGCAGAAATTCTAACGAGCATAAAGAAAACCATGCTCAAGGGTACGTACAATTCATGAAAAAAAACGAGAAACAACTTTTACGAAATGCGTATAAGAATAAATAAATACTTATACACTACTAAATGCGGTTCAGTGAATACACAAACACTAGCCTACCTTCTCAGTAATGAAGGCAAGGCATAAACACTTTGTTCTTTCTGAGAATAATAAATCGTGCTGACCACCGCATGAGGAAAGCTTCCTCCCCCAGAATGAACAACTGTTCGTTCAGATGTGTTAGCATCATTGTTCTTGAGCGATGTAGCAGAGGAAGCATGGCTCTCTGAGGGCGTCCCCGCAGGCATGCCTGTCCCTTCCGCTTCCGCAATACAAAAGCGACAATGCACATTATAAACTCAACAAAATTCTTTTTAGGTGTGAAGCTCCTTAAAGTGGCACCCGTTCATCCCTCGTAGTAGTGCGTAACATGTCTTACGCTCTGACCTGCAAGGTGGTGCCGGTGGGAGATTTCTCCTGTGCGTTGTTGAACAATAAAAAATTCGCTGCGTACGCGTTAACTAAAAGCCAAATTCCCCTGTCTCTCATTCCCCAATAGCAGCCATTGGCATGTACATTGAGCACTATCTGACAAGAAAGGGTTGCTACGTTATACTCGCTTGGCGTAACCTCCTTGGTTTTAAAAAAGGTTTAGCGAGCCTTGGGCCGCAGTGCCATGAATACAGTCATCTAGTATATACCATGAACTCGAGGTGGTTAAAGTTGGAAAGTAGACACAAAGCGCAAGCCGTAAGAAAGTGTGTGTGTGCCACCTCTCATTTAGTCCTTGGAATGTCTCCTGGATGGCGGTGCTTCTATGTGCGGAATATATGATGAAAAGATGGGAGATGGCGGTACTTGGAGTGTTGACTAGATGGACGAACGGACACACAGACAGATGCATGGACGGACGCATGGATGGCTGCACGGACGGATGGACGCATGGACGGGCGCAAGGGCGGATGCATGGACGAACGCAGGGATGGACGCATGGATGGACGTGCGGACGCACGAACAGACGCACGCACGGACGGGCAGATGGACACCCGGGCGGTCACACAGACAGACGTATGGACGCACGGAAGCAATAACGAATGGATGGACGGATGCTCCGCCCCGCTCTCCATCATTCAGCCCGTGGATATGCTGCCATTTTTTAGATGCGGAGCATCTAATACTCGAGGCTTGTAGTGCGGCGCCGTCCGCAAGCTTCCTCCTCCTTCTTCCACCATCTGTGCATCCCTTCCTCCTCTACACAACCGCGCGCGCTTCACTCCTCCACCATCTGTGCACCCTTCCTCCTCTACACACCGCGTGCGCTTCTCCTCTTCACGAACATTCGCTAGCTGTATAATGTAGCGCGCATGCGCCGTCACGCTTCGAGAACATCGGCAGCTGACGCGCGCGCATGCGCCGTCGCGCTTCGAGAACATCGGCAGCTGACGCGCGCGCATGCGCCGTTGCGCTTCTCCCCCTTCTCGACATTCCACAGCTGACAGTGCATGCGCCGTCGCGCTGTATATATACTCAAGGTCGGCGCTCGCTCGCTCAGTTGCCGCTCGTCGGTTGGTTTGTACGGCGCGTCGACGTCCAAGGTTGCGGTGAAATGAATTCCAACGAATCCACAAACACAATGATCGACGTCCCTTCGACCAGCGCCGCCCTTTCGCATACGTGTGTACGTGTTCACTCATTTAACACCCCCTCCTACAACCACGTTAACCAATTTAGCCATCGACCCAAGTAAGTCGCAATTTAACACCCCATTTCACAACCACGTTAACCAATTTAGCCATCGACCCAAGTAAGTCGCACTTTAACACCCCGTTAACCAATTATATGCTCCGCATCCTCCTCAGTGTTCCCCCGAGGGAAGCTGCGGGCAATTTTTAACTAGCGGACACTGCCTGCGTCGGCCTTGCGCTGACGAGAGAGGGGGAGGGAAGCGACAGTTTCGCGGGTGTCTTCCTTGGCCAGCAAGAGACGCGGGCGTGCAAAATGGAGGTGTGGACGGCGCTGACGCCGAAGCGCGACATCGTGCGACTAAGAAATGCTGCGTATTGAATAAATTGCTGGAATGGGTATTGCCGACGAGTGAAAGCGTAACCACTGTAAAATGGCAGCTGTGGCTGTCATCTTACTATGGGCATGACTGGCTTCACTTCCACTGGCAAAACACCGTGGGAGCTTCGACTCCAGAATTTTACTTTTAAAACCTCCTTGACAAACACACGTCATTACACCTCGTAACTTTTGGTGAAAGTAAAAAAATGCAGCATAGAAGTACTCGCTGATTGATTCGCATAAAACCGATTCCTTCGAGGGCGGGGAATATCCTGGGTTTTCAGGAACGAAACACCTTATGATCTGGGCTTGTCGGCGTGTCATAAACTAGTCACGGTCCGTCCTAGCCAAGTACGCGTCTCAAAAATTGGGTAAGTTTCACAACACTCCACCGGCTCCTACTATGCATCTTACGAATTAAAGGTTCGTCGTTACGTCTTAACGCATTGTGTTCGGCTAAGCAGTGGTGTCGGAATCTCCTACGATATTCACCAAGGTGCTCAAGCTTATTACGCACAAATAGAGACACAAACGTGGATCTCCACGGTGAAGTTGAAACACCAGTTCTCATAATGACTTTGCAAGTGATACCAGCAGTTCTCGAGGCGTGGCTGCTATTCATTTCGTAACTATCTTTAAATTCTTTCTCTTGTTCTCGTCGCGGGACGGCTTTAAGCTCTCCGATAGTAGAGTACTCTGTACTCTAAATCGTTACCCATTTTTTCTACCCCCCCCCCCCTATGGTTTCCCAGCACATCTAACCGACGTCCTCCGCTTACTCTACAGAGACCTAGAAACGTCACTATTAGTGAATGGATATTTATTTATTTATTTATTTATTTATTTTCAATACTGCTACTCTCATTCGAGAGCGTGGCAGTTGGGCAGTACAATGATTTTCAGTACAGGCAATAAAAATAGTGGAAAAGAGGGAAAGAAAAAAAAAAAAATCAAAGCAAAACAAGTGAGTTAAACATACACTAACATTTGTAGCGTAATTACAGCATATGTGGGTTACAGGAAAAAAAAAAAAAAAAAAAAAAAAAAACAAGAAGCACGATATATACAGCATACAGTAAGGCAAACAAAATGCTGGTTAAGGAACAGCATACTCAGTGGAATTTACACAAAAACGCCTAACACATGCTAGGTTCAAGGGAAATGATAAAGAAGCAAAAAGAAGGAACATGAGGCTTCGCAAAAAGTGACCAAGGAAAATAATAATAGTACAGGTGTCGGTAGGGGCTGGAATAAGACTAGGGTAAATAAGATTACATTTCTGGCATTGAGCAATAAGTTGACGTAAATGGGAAAGTTTCTAGAAGATGAAATGAAGAAATCTATGTTGGTGACTTTGCATGCATAGGTCCTCTTACGCAAACACATTTTTTTCTATTTGTGCCATAAATTCCGATAGTGATTCGATGTTGGTGATAGTAGCGTCAAGTTGATTCCATTCTGATATTGCGAGCGGAAAAAAAGAATACTTAAACGTGTCATTTTTACATGCATATTCTGTTAATGTGTGCGCATGCTTATTACGTGTAGGTCGAGCCTGGGAAAACGAAATATACTTAGAAATATCTATTCGATAGTTATTTTTCAGTAACTGAAATAAGAATTTTAGGCGAGCGTGTTTCGCTCTTGTGGATAGCTTTTGCAAACCGGATTTCATTAAAAGATGCGTGGGCGAGTCTGTGCGCTTATATTTATTATGAATGAACCTCACAGCTTTTCTTTGTATTGATTCAAGTTTTTTTATGTTAGTCACTGTATGCGGAAACCAGACTGTGTTAGCGTATTCTAGAACAGGCCTTACAAATGATGTGTAGGCTAGCAGCTTCGTTGCCGTTGTTGCGTGTGCTAGGCTTCTTTTTAAGAAAAATAGCTTCCGTAGCGCCTTTGAGATTATTTTACTTATATGCTTGTCCCACTTGAGATCCGATGTTATTGTGACGCCTAGATATTTATGTTCATCAACCCTATTAAGGGGGGTGCTATTAATTACGTATGTGAAGGTGGATGGTAGTGCTTTCCTGGTCACAGTCATGATCGCAGACTTTTGTACGTTGAGTGTCATCTGCCAACTAGAGCACCAATTAGCTATATCAGCTAGAGAATCATTCAGCTCATTATGATCACTGTAATGATTAATTTCTTTGTAAATGACACAGTCATCTGCGAATAGCTTTATATTGCATTTGATGTCAGCTGCGATATCGTTAATATAGAGCAAGAAGAGCAATGGTCCGAGGACAGACCCTTGTGGGACTCCGGATGTAACTGCGACTGTGTTAGATAACGTATGTTCGTAAATTACAAATTGCGAGCGGTTACTTAAGAAGCATTTTACCCAGCCAGAAAGTTCTCCTATACCAAAAACATCTTCAACTTTGGCGATTAATTTGCTATGACACACACAGTCGAAAGCCTTAGATAAGTCAAGTAGAATCATGTCAGTTTGACCACGGTTATTAATTGTAGCAGCGAGGTTGTGTACTAGTTCTGTGAGCTGAGTAACTGTGGATAAGCCACTGCGAAAACCATGTTGGTTGGGGGAAAAAAAATTAATGCGCTCTAGGAATACTGTCATGTGCTTTAAGATTATGTGTTCGAGAAGTTTACATGATGTACTAGTTAGAGAGATGGGCCTGAAATTTGAAGGTGAATCTGCGTCTCCTCCTTTGTGGATTGGTTTTATCTTGGCTGTTTTCCATTCTTGAGGTAGCTGTGAAGTACTGAGTGATTTCCGGAAAATTAGGCCTAGGTATCTACTGCACCACTCTGCATATCTTTTGAGGAATGTATTTGGTATATCGTCGGGGCCGCTACCTTATATATACATCTGAACCTATTGAAGTAAGTAGAGGCATTCGACAAGGCTGTCCCCTCACCACGATTCTCTTTGTATTATGCATAGATCTATTATTGAAACAAATTCAGAAATGCACTTTGATACACGGTTTTCCTCTCACAGACTTGGGCGAAGTGAAAGTAGCGGCATATGGACATCTCGTTGTTTGTTCGGAACATAGATAGCTACAGAGCCTTTTTTCGAATATTTCACACGTATAGTTACCTGTCGGGAGCACGTCTTAATCCGGGAAAAAACAGGGCATTCTGCTTTGGGATGCACCTCGAAGAGTTCCCTGATGGCGTCCAAATCGTCCAAGGAGTTAAAGCCTTAGGTGTAACTTTCCTTTCGACTGGTGAGGTAGCCCGCACCACATGGAAAGAAATGCAACACAAACTGGCCAGACGCATTGAAGTCACCAGAACCTTTCAACTTCCTTTTACAGAAAGAGCTTATCTAATTAAATCCTGCATAACAGTGCCACTGCTTTGTGTAGCCAGAATTGCTCGACCACCTCGTCGGGTTTTGCTGAGAGTGGCTACTGCGTGCGGCTCCTTTTTTTTTGGTGGGGGGGGGGGGGGATGGCCACACCGAAGCTGTCGCCAGAGCCTTGGTCCGCCCGCCAGTAAAATGGGGAAGGCTCAGTGTACCCAACCTTGATGTAATGTACCGCATGTTGGCTCTCAAAAACACCTGGGCACTCTTAGAGAACTAACTCATCGTATCGAAACAGGAAACTCCTAGTGTATCTGCTAGGAACCTCTAGAAGATTTTTTGGTTTAGCAAACGACACGGGACCAGCTGCCGTACAGCCACCGTCGTATTACACAGACGTTATAAAATCTTTGCAACAATGGCAAAACGATTTTCCAGTTCAAGAACTTATGGAAATGTCCCCCCCCCCCCCGACAGGAGTGAACTAATAACATTTAAAAGCCTATCTGAGGAACAACGCCAGAAAAGCAGGGCGAGAAGACGTTGGACTCTTACAAACACGCCTCTGCCCCCGAAGTCCGTGACCTAAGCTGGCTTAGGGAATGGGAGGCTTTACCTACGGCCGACCGCCTTGCGGCGTGGGGCGTGGCGCCCTCCGCCACATGCCCGCAGTGCGGTCACGTCGAAACACTGAACCATGTCTTCCATGAATGTATACTAGCGCGCACCTTTTAGCGCATGGTTACCAGAATGTTCTAAAGAAGTATGCAGTGGAAGTCTAGCCACAGGGATAACTTTGTCGTACTCTTAATGGCTATCGGAGCCTTCGTCTTATGGAAACGAAGGGGACTGGCCCGCCTGGGGGGACGCCCCCCAGAGAGCCATGTTTCCCCTACTACATCGGCTAAGAAACATAAGGCTTATGCATCTTAACGCAGAACTAGTCATGCTGGGAGAGAAGGCTTTCCTCCGACGCTGGTCTACGCGATTCATTATTGTAAAGAACCAACAGAGTATCATTGCCTTTCCTTCCCTATAGAGGAGGTGGGCTAGAGCTTGTACCACTGTGAATTGCAGTGTGTATTTTCCTTTTCTTTTTTAGAAACATGTCCTTTTGTGCAATATTGTTCTTGAGCACGAGAGCAAATTGTCCTCGCAGGTGAATGCAAAATATCACGCTACACTGTGAATGACCTCCCCTTGTTTGTTCATATAGCCTTTCTGTTTATTTAAGTTTAATCATCTCGATGTCATGAATGTCCTGTCTTTGTTGTACAATTTTTGCATTGTACGTCACTGCATACGCTATAAGTTTTTTCGCTGTATATAACAGCTTGCATTGTACATACGCATTGTTCAACATTGTCCATATTTATGTGTGCACATAAGCCGTGTATGATATATTAGGAAATAAAATTCTCTTAAACAGGCTTACATCGTGTCTATGTTCTCTTGATTGTACACGCCACTGAAGTGATTTTGTTACACCAGACAGTTGTACTCACCTGAAATGTTGCTACCAGTTTGCAATAAACTTCACTGTTTCTCCCATAGTGGGTTACCAATGTACATGTTCTGTCAACGTCATCTCATATCCATGTTCATGTGAATGACGCCTGTTTTGTCATCATCGCTATTGTATGTCTAAGAAGAAAAGGTTCTGTGGAGTGTTATTGACGTTTGTGACAATAAATTTTCTTTAACAGTACTCTAAATCATTAAGCACTCTTTCCAAACACATAATGATGACTCGCCAGAGCTCCACTGAAGTGAAGAATGTCACAGTTAGGCAAAGAAACAAGCAAATAAATCCGGCAGGTCTCATGCACCAGGGGAATCGGTGTTGTGCGAAGTAGCCCACAAGGAGCGCGGCACGTATCATGAAAATCGCGGCGCACATGACATTAATGTCAATATTTTTAGCTTGCCCCCTGTATTGTGTGTTGGTCATACAGTTTGGGCGCACAATACCGCATTTAGTGCATATAAAGCCAGTGAAACGAGCGCGAGCTCATCAAGGGCATGGCATGTATAGATCACGCCATGCATCAAATGCAATTCATTGTTTTAACGTCACCACCTGCCATATATGTTCGTCATACTGTCCGTAAAACACGTTTTAGTGTAGATAGAGGGATTGAAATGGCAGCGAACGCACCATGAGCATAAGATGACATACATGACAAGCGTGTCATCATTTTTCTGACACGTATGCTAGTCGTACAGTCACTTCACAGAACACAAATTTTGGGGTATATCAAGCTAGCGGAATGACCTCGAACTGTCTATTAGCGAGGTATGTGAAGAAATTATTTTCTTACTGCCACCTGTCATGTATGTTCCTCACGCAATCATATCGCACAACACTATAGCTTGTCCACAAGCTCGCCATGAGCGCGGTAGGTAAGTCATGGCGCACATATAACACGCGTGCCATTATAGAAGGTTTTAAGATTGCAAACGTCTTACCGCAGAAAACTTCGGGTCACCTCATTTATCAGCTCCAAACGTCGAAACTGAAAGCACGTTTGCAAGATCATTTGAAATGGAAGAAATGTCTCTCTTTAGTTTTTTACATAAAAGGAACGTGCATAAGGTTCAAGGGAATAAATTTTATGTAGCACAAAACAACATTTATTTGAATACATTTTGCTAAATAACGAAAAAAAGGGTAGAAAATCAGCGGGATATTTTCGAAAGCTCTTCTTGCCCACCGATGACGACGGCACAGCGGTGGAGAAAACCGAATGTCATCAAGAGGCTGTGTTTTTAAACAGTGAAAGACTCTATTCATGGTACCACTTGTCACATATGTGTTCGCACACATTGTTAAATTGTGTTCTTATGAAACGAGCGTCTTAAAACCTCAAGTTTCAAAAGAGAGAGAGAGAGAGAGAGAGACCATAAAAAGAAGAGATAGGTCGAGACAAGTACAGAAATAGAGAGAGAGGAAATTTCAAAAGAAGTTCATTGTACTAATGTTGTCACATTACACCAAAATACATTGAAATTTATGATGCCACACTGCCGTTAACGTGCTAAAGTTTCAGCGTGAAATTCAGACACGAAATTCTGACGATTATTTTCTCCTACAATAATAAACTGTGATGGCGAAATTAATTACAATAGAATGTCGAAAGAATAATAGATTTGTGTAAAGAGACTTCATGTTCCAATTTAGAGTTCCTGTAAAAACCTCTATAGTTAAGCTATAATTTGTATCTCTTTAGTACAGATACAATAACGGGAACTTAATCTTCATATTCATTATTACTGGACATTTCAATTCATTTAAGAGTAGGGTAGAACATCGAATGTTCCTACTGCTTGTTGCTCCAACTCATTGGGCGTAAACAATATTTTTGCTTCGGCCGCTTGGGACGGCTTTAGGCTCTCCCGTAGTAGAGTACCAAGTACTCTATATCCTTACCCACTTCTAGTACTCTAAATCGTTACCCACTTCTAGTACTCTAAATCGTTACCCACTTCGTCTACTCCCCCCATAGCATAGACACTCTCATAGTTAGTTCATCAGTCTTTCCTGCACATAGAAAAGTTTCTCTCAGATCAATAAGGTTCATATGATAACTGGGCTAGTTATCGATTAATCATTTTGCCGTAAGGTTAAGGAGCGCAGTTTCTAACATGAACAAGAGAGTGTAGTGTCCTTCTTATCCCTCTTGTCCATGTTAGAAACTACGCTACTTGACCTTACGGCAAAATGATCTCTCCCAGATGTTGTCCTTCGAGATAAAACCGTCGCTGGCGACCGCCCGGCGTGTCAAGCTGCTTAATGTTTAATGCAGCTGCTAACGACCTCTTAACGGCGCTTTTAAGATATACCTTTCATCAGAACGACTTTTCCTTCACAAACACGCCCCGTTCAATCATTCCGACAGCACGTGAAAACGCGCGTATTTCGACGCCCCTGCTTTCACAATTCCTTGTTATAATAAAGAAAACGTGTAAAAAAACGACATAGCTTCACAGCCTTCTGTAAGCGTTCCTTGGGCGGGCGATAACACCATGGCAACAGGTCGCGCTGGCCAACGTTAACGCCGGCAGTATTTGAAATGACGAGAAGGGGTACCGCAATTATAAGGTGGCGCAACTCTAATCAGCCAACTGATACACCTACATCCCCCTCTCAGCTCCTGCGTTGATTCTGCATGCTACGTGAGCTTACACGCATTCACTCTGACATCTGTCGGACAGAAGAAGGATCTTCTTTCCTGGTGTATAGAGGCGAATGTGCGCACGCATTCAGGGTGTGTGCGTGCGTGCGTGCGTGTGTGTGGTGTGTGTGTGTGTGTGTGTGTGTGTGTGTGTGTGTGTTCTACATTATCGGACACCCAACCGCGTGTGTCTTGTATACAAGCAGAAAATCACGACTCAAGATTTCTTTTTCGAGTTCTGGACGTGAGCCAGCGGCCGGGCAGGGTAGAGAAAAAAATAAGATAATAAAAAAAAACTCAATGGAAAGCCTATACATGCCAGATAAGTGGAGGCGTTTCGACCACGAAAAACAACACGTAGACACGCGCGTGGAAACAGGGAATACGTGATCTGTAATTTGTGGACGGATTGACTTTCCATTTGGCGGTGCAGTTATCGGCTTTCAGCGCATGCACAAATGCGCAGTTGGCCACGGCGAGACACCTCCTCTCCGCGTCGACGAGGCAGGATTGATGGCGTATTCGGCGATTCGTTATATCGTCGCGCTTCGCTTTCCGCAAGTCTCATACGCTGTCTTCCTTGCCTGTACATTACAATTCAGTCGATTTATTAACTGGATAAGATAATAAAGTTCGGAGTATTTACACTATAAAGTTCGATTCCGTTTACCATGGCACGTTATAACCAAAGTAAGCCTTAAATGAACTGCACCCAGGGTTGCCGTTAAGCAGATTTTAGAAGGAGACAGGACTCCAGCTAAAAGTATCCAAACTTGCCGAATAGAAAAAAAATGTTCAAATTATGTATAGGGTTGTTATATTTACCCGTAAATAATAAGATACAAAATTAGCGAAAATGAAGTATTACGAGAGCAACATTTTTTTCTTTCTTGCTTGATCTCCAAGCCGCAGATGAGTTGCAAATAAATTAATAAATTATCATGCTTTGAGTGTTCCTGCATATAATTTGTCAACAATAGATTGCCTTGCAAGATTGTTTCTTGGTCTAAAATTCAGCAGGAACATTCAACGCTGAGAGCGCTTATTTCGGGAATTCGTAGACCATGATTCGTACAAGGTTACAATTGAAATATCGCTGCGACAAAGTAGCAGCGATGCCATAGGGGTTAGAGCATTCACCTCGCATTTAAAAGGTCCGTGGTTGAAATCCCGGCGCCGCGCAGTTCTCGACCAGATAAAAAAAAATCCGCGTGGTGATGGAATTGCATTAAGAGGCCTGGGGTGGGACCTCACCGGTAACCACCGCCGGGAGCGCACTCCCTCACCAGAGAAGGATTGGCCACCCTGGTGCAGCATCTGGCCACTACCTCCCACATGCATACGTCAAATGACTCACGGCCCTCAGTCCCCAGCAGCTGCGAAGCAACTGACCACGGCGGCGGTCAGATCTGCAACGTAGCAGAGGGTGCTAAGAATCTCTGGATCCGGCCAAGCCACCATTGAAACCTGAACTTGGCAACGTTTAACGCTGGAACCTTATCTACTGAGGGGAGTCTAGCTGTACAATTCGAGGAGCTAGAGAGCGTTAAATGGGATCTAATAGGGCTCAGTGAGGTTAGGAGGACAGATGAAGCCTATACGGTGCTACAAAATGGGCACGTCCTTTGCTATAGGGGCATGGCTGACAGAAGAGAACTGGGAGTGGGGTTGCTAATTCACAGAAACATAGCTGGCAACATAGAAGAACACTATAGCATTAACGAAAAGGTGGTAGGTGTCGTAATTAAACTGAATAAAAGATACAAGAAAAAGGTGGTACAGGCTTACACACCTACATCTAGCCATGATGACCCTTCAGTTGAAAGCTTCTATGAAGACGTGGAATCGGCAATGAGTAAGGTAAAAACACAGTATACTATACTGGTGGGAGACCTTAATGCAAAGGTAGGGAAGAAGCAGGCTGAAGACTAGGCAGTAGGAGATAATGTCATTGCTACTAGAAACGCCAGAGGAGAGCTACTAGTAGAATTCACAGAACAGAATAATTTACGGATTTTGAATACCTTCTACCGAAAACGAGGAAACTGCAAGTGGACATGGAGGAGCCCTAACGGCGAAAATAAGAACGAAATAGACTTTATAATGAGTGCACACCCAGGCATCGTGCAGTATGTGGAAGTGGTTGGCAAGGTACGATACAGTGACCATAGATTACGGTCTCGAATTCACCTAGACTTGAAGAAGGAACGACAGAAACTGATACGCAAGAATCCAATCAATGAGCTAGCACTGAGAGGGAAAGTACAGGAACTCAGAGTCTCGCTTCAGAACAGGTACTCGGCTCTTAGTGAGGAAACCAACCTTAGCGTAGATACAATGAATGATAACCTGACGAGTATCATTACGGAGTGTGCAGTGGAAGTTGGAGGCAGGGTAGTTAGACAGGACACTGGCAAGCTTTCCCAGGAAACAAAGAATCTCATTAAGAAGCGTCAAATTATGAAAGTCTCAAGTACAACAGACAAAATAGAACTGGCAGCTTCCAAAGTTCATTAATAGGCGTAAGGTATGCGATGTAAGAAGGTATAACATGGAAAGAATTGAACACGCTCTGAAAAACGGAGGAAGCGTCAAAGCAGTGAAGAGGAAACTTGGGATAGGCAAAAATCGGATGTATGCACTAGGCGAAAATCGCATGTATGCACTAAGGGACAAAGAAGGCAAAATAACTACCAATATGAATAGGATAGTTAAAATAGCGGAGGAGTTTTACAGAGATCTGTACACTAGCCGGGACAACCACGACCTTAATACTATAAGAACTAGCAGTAACACAGATGACACCCCACCAGTAATGATATAAGAAGTCAGAAAAGTTTTGGAGGGCATGCAAAGAGGCAAAGCTGCTGGTGAGGATCATGTAACTTCAGATCTGCTGAAAGATGGAGAAGAGATTGTGTTAAAAAAACTAGCCACCATGTTTACGAGGTGTCTCCTGACGGGAAAAGTACCTGAGTCTTGGAAGAACGCTAACATTATCTTAATACATAAGAAAGGAGATGACAAGAACTTGAAGAACTACAGGCCGATCAGCTTGCTCTCTGTAGTATACAAGCTATTTACAAAGGTCATTGCTAACAGAGTAAAGAAAACATTAGAATATAAATCAACCAAAGGAACAAGCAGGATTTCTAACAGGCCACTCAACAATCGACCACATTTATACTACCAAACAGGTAATAGAGAAATTCTCAGAATATAACCAACCACTCTACATAGCTTTCATAGATTACGAGAAACCGTTTGATTCAGTAGAAATATCATCCGTCATGCAGACACTGCGGAATCAGGGAGTCGATGAAGTATATGTAAACATCCTGGAAGAAATCTACAGGGTATCAACTGCTACCATAGTGCTTCATAAAGAAAGCAAGAGAATACCAATCAAGAAGGGTGTAAGGCAGGGGGACACAATCTCCCCAATGCTATTTACTGCATGCTTACACGAGGTTTGCAGAAGCCTAGAATGGGAACAGTTAGGAATAAGAGTTAAGGGAGAGTACCTTAGTAACCTGCGCTTTGCCGATGACATTGCATTGCTGAGTAACTCAGGGGACGAATTGTAACTCATGATTACGGAGTTAGACAAGGAAAGCAGAAAGGTGGGTCTTAAAATTAATCTACAGAAAACGAAAGTAATGTACAACAAGCTCGGAAAAGAGCAGCGCTTCGAGATAGGTAGTAGTGCACTTCAAGTTGTAAAAGACTATGTCTACTTAGGGCAGTTAATAACCGCGGAGCCAAACCACGAGATTGAGGTAACTAGAAGAATAAGAATGGGGTGGAGCACATTTGGGAAGCACTCTCAAACCATGATAGGTAGATTGCCACTATCCCTCAAGAAGAAGGTATATAACAGCTGCATCTTGCCGGTACTTAGCTATGGAGCAGAAACCTGGAGACTTACAAAGAGGGTTCAGCTTAAATTGAGGACGACGCAGCGAGCAATGGAAAGAAAACTGGCAGGTGCAACCTTGAGAGACAAGAAGAGAGCAGAGTGGATTAGGGAACAAACGGGTGTTGAGGATATCATAGTTGAAATAAAGAAGAGCCTAATGGACATGGGCCGCGCATGTAGCGCGTACACAGGATAGCCGCTGGTCATTAAGGGTAACTAACTGGATTCCCAGAGAAGGCAAGCGGGTTAGGAGGAGACAGAAAGTTAGGTGGGCAGATCAGATTAAGAGTTTTGCGGGTATAAATTGGCCGCAGAAAGCCCAAGGCCAAGTTAACTGGCGGAACATGGCAGAGGCCTTTGTCCTGCAGTGGACGTAGTCAGGCTGATAATGATGATGACAATTAAAATTTTACGCCATCTGCCACTAAAAGTAGCCGTGTGTAAATGCGAAGCAGCGGGTACGGACGCTTACCCTGGCGGCGGCGTTCACGCTGGCGCTCATCGCGGCGTCGTGGACGAGAAGAACTTGGTGAGGCGCAAAGCACGCCGTGATGGACCAGTGTTGCCTACAGGAAAATGCCAATCACTGCTAATGGGCAATCATAGACAGAATACTCCAAGAGGACACAGAGACAAGTCGCAGTCCGCTTTTGGTTAACACGCACGCTTATAGTTTGGATTGCTCAACAACGCACAGGAGAAATCGCCCACCGATGCTACCTTGGAGGTCACGATCCAGTGCCTACATATACGGGGTGGCCAGTGAATTATTGTGCAGCGCAAGCAGTCGGTCGGTTTTTAGGGGCGAAGCTCCTCTAACCTCGCCCCGCACCAGGCGTAACCGACAGTATCTCCTGAACAGAATAATAGATGGCGCTGTCTTATCCCCATTTCTCGCCTCGTTTCCTAGATGACGTTCGTTCAACAAAAGTGTTAGGAATAGGACGGACGGATGGATGGACGGAAGAACGGACGAACGGATGCACGGGTGGACGAATGCACGGATGGACCGACGTACGGACGGTCGGGTGGACGCTCCGCCCCACTCACCACCATTCGCACCATGGATATACTGCGATTTTTTTTCTCTCAAAAACTCGCTAGTAGACGCCGCCTGCGTTGCGAGGCAAGGAGGTGGGGTAGCGTAGGAAAGGAGTAGGCACGCATGCGCAATGGGGGTGTTAGATGACGCGGGGAGGGATGCCTAGAGGAGAGTATTTGGTAATACGGTATTCGGTACTATGAATACGGTGTTTTGCCGTTATTTTATTGTGCAAAAAAAGGAATACAGTGATTTTCTTACATCCGTAGCGACCTTAAAGCGCCACGACTTACCTGTGCATCTAAGAAACTCTGAACCTTGGTTTGTACCACGTTTTCGCACTGAATATAACCTGTAATTCCTGAAACAGATTTTACCGAAAATTCTAAACACTCATGTTCACGCTCCTAAATTATCTCGCAAGAAAGTGAAGATGTATTTCGCTAACATGTGACCATGTATACGGCATATTCACGTATAATGATGTAAGTCAAATGATCATGTTTTGTTTGAGTGCTCTGCTATTTATGCAAATGTGTGTATCATTGAATGTTCAACATCCTCCGAATCATGCATATGAGTGTCAATCTTTTTTTTTTAATTTTTTGCTCTAAAATACTTATGCTCTCGCGCTGTCATGTACAACGCCTCCCGGGCCCAGTCAAGCTGCTGACGGCAGCTTTTGGCCCGTGAGGACGTTTCTAGTTTGTATTAGAAGAAACAATAAAGGTGAAGTTCAAGTTGAGGAGAGGGGGGGCACCGAGAGTAGGCCAGCAGACTCTGCCTGCGTCATCGTTGCGATGCGAGAGAGGGGGAGCGTAGGAGAGGAGGAGGGGACGCGCTAGTGCAATAATAGTGGTCGCGCCTCACACCGGACTGACTCCACGATAAGAAGCTTCACATCTAATACTTGTGCAGCTTCAATCTGATCGAAGATGAACCCCAGTTTCCTTTTGTTGCTGATATCTCTTCGACGCTCTGTATTTCAGCATGAGAATCTGGCGTCGCGCAGCCACGCGTTTACGCACGCGCGTACAGCGACAACGGACGGGCCCCACTTCTGACGGGTCGCCAGTTGGGATATCTTTTGATAATGCTTCGGAAGGCGATGATTTTTCGAGACTGTGAACTCAACCATCTGACTCCATTCCCGATGACAATGCAAGCGACGACTTACCCAGTCATGACTGCCCTCGGCATCTCGTTCAGCCGCCCCACTGGCTCCAAGACTAGAAGAACTAAAACAAAGGATGAGGAAAAAAAAACAGATAGAGAGGGAGTGAGATAGAGGGATGAGGGAGTGAGATAGAGAGCTAATCGGAAAAAAAATTGACACCATTTTCCCAAAGGGAAACCTGTCAGGGGTCGATGCGTATGATGACACGACTGATTGAACGACAAACAACTGGTTTATTAACGATTCGAAGAGATTACATATCTGATGCCTCGTGAACCGCTTTGCGCTCGCCCCAACAATCCCCTCCGCCCCCCTTGCGGCCGCCTTCCTCAACCGCTAATAGTTGCACAACATCAAGATAGGTAGCGCCAGCTGTCCGTAGTGGATGTAATTGCCTAACAAACCCTGATCAGATGCGAAGCAGCAGCGTTGCGCACGGGTGGCGTCACGGGTTGAACGGTGCCAACGCGGGTGCTGCGGTGAGGGCTGGAAGGTTCGTTTGAAACGATGGCTGACGTAGGTTTGTCGTTTCGGTAGACACTGGCACTGGACAGGAGCTGGCACGCTTTCGCCTTGACTACCACGGCCTTGAGTTCGGGGAAGTGCACGCTGAGAGGTGCGCGTTTCGGCAGACGGAAGGAGCGTCGTCTTCCGGCGTCCTCTCCATAGCAGCTAAACAAGCCGAAAGAGTGTCACTACTCGATGTGAGCTCGGGCATTGCGAACAGTGGAGAGGGTGAAGCGAGAGAGAAGTGACACATACAGACATGTTCAACGCGTACATTAGGCGCGCGTCAGGTTTATTGTGCGTGAAGAACCGACGATTCTGTTGGTAGGGAGTGGCGGTCACGGTAGCGGAAGCGAGCGGTGGTAGCGGCATGTGTTGTGGGTGAACGGACGAGGCGGCAGCTGCGGGCGCTGCGGCGAGCGCGCTGCAGGCGAGGAAGAGAGTGACGTCAGCGTGCACTGCGAGGATAGCGTGACGTCAACGCGCAGCTGTGGCGTGGCCTACTTCGCACCGCTCCGACACCTGCGGCGAGGGGAGTGCATTGCGGTGCGTTCGTACGGACGCAAGGCTGGTCCAACGCAAGCTAGTCAAAAAGCTGCTCCGCACCTAAAAAATAGGGGTCGGATGTGAGACTGCGCATAATCTGGCAGCCTTGTGTCGCATATTAAAGGGCCCCTAATTCACTCAGAGGTCGAAATTTTGTTCTGACGTTCCAGTTGTACACGAGTCTACGAGGAACGCTGGTGAGTTCACACGCGTTTTCTCGTTTCGCTCTTTCCTTCGCTAGGCTTCGTTCGTCCGCTCGCCTGTTCACCTCTCCGAGTAGCCTTCCTCTGCGTCTGAGGTGGAGACGCAAAAAGCGCGCGCATCTGCTAGCAGAAAACAGGCTCTCATGCGCGCATTAACCCCGTCCGTTACTTGCGACGTCAACCATTCTAACAGGTGACGTCACGACGGCTGTTATCAATAAAGGAAAGACACGGAGAGCATCACGCTAGCGTCTGTTTGTGGTTTAGGGGCCATTTAATGTAGTGAGGACTACGTTCTGTAGTTGTTCCAAGCACGCGAGGGCACCACAATTGTGTTGACGCCAATACTATAGCGGTGGCGGGGAAAGGACACGTGCGCGGGCACCGCCAGTACAAGTTTTTGCAAATAATGTTATTCTTTATATTATCTCTCTGTTTCATCTTGAAATGATACGAATCAATGGCCGGTAAATGAGTGAGTGAGTGAAGTGGTACCCTTCCACAGCAAGTCAATGAACCTAGCACAGAGCCTCGTAGAGTAGCTGGCATTAGGCTGCTATGCGACCAACGTCCATGCAAAGATTATCGAACACAACTTGAACCCAGCGCTGTTTTTTTTTTAGTGGATACATCATTTTCGGGGATAGATAGCTGTAAACTGCGGGTTCGGCTCTCGGTGGTGGCGCTCGTAAATCGATGAATAACGCAGAAAAACTTTCTAATTTCAATATCCCAGTCAAATTTACTTACGGACCATGCGGTGAGGTTGGAAACTAAACCCAATTCCGTACGCGCTAAAAAAAAAAGCGCCTTCGAAACTCACAACTTGGCCACGAGATTTGAAATGTCGGTATACTATAGATGCGGCGCTGATTTCTCAGTATTTCGTCACTGGACGATAGCAGCCGACAGGGGTTCCAACAAACATATGCGGCGACGCCCATACAGCTTCCCTGCGTACGGAGTATTTCTCACCGGCAATCGGTCAAGTGTGACGTCGGCAGAACGCGATATTCCCACGGCTCTTGCGACACAGTGTGGCGAATTGGGGACCGCTCACCTGCTGGGGAAAATTTTCGCCGCGCCGTCACGTTGTCAGTGCCGGGCGGCTGTGACCAAATGCCACCGTTCAACGTGCTGCGCTAACTGATCGTGACAAATCTTGTGCATTTGTCGTTCAAACAATTGTAACTCGTTACGGTAAGCGGCCGCATTCAAGTAATATAAGCTCCACTGCCTCTATGTTATCGCAGCAGGGACTAGTGGTGCACTATAATGCAGAACGAATAATTATTCGTGTATGCCACCTTCAGTCGATAATAATAATAATAATAATAATAATAATAATAATAATGTTTATTTTCCCATCAGTGCAAAATATAATGATGGAGGGGGTGGAAAAAAAGCAAAAGTCTGCTTGACGACGCTCCCACTCCAGTGGTGGTGGCAGCAACGGGGCACGCATATACATACACACAGAAAAATACAGGGGGGGGGAGGGATTTGAAATGAAAATAAGAGAAAAGTGAGCCCCGTAACTGTCTCTCAGGGGGAGGACACCTCAACAGTAGCTCACGAGGGATGGGCGTAGAGAAGGGATTAAAAGGATAGGATTGAAAGGTAAAGAGATAGAAAGAGAGGAAGGAGAGAGCGAGGCGTAGGGAAAGCGAACGACAGAAGGAAGTGAGGAGAAGATAGGAAAGATGGAGACGATCGCAGGGGCCGTAGGATGGGGCATTCTGGTGAGAACTCTTGTAGGCGACACGAGATAGTATAGGGCGAGTCCAGTCGGCCAGAGCTACGCTGTCGTCGGGGTTCGGCGTCAGGAGATGACGTAGGGCCAGCCCAGTAGGCCAGAGCTGCGCTGTCGTCGGAGATCGCGAGGGCAAAACCGGTCGGCACGGAATACAGCGAGCGAATCACCCCAAAATACAGTTTTTTATGCATGTACACAATTGCAGTGGTATGTATTTCGACTAACGCGACAAAAGCAAAAAAATAAAACAAAAAGAAACACATACGCAGACCATTCCCACTCGCTCTTTAAAAAAAGAACGTACATATGCATGAATAACTATATATACAACACATGCACTCAAGCATGTAGTTACACTATATATATATATATATATATATATATATATATATATAATATATATATATATATATATATACGCCCCGCCGCGGTGGTGTAGTGGCTAAGGTACTCGGCTGCTGACCCGCAGGTCGCGGGTTCAAATCCCGGCTGCGGCGGCGGCTGCATTTCCGATGGAGGCGGAAATGTCGAGGCCCGTGTGCTCAGATTTGGGTGCACGTTAAAGAACCCCAGGTGGTCAAAATTTCCGGAGCCCTCCACTACGGCGTCTCTCATAATCATATGGTGGTTTTGGGACGTTAAACCCCACAAATCAATCAAATATATCCGTACACAGGCATTAGCAGAAAAAAAAATAAATAGAATGGATTCTAAAATGCTTGAGAAGCATATAAGCAAGGACGAGTCGTTACTGATTTCTCTGTGCTAGGAATTTGCGTATTCCCAGGTTATTGATTTCTCTAAAACCAATATGGGTGTCAATTAGCTAATTTAATATACGTGGAAACTGGTAGCGAAGCAT
The DNA here is from genome assembly GCA_013436015.1 of Rhipicephalus annulatus. Lineage (NCBI taxonomy): Eukaryota > Metazoa > Arthropoda > Arachnida > Ixodida > Ixodidae > Rhipicephalus > Rhipicephalus annulatus. Next base: position 618,877 of record WOVY01015117.1, read on the forward strand.
ATGCCATCCATATAGCTTCAGATATAGCGAATTCGGTACTACGTGATGTGAATGGATGACGAAGGTATATGACTGGTGCCAACCCTATAATCATGACATGCGTGTCATGTAAGAACATGATTTGCTGCCGCGCTCATCATGCGCTCGCGGCCGTTTCGCTAGCTCCACGCATACGAAATTTGGTGTCAGGCGACGTGCATGGACGACGAAAGTAAATGACACGTCCGAACATGATAATCGTGACATGCTTGTCATGTCAAACATGACTATATGCTACGCTCATAGCTTTTCGCAACCGTTTATATAGCTTCACATATACCAAATTCGGTATTACGTGACGTGAATGAACGAGGAACACAAATACCAGGCGCAAATATGATAATTATGACATGGAAGTCATGTACGACATAATTTACGTCCGCCTCGTAGTTGTGCTGATTTTACGATGACATGTTAACCTTCCCCATTCGCGCATCATCAAACCCCACTGTATGTGGGATCTGTCAATATTTATTTTATTTTTGTTAGCGCGTTACACTGCGGCAATCAAAGCCCGCATGGGCAGCGCCACTGGACTCTCACTGAGTGATGCAGAAAGTAATCGACGCCCGGACAAATAAAAGGACTCGCGTAGTGAGCGGTAGGGGGGTACTCGGCCGGTTCAGCACGAGAGGGAGGCACGCAGTCTGTTGACTTTCATCCGGGGACTTCGCACCTATAGACGCTGTCACAGACGATAGACGCAGACGAGGAGCATTAATGAATGAGCGCGGTAGAATAATGATTAGACAAATATGAAAACTTACCGAAGTGTAGAAAGGCACACAGTGCGCCAAATTCGCTGACTCCGAATGTTGGACCATGTGCCGGCGTGAAACGCGCAAACATAAGGTTCCTAAACTTCCGTACAGTACAGCAAAACACGCTGCTTACTCATTGTGGACCCATCACGTCTACAGACGCCGCTTGTTCGATTAGATGCTCCCACGTTGGTCTTCGCGTTGGACTTTGAAGTTCCTTGTTTAGAAAAAGTTTATTTACAGCATGTACAGAACACAAAGGCTTCATACCATTCCAGTAACAGGGCACATACACTTCTGCACATCTATATTTCACGACTAACATCACTACCTTACAGTGAAGACATTTGCTCTAATATACATGATTATGTTGGCATACATGTACACAAAAATTCAATGTGATATAACGATACAAGGGTATAACGATACAATAGATCCAAATGAAACACAATTTGTAACAAATGAAATCATATACAACAACTTAACGGGCGCTGCTTAGCACCAAGTCGGTCGAAAAATGAGTTGTATCCTTTCGTGTTCCACTTTGACGAAAGGGCACGACCAATGCCGCAGAAACTCTTGCTCCCCGAGGAAGAAAAGCTCTTCGGAGAGGAACGCGAGGATCTCTCGTCTCAATCTCCCCAGTATCGGCCACAAGGCACACCGGCGGCAATTGGCAGCTACGGCCTCACATCGGTTTTTCCAAAGGCTGAACAGCCCCGCAACTATTAAGAGAGCGGAGAAGCGGCTACGCGGAAATCGGCCGTTGGACACGAAAGTTCGCACACCCTGTCCCCGAAAACCAGCATTAACCACACGCCAAAAAAGGCGGGAAACCACACATTCAAATGTCGCATGTCGATTGGTCTCTACCATGGCGCAGTTGGGGCAAGTGGAAGTGCGAACCACCTGCCATCGCTGCAACCGATCTCGCGTGGGGAGCAAGCCCCAGCCCAACCTCCAGACAAAGTCTCTGAGATGCCCTGGCAACACTGCGGCAGTTATTGGTTTCCAAGCACGGTTCAATACAGATTGACGATGCTGGGGCACCAAGGGCCGTAGAAGGGCGGCCATTGTGTTCACAACTTTAGAATCGGCCACCTCTATCTCTGGGCACGTAGCTTCCAAACGTCGGTGAAATGCCAGAAGGGCTCGATACAAAGATGGTAATTCATTTGATTGGGGACCTTTGTTTATTTGGCTATCCGCCAAGAAGACACGTAGTGATGGCCCCAGATGGTAACGAGCCAGTGTCTGAGCGGGCACGTCATCATTGCTTAGTATTCGCAATAGAGTGCGGAGGCACAATGTAGAAGCCGTGACGGAAACGTCGGGGAATGCAAAACCGCCTTGATCTCGCGGTTGAGCTAACGCTGGACGCGATAACAATTCTGTGCCACCAGACCAAAAAATGAAACTGATGCAGCTTTGCACTTTCCTGCAGACGTGGAGCGGTGGTTTAACAGAATGGCAAAGGTACCAAAATTTTCCTATAGGTACACCGTTTGTGTTAAGTATCGGCGTTCCAAGAGGGGGAATTCGAAGTACCTGGCTGCTTTGATATCATTTAGAAGAGTTTCTACAACGGATGACCAGATGCTATCCTGTATACCAAATACAGTGAAAGTAACTTCCGAGTATTGAAATCTCAGGAGACCACTGTAAAGGCGACGTGATGTTGATACAACCGCTGGGGTTGCCAATGAAAAAATACTGGCTTTTAGAAAAGTTTAACCTTGCAACCGGAGATAATACCGAAATCATGGAATGTATCAAGAGCATGCTGCAGCGACTGTTCATTATGTACATATAGAGTGATATCATCTGCATATGCAGCGACTTTTACTTGAGTGTTACCGGGTAGAGGTAAGCCACGAATCTGCGGGTGATGTTCAACGGCCCTTAAGAAGGGCTCTATTGCAAGGATAAATAACACTGGGGAGAGGGGACACCCTTGACGGACCCCACGCATGACTCTAAATGCGTGACTCTCACGGGAATCTAAGTAAAGGGTACTTTCTAAATTAGTGTACATCGCGTTGATAAGGTCAATGAACTTATCCGGGAATCCATATGCATGTAAAACATTTAGTATGTAGCCATGTTCTATGAAATCGAAAGCTTTCTCTTGATCTAATGAAACCAACAGTCCTTGCGCACATCGGCTAATGGTGTATTGAATGATGTCACGCGTTAACCACGTATGGGTGTGTATTTCTCTGCCCGGAACAGAACAGACCTGGTGGGGAGCGGTTAATGTTGCAAGAAATGGACTGATTCGGCGCACCAAAATGTTAGCCAAGAGCTTGTAATCTACATTGAGCAGGGTAATAGGGCGCCAATCTTCTGGTCGCGTGGACATTGGGTCTTTCTTGGGAACTAGTGTTATACGGCCTTTGTGGAAAGAAGTTGGAAGTGTAATATCTTGGAAACACTTGCGAATGACGCGTGACATAGTTGGACCAATGATAGGCCAGAACTGTACATAAAACTCTGCAGGGAAGTCCGTCAGGCCCTGGGGCCGATCCCTTTTTCATTGCGTCTAATGCGCCTTGATTTCGTCACCGGATGGCGGTGTTAGGAGGACGTCATTTGACATGTTGGAATCATGAGGTAAATCTGTTAGTAGAGGATGCGAAGAAACGGATCCTGGGTAACAGACATTAGTACCAGATTTAGCTATTGACTCAAGTGGTTGGTGAATTCCTGAAAGTCGCGCGTACCCGCAGAAGCTGGGGGTTGATAGAGTTCAGCGAGTGGGCAGGCGAGCCTGATGGACGAAGCAGAGCTCTGCGTGCATCCTTAGCACCTCAGGGTGCGCACAGGGTGGCACGTTCACAGCGCCAAGCTGCAGCCGATAGTGAAGAAGCGCGCATATACGCTGGTACCGTTCAATGAGCTCCTCTTGCCATGCCCGCATTACAGTGGAAGGACTGGGATCTCGATTGGCAATGCGTATTTTCTGATTAACAATGACGCATCTTTCGATATACGGGTGCAAAGTCTCTGCCCGACGCACTGCAATGATGCCGCCACTGTTCTTTGAGGCGATCCCAATCAGCTACATCGGCCCCAATAAGCGATGCGCGTAACGCTCGGGATAATTTCTCCGTAGCCTGAGAGTCTGGAGGACGCGGCAATCGAGACGCCATGGTCTGTGAACCGTTGGCGTCCCCGCTGGCAGGCGAGAGATAACATAACCGGCCGATGGTCGCTAATGTACACCGGTGTCGGTGGCAATGACATACCCCGGTGTCGTGAACGTAGGTAATGAGACTGGGGGATGCATACACGCGATCAATTCGGCTGCCTCCGACGCTGCTCGACGCCAAGTATTAGGCATAATTACTGCCATGCACAATTTGATGAATGTCACTCAATGCCAATTGCTGCACTAGACGTTCGAGTTCTCTGGCATTCCAGTTTGACCGGCCGCGACCCGGACCTCGAACACTGCGTGAGTCTAAGACACAATGAAATCCCCTAAAAGTACCACATGTCGGGAATTTAAAAGGAACGCATCGATAGTGAAGAACGCGTTTGAGTTCTCGCGTGCCGCTGGGGCATACACGGCAACAAATCTTATTCTTAACAAAAAAAAGGTGCAGTCGAAAACGCCAGCACGCGTCCGAAGGCATCGAAGGAACATGATGATCACGTAAAAGACCTCGGTTAAAAATAACGACTCCGACGCCAGTCGAATGCGTGCTGGCGTACGAAAAGAAACAATCAAAATTGAACGCGCGCTTGAAAGCGAGTACATCAGAAAGCTTGAAAAAATTGTTTCTTGCACGAACAGCAAATCACAGTGCACTGAAGTGCAAAAGCCAATACCTCAGCCTGTTTTTGTGGATTTCGGAAACCTTGAACGTTAAAAGTAATAACTTTTAGAGTAAGAGCCATGGGGAAAATGAAAACATGCTATCGGATCACGCAAATGCAGGGGTACCTTTATCAGTGCGGGAGCCAATGCCCCGCAAGTGGCTGAGTCATTTTTTCCGGCCAGGCGATCCACCGGAGGCTCGGGCTTCCGGGATCGCGTCGAAGTCCGCAGGGGACTTCTGTCTCTGGTGGGGGCTTCTAAGTCACGAGTAGTGATCCGGGGGCGTTTGGTGTCCGGGTGTTTGAGCGAGATGGTACAAAGACGTCTCCACTGTCCTGCTTATGTCACTGGGGCTGGTGTCTTCGTCAATTTGTAGGGGCGCCTCACTCGCGGTGCTGTTGGAGTCCTCGTAGATGCAGGCGTCGGTCGTCTTGAAGTATTAGACTCCTCGATGACACCTGAACTTGTTGTCGAAGAGCAGCAACGCGAGGAGCCTCAGATGCAATATTCCCATCCGAGACGCCGTTCCTCACGAGGCGCTTCGTCTGACGAGGGCTTGGCCTGCGATTCCTCAGAAATGGCCACGGGAGGCGGGGAACTTAAG